>VZTQ01015739.1:0-193526 GCA_013400755.1 Pelecanoides urinatrix | reverse complement strand
TTTTTTTTAAAAAAAAAAAGTGGGTGTGGGGTGGCGGGAGAAGAAGAAGAAAAGAAGGTGTTTAATTTGCTCCAGGAAGGATCTCCTACAAACCTGAATGGAGTAAAATAAATGCTGTTTGGCTCTCCAGCCACAAGAGAGAGCTTGTCCAGTTGACGGAGCTAATGCCCAATTCATGGGCTAATTCTGCACGAGCTCTTTGGTGCCCGCGGCCAACATCCCAGAGGCCAGGGAGCCTCCTTCTGAGCCAGCCAGCGCTGGGAAATGGGTGGCTCCCCTGGGATTTGCTCTCTTGCATGAGCTCTTCATGGCCCTCAGCCACACATCGCAGTGCTTTTGGGTTTTGGCTGGTTCTTAAAGGATGTCCTGGTCAGGCTGAGCAGACACAGAGTCTGTGGTTTTCTCTCTTCCTGAGTTCAAGTCCTGTAAAGTGGGAGTGCGGGAAAGAAATGAGCCTTTGTAAACTTTTAGTTCACAACTGTTGCTGGGTCTTGTATCTGTCCGCTCATTCCAGTGCCTGTCATCACGCAGCTGCCACAACCCACTATTTATCTTGCTCCTTTTCTTTCTTCCTCAGTCTGGTTTTCCCCCCACCCCCCATAGTCTGCTTTGCTGCTGGTTTCTGCTCCTTTTTTCTCTCCCCCTTGCTCTCTCCTTGTCTCTGTACTACTTTTTTCTCGCCTATACATTTGTTCGCCACCTGCATTCGACCAGGCTTGTGGCAAGAGCAGCTCACTCCCTTCGAACCTCCCAGGGGCGTTCTTGTCACCTGCAGGAGGGAAACGAGCCACGGCCATAGGACAAAACTGAACTTCACTCCTGTGATTAGAGCACAGCGAAATTACTCAAAGGTCTATCTAGAAAACAAAAGCCAGGCTCATCTTTCCTTTGAGTTTTAATTCACCAAGGTGGAGATCCAGCAGGGCTGGACACCCTGGGAGTACCCACGGAGCTGGTCTTAGTGCATCGCAGCCCAGCCAGGGAGTGTGGGTGGATGCTGGGCACAGTGACACTGGTTAAGCAAAGCTACTGAGCCCAGTGGCTGTTGTGGCTTCAGGGGCAATTTTGGCACCCAGTCCTGCCTTCTCAGTGCGTAGCATTGGAGTAGGTGATCTCCTGAGCTGCCTCCCAGCCCTTCATTTCAGATGAGGTACTCTGCCAGACTGTGATACACCTGCTAAGTGTTCTGCCTGACAGACAGCATGGCAAACGCAAGAGGGATTGGGAGCATCCATTTCTGCCTGAGGTCTCTGTCTGCCCAGTTAGGACTTGCACAACAGGAATCCCATGTGTGTGCATGAAGGAATGAACATAAAACCATCTTCTCACCCACTTTCCTGCATCCTCACCTCCCTACTTAGTATTTCCAAAGATATCTTTGCATCTGCTCACAGACGATCTCAGGAGTGATTTTTGGAGATGAACAGGCTTTGCTGCTTCTACATCAGCTTTAGTTTTCCCTGTGGCACCCTGAATTTGTTTAAACCTGAAGTTCCAGAAGCGCAAAACCATGGCAGAAGGCTGTTGAAACACGTACAAACTGGCAAGCAAAATACGCTGCATCTTACTGAGAGGGCCAAAGGTTTCCTGCGTCTTAGAATCATCCGTCACTTATATAAGGGCTTGAGTGCAAACTCAGAAATCTAACTTTAGTAACTCATGTCTCTTAGCTATTATATTTATGAAAAGCAAAAGGTCTTCTGTGTCCTACTAAATAACTTTTTAACTGGAAAGATATGAGGTGAGATGCGTAACTGCTTCATAGTTACAGTAGTGCACTTGGGATTAAGCTTTGAATTTTCCTAGATATTCAGATATCAAAGCTTTTGCCCTGGATATGCTCTCTTTGTAGGAATATTTGCAAACAAGGCAATATACAATTCTAATGGGGTATTTGGTCAGAAAACAACCCTACAATTCTCCTTCAAGTGTGGATAAGTCATGGCTTATGTACAGTTATGGAAAATGAGTTCTGATTGTAAACTGAAATTTTTATCTAAGAAATGAGAATTTTTTAGAAGATGCACTCTGGAATCTCAGGTTGTGATTTGCCATATTGTCAAAAGCCAAATACTGTATAGAGCATACTATTCCTCTCTGTGTCTCACGTGGATTTTGGCCAACAACTAGTCAAGGATGAGAAAGCATGGAGAACTGCTGAAGGCAAGGCGGTTGTCTTCCTCATCCTGCTGCCTCCCATCTTTGCAGAACAGCATGTGAGCCTGCAAAGCTGCTGCTCTCTCTGACAGGCAACAAAGATTTCTCTTTCAGGAGAAAAGTCTTGACAGCCAATAGCTTCTCAGGTTTTGTAGTACCCATGCCAAACCCTAATTGTTTATCTTAATCAAATGCCTCTTCTTTTTTGGCTTTGTGCAGTTGCTTGTTAAATATAGAATCCACCAGTGATCTAACTTGGTCTTTGGAGATGAGAATATATATTTTCATACAAATATATATACACACAAACATACATGCTTCTTAGTGCTGTGTCTTTTTCTCTGTCTTGCATTGAGATGCATTGTGTAAAGAGGCATTAAAAACACCCATGGACATCTCTGTTTATTTTTTTAGCAACATATCTAATTCCTATTACATTGAGTCTCCTCCAAAAGGGCTAATGCAAAATGTCAATAATAGAAACCACTAATGCTCCTCAGCTCTTGCAGGGACTTGATGAGGTAAAGGACTTTCTTTTCCACATATCGCTTTGTTTTTAGGTGTATGTTTCCTGTTAAACATATGTGGTGTATTCCCAACATATGGGTGTTAAAAAAGAAGAAATTACCCCCAATGTTGCCTTATGAACATCATTATGATTCTTGTGACTTTTTGATGATTGGTCTCTGGAAGGGGAGAAGGTGTGGGATTGGGCAGTGAAAACCATTCTAGCCCTCTCCTTTTGTCCAAACTCCTCTCTCTGAAAACCAACCT
This sequence comes from Pelecanoides urinatrix, assembly GCA_013400755.1. Lineage (NCBI taxonomy): Eukaryota > Metazoa > Chordata > Aves > Procellariiformes > Procellariidae > Pelecanoides > Pelecanoides urinatrix. The sequence goes on along the minus strand of VZTQ01015739.1, from coordinate 190,595 downwards.
GTTCCTAACCAGTGAAATGAGGGAGGCCAAAATTGGGATAGGACTGTGCAATGGTAACAAGGCAAAAAGAATAATCGTGTTTGCATACTAGAAACCATGGCCAAATATCTTGAAATATTGCCTAAAGCAATACTCTGGCTGCTCCCTTGCGCTTTGCTGGGCACATGGCTTGTCAGCTGGATTCGAGAGTAGGCAAAGAAATGTTGTGAGGTGGTGTGACAGCCGTAATTGTCGTGGGCGGGGGGAAAACCCTTGAGAAAGCTGGTACAGTGTGTGTGTGGTCTCCTCAATGTGCTTTTCTTTGTGTGGGTGTACAAAGCTCCACCTACGAATCAGTTTGAATTCCAGGAGTCAGCTTAAAGATCTCATGATGAGCCAGGTTGTGTTGAGAAGCAGGAAGAATTTATTCAGAAGATGTCAGTGTGGGAAAAACTAATCCCAAAGCATTTTTAATGATGGTGGCTTGGAGTTTGATACCTAGTTTACCTTCTGAAGGAAAAATTTTGTTTCCACAAGAGAACATTTTCACTCCAAATATTTAATTTTTACTGAAAATTGGAAAGGGGACTTTTGAGGCTGGGGCAAACGCTAATCTCTGCGAGTCTTTCCCGAGTCCTCATGAGTGCCTCTCTAAAGTTGTATCGCAAGTTATGCATTTTTGTCCATGATCTGGACACTCTCCTTCCTTCTCTCTGGAAGTTGCCTTCCCATGATGCACTGCACTTTCTGCCACTGGGCTTAGGTCCATACAACCCTCCACTTCATTGATAATTGCCATAATTTTCAAGCTAGATGAGTTCTTGATTACATTAAAAGGGATGCCTGTACTCAACTGGATGTTAGCTATTTTGCTTCCAAGGGTAATTAGTCATGGATTTAAATAGAAGGAAATAATTGATGTACACATAGAGTGGAAGCACTTCTCTGCCATTATGGTCTGAAAACTCATATTTATTTGTTCATTCTGTCTGAACTTGAAGTAGTTCTTCTGTTAGCACAGTAAAAGGAGTAGGCTTTTTGACATAAGATTGTTCTGTGTCTTACTAGAAGCTATTTTCTCATTTTTGGAAGACTGGGTAAGAGCAAATTACTTGAATTGATCATACTCAGAAAAGGAAAACAAAGGAGGTTTCCTGAAGAGTTAAGATGTCTTGCTTACATGGTGGTTTTGACATTGGTATAACGTGGCAAATGTATACTGAGATACACCTGCACATATATGCTTTAACAAACCTGTAGTTTGGAAAGGTTCTGATTCAGGATTTCTGTCTGGGAGGTGCAAGACACATTGTGGTATTATCAGCCAAGAGCACAAGAAGGATCTTTGCTTTGTCTTCGTAAGTCCTTCTCCTCCACTGACCGTGCAGTTCAGGTTCCCTTCTCTTCTTCCACGTGACTTGGTGTGGTTAGTTGTGTGATGACATCATCATGAGGAGGAGCATCGCCTGGCTGTCACCCTTCAGTCACCTTTTGGTCTCATCTCTATTTTATGCTTCCCTTGGGTCATCCCTCAAGTTCCCCCATCCCTTGCAGCACTTGCTAGGTGCAGCCTCTCATGACTCATGTTGTTGCCATCTGTCCTCCAGGGAAGTCGTCTTGATTTTCTTTCCAGTTCTGTGTCCACCTTGGTTGTTGGAGGATGCAATGTCTTAGCTAGAGCAAAAACTATCTGAAGAACTGGGCTAGGATACAGGAGCCAGGAGAGCTGAGCTAAAGGTCCCTCAAGGAAAGGTGGGACCCAATCCACAGCTCCCACATTCTGTGCAAGAGCCTGAGCCACCTGCCACTAAAGAATAGAAAACCCTTTTGTTTGCTGCTTCAGCTCATCAGATTTTGACTCAAATCCGCAGATTTCTGGCTGACCTAGACTGTATTTCTGCATTAATTTTATGAGTAAGCTGCTGGGTGAAAAATATTATCTATGTGTAGATAGAAGTCATAGCATCAATTCCTACTGTGCTTTCAATCTGACAAGAGTTACATCTTGCTACTGTACATAGGAATTCCCATTGTTGCGTGTACAAACACTAGTGTGCTACTTAAAAGCTCTCTTTCATGTCTCTTGCTGGGCTAGAGAAATGCCTTCTCGGAAACCTGTGCTGTCAGCTAAGCTGACAAAGGTTTTATTTAACATGAGGCAGAACTAATATTCTTTAAAGAAAGCTGCCATGCCATTAATTGTCACTCTGGTTTGTGTCAGATGCTTGCAAGAAGCGTGCTTGGTTCCTCTACAAACACAATGGCATCTTTCACTCTTAATGAATAATGCGCTCCAGATGTTCCACCCTGTGAGAATTTCTTGCGCACGCTGCAATGCCAAGAGAAAAATAAAGCAGTTCAACTTATTTAACCCAGATCTCAGACTGTCTGTCTGCATCATCTAACTCCATCAAGCTGATGGAGCACATGGAATGGATGGAAAACATGTGGTTCCTATAGACTCCTGCATTTCATGTTGGTTAACAAATGTAGCGTTAGTTTACCCAAGGCCATAATGGGCATGAGCTTAAACCCAGTGTATTCATGGCAGGTTCTCCGTATCTTTCCCATACCATATCATCAATGCTCATGCTTTGCTACTCAGGCCCAGAGCTCTCAGAAAACTTTGCCAGTCTTCATGTTTCTGCTCACAGTATCAGCCTGAGGACTCTTTTACTTGCCTTCTTTATAGGCCAGACATAGAAATAGTGCCCAAGCTGCCCTCAAAAATGTAAATGGACTGCAATCCTTTTCTGCCTAAATATTTTGTGAATGGCATTGGGACTTCTTGTGCTCTTGGCTGTAGCTCAAATACTTAAACTAGTGTTTCCAGGCAAACGAAAATCGGGGTTTTAAAGAAGCCCACTCAGGATGGGCTCCGAGCTGTCCTGCACAGACTGTCTTGCTAAGTGAGATGCCAGCACCACCTTCCCACCACTGAGTGGTGATGGGAACCGCTCAAGTGGACCATTGCAGGGAAGGGCAGGAAAAACAGGTGTAACCCTTGAATCACTCACTACAGAGCCCTGGTTCTTCCAGCTGAGCATGCTGAAAGGCATGAGATCTTCTCTGTATTTAGCTCAAGAGTTTTCCATGGTTGTTTTCAAGGGGGAAGAAGCACAGTTTTGTGGTTCAGGTATCAGGACATGATTTCCCGATATAGCATAGTGAGAAACTGCCCAGGTAATCCCACTCAGGTTGTATGGGAAGCTCTGCACTTGGCTTTGCCCTCACAGAAAATGGATGTGGGAGCTCCCAACTGGTCAGAGTCTTGAAGAGGGTATTGTTACAAGGATGAAGGTATTGTATTGCTACGAGGATGAAGGTATTGGTATGAGGGTGTGTGCCTACATGAACACCGTAGTCCTGCATGGGAGTGGATAGTCATAAAGTTTGGTAAATAACTTAAAAATCCCTGATGGGTTTCCAAGAGTCCTCCTCTCACTGTGTTCAGAACTCATTCTTTAAAAGTTATCTAGATTTTGAACAGGTAATTTAGGGGAAGCCTGTGGTGCCTATTTCAGGTCCAAGACCCCAGACATGCTGGAGTAAGAGGAAACCAATATTACAATCAGTAGGACCTAGCGTGCTAATTCAGTGCATTAAGTCCGTATCTTGCCCTGAAGCGAGAAGCAGTGCGAGCTGGTGGGAGCTCTGGTGTGCAGGTGTTGCATACGGGGGGGCTGCATTCTGCACTAACGGCAGGTCTTCATCAGGAGTGCCAAAGACAGGGCTTCAGTGCCAGAGAGTTGCATTGTCTTTGCAAATGCATGTGGGAATTTTTTTTTTTCCCAGTGGCCACACAGTTGGGAGAAATTCTGTTTCTTACTGAAAGCTGGAGCTCCAGGTGTCATTTGAAAATAGAAAGTGTATGACTAACCCATTTTCTACTGGCTTCCCCCAGGGTCCTGCCATTCCCTGGTACCCACTGGACTGCACTGTAGAATACAGGAACCTGATTTCATGGAGGTGTCCCAGGCACCTCAGAGGTGATGGGGACATGTGTTGCTAGCACACTGACTGCTGTGCTCCCTCGCTAACCTCCCAAAGGCTTCTTTAAAGAAAGCGACATCCTCTTATAGGACAGAGGAGAGGTGACCAAAAAAATTTCATCCTTCAGCTTAAGAAAGAAACTTTGCAGCAGATGCTATCTGGTTCCCCATGCGTGCCTCTGTTGGTGCCGTATCTGTACAGGATTAGAATAGAATCACTAAGGTTAGAAAAGACCTCTAAGGTCATTGAGTCCAACCGTCAACCCAACACCCCCATGCCCACTAAACCATGTCCCTAAGCACCTCATCTACACGTCTTTTAAATACTTCCAGGGATGGTGACTCCACCACTTCCCTGGGCAGCCTGATCCAAGGCCTGACCACTCTTTCCGTAAAGACATTTTTTCCTAATGTCCAATCTAAACCTCCCTTGGCGCAGTTTGAGGCCATTTCCTCTCGTCCTATCGCTGGTTACTTGGGAAAAGAGATTGCATGTAGGTCTTTTGGTGTATCCACCTCTGCACCACGGCTTTTCTGTCCTCTGAGGCTGGAGGACACTGATGTTCCCTAAGCCCTTTCATAAAGGTCCTATTTCCTTTGAGCTGTGCGAAGGATGCAGAACCAAAGCAGCATGCAAGAACAATTATTAAATGTCATTAATTAGGATGTGTGAAGATGGTCCCTCTCCCCTTTTCCTTTGAAGCATGAAAGCCCAGAGGGAGCTTTTATTAAAGTCAACAAAGAAATCTCAAAGGAGAAAATTCCCTTCTTTAATGTGGTCACACACATCATCTCCTGCCTGGTGTGACCTGACATATGAATGTGATTACGGGCTGAGTCGCATCGGGGCACAGGCACACTGCGCCCTGAGCCACGGTGGGGAGAGGAGAGGGCAGAGTCCGCACAGCTGGTCCAGCACCCAGCTGCTTGGATCCTCTTGCTGGTGATGCCAAAAATGCAGCATCTGGAGATTGCTTTTGATGGATCATGTATTTTTTGTTAACTACCTTTGGTTTAACACGTTCTCTGTCCAAAGCAACCTCTGGTAAAAGCAAGCTTCAGCAGCCAGGGTAGCAGCTGGCTATCCATCCTGGATCTTCCTGCTGGAGGCATGGACATTGCAACTTCTTTACTCACCAGATAAGTTTTGGTTTTGTATTTAAAAACAAACTGGAATTTCACAGCGACCTGATTATGGTGGTGCTGATGGCCTCAGGAAAGCCCATCAGAATACTGAAGATCCCACTGTACTTTTGTTGGGACTTCGGGTAGCAAACCTTGAGATTCAGCTCAGGCACGAGACAAGCAGTCACAGTATTACTTCCCACTCAAATTCTCAAATGGTGTCTATTTGTAGCCATAAATACTTTGCCCTCTTTAATCCCAAATGACAAAGACAGGATTTGAGAGGTGCTGCTTAAGGAATTTTTGCTTTCTTCCTAAACCTTCCCTTCTAGGGAAAGGTGGGGTGTGGTGACCCACAGGATCAAAGACATGGGGGTCTTGTACTGAAGCTGTATTTTCTGTTGGATGCAGGTGGTTAGGACAGGGCACAATATGTTGCACTATACTTTTATTGCATGAAAATATAAGAAGGTGACGCCCTTTCCCCTTCTCTGAGCTGTTCTGTGGGCTGGTGAGAGCAAATGCTTGATATGCTATAGCTTCTCAGGGATATTTTTGGTAATCATGAAGATAAAACAGGGCAGGTTCATTATAAAATTCACAGAGTGGAGAGACTGTACCTGCATAAACTCTCCAGGAACATTGCTGGTTGTTACGATAAGATATACTTTGACCAAACAGAAACAGTGCAAAATGTGCTGTTCTTATCCTGCTCTGTGCCATTCCTTTGGTTTGGTGTGACCATGTTTTTTCTAGAGAATTTTCAAAAATATCTGTATTCCCCTTGCCCCCTCCCAATCCCCCCCTTTTTAATTTAGAAATGGGGCAGCATCCTGACTGGGCTCTTCCATAGCTGATACTACCAACCACATCCCTCTCCATGTCCAGAGCTAGGCTGTGAGCTTGGATTTTTCCAGCCAAAATTCTCCCTCCCTTTCTTTTCTCAAAAAAAAAAAAAAAAAAAAGAAAAAGAAAAAAAAAAGGCCATATGAAAACAGAACAATTTCCAAAGAGAAGCATCCAGCCGCTTTCTTCTGACACCCAGATAGCTTGGCGCGTTCATCTAATCTTCTGCCTTGACTGCTGGGCTGGCTGGCCACATCTGAAAGGAGGGGGATAAGCCAGCAGTCGGAGCCTGTATCTGTGAGCGATGTTGGTGGCAAGGAGACTTTGGCAGTGGGTTCCTCTCTCACAGCCGCTTTTTTCCCCAGCTGGAGGCTCCAATTGTTGGGCGATGGCACATGAGCCTCCCCCCAAGCCTGGCAGAGCCCCACAGGAGCCGGCACCGCGCTGTGAGCAGACAATGCAATTAGCTGGATTTCACAATGTGCCGCTTTGGGTGACCTTTCCAGGGAAAATAATTAGAAGGAGACCATGTCTGCCGTTGATAATTGGCTTCATTAGCTCTGAGGTTAATTTCAGGGATGTGCCCAGGAAGCAACAGAGGAGGCTCAGGGGAGGCTGCCCAGTTAATTACTTGTGAAATAAAAAGGTCTGTCAGCTTTGTCCTTGCACATGCATTGGGGGGGTTTCATGGGGCAGCCTGGACCCATGGGCAGGTTGGACCCTTCTCCTGCCATCACAGCAATGGTGCGGTGAAACAGCCTCTCAGAGTGGGAAGTTTCCAACCTCTTGGTTTGGACTTGCCTGATTATTGGGTATTTGAAACCCAGGGTCTGGATCTGCAAAGACCCACTCGGTTGCCCAGGCTGTAAGACATAGGACAGGGCTGGCCTTGACATAGGTTCCCATTTCTCAGAGCTTGGGCGGTGCAGAAGGGACATCCCTTTTGGGGACCTGTTCTTTCTGGTGGCACACTGAGCGTCCGGAGGGCAGGAGCAGGATGAGCAGGAGGGGAAGCACCCTGGGCAGCAGAGCCACAAACCGTCTCCATACTGCATCTGGTCTGGCATCGCAGACACAAGTGCCACTTTCTGTCTGTCACCAGGGCTGTCCCCACATTGCTCTGGGGGCTTCTCTGTGGGGCTGTCTCCCTTTCAAGAGGGGCAATTGCAGACCGAACCTTGCATGTCCCACTGGGAAGGCAACATTTCCTCTTTGCATGTGCAACATCCCTGCCTTTGTGGAGTCTCCTTTCCTTTGTCCATCTGCTTTCATCTCACCAATGTAATTAGGCACTTGGCCCACCGACAGCCCCGTTGTTTCCAGCCATGCTGTCTCCAGGCTGGGAGTGGTGGGAGCATGAGGAATTAAGACAGAAGAGTGCTTTGCAAAATGGATTGGGATGAAACTCTCCTCCTAACCCAGCTGGTCTCGTTATGCACCCACCAGGCTCAGAGGGGCTGGTCAGTGCAGACCTATTTCAGACCCATCCTGGGAACGGACAGCCAAATAAAACCCCTTTTTCCCCTGCACTTGCCTGTCATTGCAATAAGCAAACTGTGGGCTCTTTTTTAGCTTTTTGTGAACTTTCAAAGCTTTTGCTTCCTTTTGTAACTGAATCTGCACAGGCTTTGGCTTCTACTTACCAGCGCTAAGCTGACTGCCAAACACCCACCACTTGGTTGCACCTTGGCACCTAATGTGTCAGCCATCACTTGTGTGTGCAGTTCGGTGGGGTTTGCCGAAACCAGGACTGGGGGGAGGCACAGCCTCAGTCTGTTCCCTCACTCTTGCCTGCGGTTCTCCCGTTAAAAACTTTTTTATTGTCTTGTGGGATGCGAACGGGAGAGGCGATCAGGAACACCAACCCGTGCACATCCCTCACTCCTCTCCTAACACTTATGAGGGGGCCGTAACCAGAAACAGCAGCCGAAAGGGCATCCCGGAAGTACATACAGCATCTGAAGGGCACTTGAGGTACATTACATTTGTGTGGCACGCCTTTGTGCTATGAACTGAAGAGATGAGAGTGTCAGACGTGGGTGTTTCTCTCCATTTTTTGTTGAGAGTGACATCAGCAGAGAGCAAGAGGTCTTGGGTTTTTCAGGCAGGAGAGTCAAGCGTAAAGAAAGTGGGAGAGGAGCACTTGGGAATACATTCCCACAGTGAGCAGTTGTGCAGGAAAGAGGTGACCGGGTCAAAGGAAAAGCATATAAACAACCCAGAGAGAGAATCTTCTTGGCTGCCGGTTTGTTTATATCTTGCAGAAAAGAGCTTAGCAAGCCGCGTGCATCTCTAGCTAGCTACGGCACAAAGTTCCTGTCCTCTCAAATGATAACATAGGGAGAGGGCTCACAGAAGTCACGTCTGTATTTCCTGTCCCAGTTTCGGCATAAGGAAATACTGTAGGTTGTACCCTAATAAAATGATCAAAGGTTTTTTTGTTTGCTTGGTTTCCCTTTCCGTGACCGCAAGATATCCTGGGAAAGCTCTCTGCAGTGTGGTGCGGATGGTGGAAAGGTGGGAAGTGTCTGGGATGTGTATGAGAGAAAGACCCTTCCTCTTGGCCTGAGTGAACCAATGCTCAAGCATGGCTGGACTTGGAGAGGCTTTGTGGATTAAGATTCAAAAATACATCATCTGATAAAGACTAAGGCTTTTCGGGGAGCCAACAGGACATGGACGTAGATGTGGCAGACCATCCCAGTTGATACTGGTCATTTTTATGCTCTCAAGGTTTTAGGAACATCCAACTCAGAATTTCCTGGTTTAGGAGCTGCTGTTTTGTCACTTAATCCCAAGTGTTCAAATCGGCTCTCAGCACTCCACCCCTCTCCCTAGCCTGTTCTCTTCCAGCAGAAAATGCATCCACTGAGTGAAGGAGAATAGATTGTTCCTTGATGGTAGAAACATACTTTAAGAGTATGTTGGATCATCTCCAGTCTTCAAATTTCTCATTTCTGCTTGAAGTCCAATTCTGCAGCCTTTGTTAGTGATTGCAACTAAGCTAGTGTATGCAATATATTTCTCTAGACCCTTTGATGTGCACATTTTATGTGAGAATGTTAGTTCAGTTTAATACTCACTGGGATGTTCTTCCTGTTGTGAAAAGCATCACTGAAATTCAGCATGCTTGAGAGCAGTGAAGTCCTGCAAGATTTATTTGAAAAGCCTGTGCTCGATATCCAGTTGGTGTAAATCCACCTAGCTCCATGGAAGTTGAAGCAGCATGATTTCCATGAGCTGAGTGTCCCACAGTAATCTTGTGGCAGCTCATACCTCCACGACAGATATTTATAAAAGGTCTCAAAGCCATAAAAAAGTTGTTGCTTTCTATTCCATGCTATAAGATCTTTTTTCCCAAAAAAGGTCTTACAGTGAGATACGCTCATTTGTTCACAAACTGGTCCCGGTTTTTGCAACTGTGTTCCAGGTAAACATTTTCTTAGCAGTTGAGACAATTTGCACCCAATGGGTTGTTTAATTATAGTTAATTCTGCAGTTTGGAGGGTGGGTGAGATCACATGGTGTTGTTTCTGCTCGATGAATCAAAGCCTTAAAGCTAGAGTTGAAGGACCAAGAAAAAAAGTTAATAAGTAACAGGTTTCTAGGAAAGATCTTTGGAGAAATAAGTGTTTGGTCAAAATTAAGGAGGTCTTGTGAAACTTCTGGACATTTTCACAACTACCTGGATGCTTTTTAATGATCATCTCGGGTTGTCAAGAGGCAGAAAGCTACCCCAGCACTTTTATTCGTGATACTCTTTGTGAATCTTTTAAGTTTTTCTACTAGCATTAGTGCAAGTATTGGTTCATTTGCAATTAGTACTTCGAACACAGTCTTTTGTTCTGAATCACCCATTCGTTTGCTCCCCCGGAATCACTTCTTTAGCTGTATAATCTCTCCACACAGATACGGCCTTAAATCAACACTTGGCTTCAGGCTAGTGATATTTCCTTACCAGGAAAATATCTGGCAGCTCCTCCCCAGTGGATTTGAGAACTAGGCTGTATTGAAAATAAGGTTATACTTGGTCATTTCTCCCTATGCTGTCTTTAGAGCAAGCATAAAGCTCACTGCTCTTTTATCCATGTCATTTATGGATTTCCATAGTGCCAAAGGAGCCACATAACATATTGCAAAGGCAGATTATCCAGGATAAATCGTATGGTGAGTGTTGCAGGTTTGCAGGCAACTGGCTGTGGTAAGATTTGAACCTGAAATGAGGTTTGATGGTGAAGGTGAAATGATCACTCATAAATGGATGGGAATGCCCTCCATTTATTTGGAGAATGGTGAGACTCGCCTAGCATACAGGAGCTCTTTATTTGTCCTTCCCTGATCCTGCCCAGCATTTCCCTCACTTTCTCACTTCCTTTCCTTTCCTCCTTCCCTTCTGCCCCTTTCCTGGTAGTGAAGTCTGTGAAATCAGTGACATCGTCCAAGGATTCGCTTTGAGGCAGAGCAGCTCGTTTCTTGGGTCATGGGACACATTGGGCGCAGGGAGTTTGGAGTGAGCAGCTGGCCCTCACCAGCCCACCGGTGTATTTGCACCAGCTATGTTCAGAGCCCACAGATCCCATCCCACTAAACTAGCCTTGTTGTGTGTTGATTTTTATTTCTGAGCATAAGCAGGGAACCAGCTGATATGTGAAAACAAGAAATAATGAGAAGACCTGTCTGAGTCTTGAACCAAGGTTTGATTTGCACTGCAGTTTCAGGTCAGCTCTCTGTTATTTCTTCTAATTAACTCAGCAAACAGGTATTGGTTAAAGCACGACCTGTGTTTGCTGGGTAAGACCAGTGAACAGAGAGCTCTCGAGCAGAGCGGAGCTGGCACTTGTTGAGGGTGAGCTCACCTTCACGGTGGGATTTTACTGTGCTCGGCTGTGGCCTCAGAGAACCACCACAGTGCAAACACTCGCTAGGAGTAAACATCTGGAGGCCAGAACTAGTGCTTGGTCTGTCTGCGGAGCATCTTGCACAGAGAGGTCCCAATCTAGGCGAGAAGTATGTAAAAAGAAGCAAAGCAATTTTTGGCAAACACAGCTAATTAGCCCATCATTCTTCTGTTCCCTGGAGATGATCTAACAGAGTTGTCTTCAAAATCCAGTGATTAAACCCTTTATGTAAATATTATTTTAGTCGTCTTTAAAATTACTTGCTCAAATGTCAAGAATGACATTAGTGTGAGAGGCTCTTCTTCCAATTACATTTCCTCTTTTCTTTTTCTGTCTCATAATTTTTTAGAGCCACCTGCGTAGATTAGTTTTTAGCACCTTTCTGCTTTGTCATCAGGTAATCTGGTGCTGGGAGGGGTTCTCTTCTCTGTTTTTTTTTTTTTAATCATCTTTAGTGTCACTTTCTTTTTCCAAGATCTGAGCTGGAAGATTGTGAAACCTTGTCATAACTCCAGAGCTTTGCACTTTCCTTGCCCAGTCTGACAGGCTTGGTTGAGTAGTTAGCACCTGGCCCTGAGAGTCAGGGCACCTCGACCTATTTCTAGTCTTTCCTGTATTTACCGTTTGACCCTGGATGAGTCACGCTCTGAAAAATGTGACTGCAAATAGCAGTAATGAGAATTTCTCAATCCTTGGCTTGACTTTGCAGAAAGCTGGGTTACCTGCACTGTTGCTCTCAGTGAGACCTCCTGAGTTTTGTACCTTGGACCCATGCTGATGTCCGCGTCCTGGGCTTAGCAGGGGATGAATGCTGGCGTGCAAAGCACAGCTGCTTGCTGGGGAGCATGTGGCACCGAGGCTGTCCCACCTCCAGCGCCTGCCGGTGGGTGTCCTACCAGCTTGTGTTTAGGGGAGGCTTTTGAAGGAGTCAGTGCTGGCTTTCATCTGTTCATGTCGAAGACAGTAGGAAATATGCAGGGGTTGACCTCAGATTCCCCAAGCCAACCCTCGCCGTTGACCCAAAACCATCCCTTTTTGTGTGCAGAAGTGGAAAGTTTCCCACATTCAGTAGTGTTGAAGTTCTCCACTATGTCACTGGGGGGGCTGTCAGGTTTGTCTAACTGGTGTCTGTAAGCCCTTTCCCCCAGATCAGCATTTACCCCCAAGGATGCCACACCAGACGACATATCATTTCTGCATAGCCTACATACGAGCTAAATATGAGCCTCACAAATACCAGCAGAACTGGAGATACCTTTAATTTCTCCTGATTGTGTCCCCCACCCTCCTTGCCCCACAGAAACATTGCTATTCCTTGTAATGATGTTACTTCCCAGAGGAAAATAAGTAATTCACAGTCACACAAAGCCTTGACTCCTTGGGGCTCCCCATGCAGGAATAATTTCTGTCCCAGAAGATCTTTTCCGAAAGTAGTAGATGGGATGGGTTCTTGCAGCTGGTGAGATTTCTTTGATGAAAGCAATGATAACCTCCTTCAGCTTTCCAGTGCTCAAGGAACCTGCTAAATGGCCCAAATGTTGACCAGGTAATGCTGAAGGTGATCTTGCTTGACAGCACCCACCATGAACCAAAGCCTGTGACTGCCCAGCAGTCGTGTTTGGTCAGTGCTGCTGGCAAGGGAGGAATTGCAAGAAAGGAACATTAATCTTCTGCCTGCGGCTTTGGGTTGCATTAAGAAAGCCTAAATCTCAAAAAAACCTTAGTGAAACTGGCACAGGGTTTTATGCAAGCCTCAGCTGCTCCACCACGGTTGTGAGAGAGTCTCAGCTGGTGGCACGGGCTTTCCCCAACAGCTCTTCTCATCAGCCACTGAATGTTGTGAGCAAATGGATGTCGAGGGCCATTCCCATAGTCAATTTAATTTTCCACCATAGTCACACGATAAAATGCTTGTCGGGCCAGGTTACATGCAGTGACCATAACAGTAAAAGGCAATCATTTGAAGAAGTACCTGAAACTTTTAAGTACAATACAGGAGGAGCAAATGAAACAGAGGATGTAGAAGGCCCACAGGGTCAGTCATCTTGTAAAATGCCTGGAAAAGTTGTCTTCATTTCATGAAATGTCTGCTTTCACAATATGGCCCATGGTTATTTAGCAAGTCAGTAGAGGCAGAATTTCATGCTCTCGTCTCCTTTGCACACACTAAACATATGAACAATCTGTACAAGTACTTTGTTTCCATCCTCCCATCATTGTTCGTTGCCATATACTGGAGCTTAGAGGCATTCAGACAAAGCAACTGAAGTTTACCTAATTTCTAATTAAAGCAAAAGCTCTGTAAAAGGCTCTCAGCTTTTTGGAGGTGTCAAAGGCCCTGTTGTTTTCCCACCCCACTGCAAACAGCAGTGCTTCCTGCAGCCCCACTTCATCTTGGGGGTCTCCTCCAAGATGTGACAAGGGAGAGCAATTTAATGTAAGGATGGAGGAAAGTGCTGTGTTTTAGCTGTGAGCTTTTGGATGCATTGGGTTCCTTAGGTGCTAACCAGGCAGCCTTCCTCACCTCTGTGATGTGCCTGGCCAAAGCGAGGACACGCTACTGTGGGGAGAGAGAGGAGAGGAGATGAAGCTGGAGGAGTGCTGCCTGCTCCTGCTCATTGCATTTCTCATTAGCGGGAACAAGGGGGTCTAGGAGCCCCATTCCTGGCTGAATTTGCAAGAAACATCTGGAGAGGGCTTGTTTGTGCTTAATAAAATCCAGGAACAAAAAAAATCAAAACCAGTCCCCAGTCAGCCCAAGAGGCAGGCAGATGAAAATAAACCAGTAAAGCATGGGCTGGACACCAGCAGCATGGTGGGTCTTGCATGACAGCATGGAGCTTGTCTCACAGAGCGGAAGGAAGGGGCACATTGCAGGTAGTTGTGGGGAACCAGGATGGTGGCAGAGCTCCGTGGAGGGCCAGAGAAGGTTGTATGAGGCTTCTTGGGAGAAATGACCACGTTGGGGAGCTTCAACAGTGCTGGTGACTTTTCCCTATATTGAATCATAGAGTCATAGAATCATTAAGGTTGGAAAAGACCTCTAAGATCATCAAGTCCAACCGTCAACCCAACCCCCCCATGCCCACTAAACCATGTCCCTAAGCACCTCATCTACACGTCTTTTAAAGACTTCCAGGGATGGTGACTCCACCACTTCCCTGGGCAGCCTGTTCCAAGGCCTGACCACTCTTTCAGTAAAGAATTTTTTCCTAATGTCCAACCTACACCTCCCTTGGCACAACTTGAGGCCGTTTCCTCTCGTCCTAAAAATATTGCAAGAACTATGAGAGGCAGAGTGGAAGATGGGGAGGAGATAACTGTATTTCTTCTGGCAGGACAGTCTGAAGCTGTGAGATAAAGCGCAAGGACTGTTTTGTCTGTGCCTTCATGTTTTTTCCTTATTGTGTCTCCCAGTACCTCTTGCCTTGGGTCCTTTCTCTTCATCACTCCCGCGTTGCTGAGTTTTGGAGGAGGAGGAGCAGGGAACTGCTCTCTGGTTCTGGTGCAAGTAGGGCAAGGCAGCTGCTGGGCTAGAAGTGCCTCTCCTGAAGAGTTTTTTCCTTTGGGCAGATAGTCTCAATGCCAAAGGTGAGGTCTCAGGACAGAGCGGGTGCGGAAGCCTTTCCTCAGCGCGCCTGTGTTCGAATCTTTGCCCAGGCTCTCCCATTCCTCCCCCTCCATCTTGCCCTTCCCATTGCTCATCCTCAGCTCTGCTCTCTGCCGTGGGAGATCTCGGTGCCATCCTTTTCTGTTCAGCCCTACTCCTCTGTGTGCCACTTTCATGGTGGGATTAATTCACCTCCCTGCTTGGCTCCAATGTCTCCTGTTTTCCCAATGTGCTTGGCCTCTGCCCTAGCAGTGCTGCTGCAGTTCATGCCCTTAAGCTTGATTTCTCCCTTAATCCATTGGCAACGCCTGCGCTCTGTAGTGCTTTCGAATGGCATAGCGCTTGTGTTATTTGCAGGGTAGCTTTTTTGGTAGAAGTGGCCAGTCCTAGGTGGAAACCCAGCTGTAGGATAATTACAACATCCCTCCCTCTCTCTGTGGCTTCCTCCCATCAAGGCAGCAGGCGTGTAAATCCCCAACCTGCCATGGATGCGAGTGGGTGTTTGCCCCGTCGGGTGCAGGATGTGCAGCCCTGGGAGGGATGTTGCCAGTGAGGGTGCACGGAAGGCAGAGGATGCAGGACTGTCCCCTCTGTTCCCCTCTCAGTGCCCTGAGAAGAGGTGGTGTTCAGGTGGGCTTCCATGGTCATCCAGGAGGGTCCTTCCTGCGTTAAGTTCAGCCCTTTGCAACAGAGATGGGTCAGTATGTGGGTTATACTCCCGTGGCCCTTCAGAAAGTCACCTCTAACACATCAAACATCTTGACAACATGAAATAACTAGGAATTTCAAAAATTTCCCCATCTCCACACTGCTCTGCTGCATGATGCTTGTTGCTGGATCCCATTTTGGAGACATGTGGCATCTTTGAAAACAAGGTGACCTTGTGCAATCCCAAGCGTCCAAACAAGATGTTTGCTGCTGGATTTTCTGCTTAAACATTGTGTTTTCTAGGTGAAAGAGCCATGAGATCGGGCTGCAAGACAGCTATGGTAAACTATTGCTACTCCAAAGGATGCTGCTTTCCTCAGGAAATGAGACGGGACCTCTCCCTACATACAAGCCAACTTTTAGGGCACATTAGGAGTAAATGGCTATTAGATGGATGGAGTGAGCTGGGGAAACAAAGCCAGTGCAATTAGTTGGTGTATGGCTGGAGGGAATTAGTTAATTCAGGCTTTGATTTTGTCCTTTGAGGAGAAAAGAAATGAGAAGATGTGTCATTAGAAGAGATGAGTTGTCTTAATCATTGGCTTGACATTCCTGTTCTTTCTGTTGGATACCTTTTATCAGCAGAGATTTGGGTATAGCTGAGGGTACCAGGCAGGCACTGTTTTAGTCCTGCAGAAAAAGTCATGGCATCTTAGGTCACGTCTCAGAAATTTCCCGGCAAAACTACACTGGTGTAATGAAACCTCAGGTTTTGGGGTAGCCCCAGCGTGTGGATGCATTGCTTACTCTGGGGTAGGAGTGGTGCTACACGATTATACTGCTCTAACCCGGTGGTATCATTATATTGGGACACTTGTGACGGTAAATCTGTGGGGGTGGATGTGCCAGTAGGCGTATTGTGACTTAAATCACAGTATCTGCTGAAGGCAGTGTATATTTTATTCCCCTATGTATATATATTTAAGTAGGCAGCAATTCTGCGGCGTTGCTCACATCAGCCCACCAGTCCTACCTACCTCATCGATAAAAGAGCATGACAAGTTCAGCTTTTGGGGGAAAACTAGTCGGTGCCTCTGCGCTTTTTTCACCCACAGTGTTGGAGATGGTCATGGGGAGCCCGTCTCTGAGATGGGTGTCAGACATGGGATGTGTCAGCCATCCCTTTTGGTCTGTGGTCAGCAGGGTGGCTCAGCAGCAAAGGGCAGCTCTTCTCCGGACTATAAAGCAAGCCCTTGCTCTCGCTAATCCTATGGGTCTCAATGTGCATTTTAGCTGAGCTTACGGTGGTACAGATTTTTACCTGAGGAGAAACATTGCACATAAAAGTCATAAATACAGAAGCCACGTCCAGCTGGATGGGGGCCAACCGCAGAGTGGTTTTAATCTGCTTGTATTCAGGACAATCCCAGTGCAAGGATTTTCTCGGTCTCTTTCCATGGTCCGTCAACTCAAAATAGAGGTGAGGAGCCCAGCTCCCACTTTTATTAGGAAAGGTGGTATTTGGCGGGGCTGGGAAGCAAGGTGTGAGAGGCAATTACACACCCTGAGCTTGGAGGCTGGTCATGATTTTTATGATCTCATTTCCTCATCCACACACAAATGCTTGGCCAAAGCCCAGTCTCTGCAAATGAGCTTTGGTCACCACTGGTTTTAATTAGCAGGAACAGTATTGTGCAGTGTTCCCAATAAGCGAATGACAAAGTATCAGTCTCGGTCTCTGGCAGTTTTCTCTTCTTCATCCTGCCAGAGGGCTTTTTCTAAGCCCCAAACCAGCCCCTTGATCTCCGCTTCCAGGAAACCTTTATAAAATTCAGACCAGATTCTTGAGCAAGAACCAAATGTTTAAGCCAGAAAGATTTCTTTTTTCCTTTTTTTTTTTTTCTTATTTTGTTTTATTTTTGGAAAGGGTGAATGGAGGATGATTAAATCTGAACAGATGATATTTTCAATGGCACGTTTAGCATTTATCTGAGAAGGCTCTAATGGGCACAGCGTTGCTGTTGTTTTCTTAAAAATATCAATCAGGCTAATGTGTTTGAACAGGTTCCGCTGTTACCTTCTTTACTCATGTTTCACAAGTACAACCAGTGAGTCAGGTACGATATTATTTATTTGTACTACAGCACAGCAGTAACGGCCCATTGTAGGAGGCACTGCAGAAAGCCCAGCAAGTGAAAGGCTTTGCTTTTAAAGAGCATCTCCAGCGAAACACCTGAAGATCTGGCTAAAATTGCCAAACCCCTTTTCATGCAGCAGGAATGGAGGTGGCCGCCCTCCCACGGCAAGCGCCATTGCACGGTGCTGACATGACTGCTTGTGGGGCACGGTGGCCTTGTTGGTCATGGCAAAGAGTGAGCTGGGCTTCTCTGAGCCAAAGGACAACAAAGGACAACCTGCCGCCGCCCCGTGAGACCTCCCGCAGCGGAGCCACAGCAGACGCGCTGCTCTGAGCTCTGCCGGGATGCCCCAGGGCGTCCTGCGCCATACAGTTGGGTGAGTGAAGGAAGCCTGACATACCCACCGGTCTCTACCCTCATTGAAAAGTCCCCCAGTGTACGGCACTGAGCAAGGGGAATGTTTTGGCATCTGTTCATCTGTGCTCTCTGGCTGATGCAGTGTGTGTGTAGATCATCGTGCGTCTCCCTGACCCAGGGCCCAGTGCGACTGCCCAAAGATGCTTTTCTGCATTAAAGACTGTCTCTCTCCAGGCCTTAGTTAACTTCCCAATTAATGCAGCAGCATTAATTATTTATCAAACTGCCAATGAGACCATTAAGTTTCTCTTCCTTTGAAGATACTGGTACCTATTTCTATAACGAGAGCAAAGGAGGAGGCTGCAGTTCTAATTGCAGGCGTGCAAAGTGAGGAAGACTCCTCGTCCAGTGCTTTCATACTGTGCCTGAAAAACCTCTCTTTTATGGAGGTGTCAATAGCAATTTCATTCTCTTTTCAAAGGAACAAGTGCCTTTAACTGTTTAAACCCACTTAAATGAACAGCTTTTGTGCTTCAATTAAAGACACAATGCAGAGTAGAACGGGCCTGGCTGGCTGCAGAGTGTCCCGTGGGGGAAGGTCCAGCCTGCGGCCGGAGGGGTCGTGGGTGCTGCTCTGCCCTCCTGACCCGCCGACCTCTCCCGCCCGGGACAAACCTGTCCCTGCTGAGCTGAGGCTGGACGCAGAGCTGCATGGGCAAGATTTCCCATCTTAAGGCTGCATTTTGGAACACAGCCATGGAGCAATGCCTCCCACCTACAGGTGACACCCTGCCCTGTCCCACCCGCCACATCCAAAAGCCCCCACGTTGCTCTGGGAGTCCTGGGCAGCCAGCGCTTGACTCAGCATCTCAGGAGGCATTTGCCCTCTGCTTTGCTTTGCTCTGCTGGCTTTCTCCCATGCAAAACTGCTCATGAAAATGGCCTTCTGCAGCCCACGAGGGTCACCTTGCTGCAGAGCTCGACCCCCTGCCCAGGCATGGTGGTTTTCTTTGTTGTTCAAAATGCTCCAAGAGCTCCAGGCTAAGTGCACGACAGCAGCATTAATAAATAATAAAAGACATCAATAGTTCTGGGGGATTTTATAGCCACTCCTATCTCGAGATCTCAAAACATTTCACAGATGTTAATTTATGGAGCCTTGCAGATGCTCTTGCCAGACTTTTTGAGAGTGGAAAACAGAGTCAGGACACGCAGGAGAGCAGGAACCAGATCGCGGCCGCTCTACCCCCCGGCCTCCCAGGTAATGAACCTTTTGGGCTGCAGCCTGCGTTTGTACAAGCATCCAGGGATGCTGATTTTGCTCCCTGATTTTGGTTAAATAGAAGACAAAATGGGGAGGCTGCTCCCACAAGTTGAAAGTGTTTCCAGTGACCCTTGGTATAAATAGCCCAGAAAAGCGGTCGTGATACCCACCTCGTAAGCACTTCTTATGCTGTGAACCATGTCTTTAAGGGAACAAGATATCATTGTCATAGAAGAGTATTATTTTGACATTAAAATGCGATAGGATTGAGTGATAAGGGAAGGAGGTTGTCTGGTCCAGACAGCCTCGTCGTCCAGGTAGAGTTAAGCAAGCTTAGTAGTTAAACAAGGGCTTCTAATGAGGTTTGAGGCTGGTTTGCTTTCACAGTCCTTTGTTAGGGTCTGTATTAAACCTGATCTCAATTAGCTCATGGCTGGAGTGAACTCAAGGAGGCTTTGCTGGGCAGACTGAAGCACTACACCAGAGCTGTAAGAAAGGCTGGCGGAAGACACCCCATCTTCCTTTCTACATGCTTTCAAGGTGTTTGCTTGCTCACCAGTTGAAATATGTTTCTTGTGCCATTGCGGTGGCCTTAGCTGGCTTGGTGCTCAGCTTGGTCTGAAGAGGGGGAGCAAATGGCAGCAACAAAAAACTAGAGTAAGAAGAAGAAAGTTGCCTTGCCTCAGTCTTTCAAGGCAGGGAATCAAATCCTGCTGAACAGCATTATTAACAGAAAAGAGCTGAGATCTGAGCAGAGAAACCTTAGAGAGTCTGGTACAGGTGGGAAGGCAGATGAGGTGTCAGCTTAGGAGCACACACAAATGCCCAAAACCTGGACCAGCTTTGGGTATGTGTGTGCATCACTGTATGGTCAGCACTTATGGGGAATGAAGCAAATTACTTTGCATTTCCTAAATATACTCAGTTCAAGTGTACCTGATCTCCAGGGAATCTGTTCAACTGTGCTGTGACCGATGTGGCTGCCCAGCACCGGGGCTTAGCTCAGGGGAAAGGAAGGATTGTGCCAGAAAAAAGGGATTGGTGATGTTTATTTCTGTTTATCCCATATAAAGTGACTCTCTAGTTTTGGCACGAGGCAGCAGGGAAGAGGAGGGATAAAACAATGCTCAAAATGCATCTTTCTTGATGACTTATGCTTGGTTAGCCCTGCTCTGATAGCTCGCCAGGACAGATTGTCTGTGCTGGCAGTCTCTAGCGAGGAAGATCACATCACCTAGGCGAAGCCTTTTTCACTCACAGAAGATTTAGTTGTTCTTGGACCAACGGCCAAAAAAACCCCATGGAAACCTACATCCTCTTTCTGTTTCCAGAAGTGAGGAGGGGAGGGAGCGGTTTCCACCACAGCAGCTGAATACGTGACAACGTGACAGTCCGTGGTCCTTCCCAGGGCTGCCTGGCTGCCATGCTAGGAGATAACTAGCAGCAAATTGCACCCGTTAATGATCACAAAAATGTAAGGGGATTAAAAGTTGTGTAAAACAGGCAATGTGATAGTTAGTACTATATCAGAAGATGAAATAACTTCCCTAAGAAATACAGGAATGCAGTATCTGCACTTGTTTACCAGGCCGCAAAGTAGCAAATCTGGTTCAGGAGCAACGTTGGAGGCAGTTTCTGAACGATGTCAGGATGTTCCCTATCTAATACCAGCCCAAAGTGGCTACAGCTAACGCTAAAGGATTATGTTCCTCTACAGAAAGGCTTCTCAAGTCCCTGTGTAACAGGAGCAAAGGAGAATCCAGCAGGTTTGGGGGTTTTTTTTTCCCCTTTTTATCAGCCTCAATTTTATTTTAACCCACCTTGGTTGGAGGTGGATTCATTTAGCAAAGGTGCTGCTGTTGGTTAAAGTGGGTAGACACCAAGTTCCCTCCGGGGATGCCGAAGGCTGCAGCATCCCAAGATCTCGCGCCACTGCGAGCCACAGATGCAGTGCTGCTTCTGGGTTTTTAACAGGTTGCTTGAAAACCTGGCGAAGGTACAGCACAGAGCCACAAAAAAGAGACACGAGAGCTAGAGAAAATAGGCGTCGAGGGCGAGAAACCTGTTTAGCGAGGCAAAAAGAAGTGAGAAGTGATTTGATTGCTGTGCCCAAGTACTTTCACAGAGAGAAAATGCCAGATACGAAAGGGCTCCTTAATCTCAGGAGGTAATTCAATGTGAGCATCCCTGGCTGGTAAAACAAAGCAAAGAAAGTTCAACAGGGCTTGTGTTTTTGGCAGCGGGGACAGCGAGCCCTGGGGACAAATCACCCCCAGCAGAGGCTGTTTTGTCTCAGACTCTGTAATAGTGTCTCGTTTGAGATAGGCCGTAATCAACACAAGCCATTAATCTTAATACTGGGGTAATTAAGCTTAATACAGGGTAACTGAGTGAAAATGAATAGGCTGGGATGTACGGGAAGTCAGATGGGATAATTCTTCCTGGCCTTCCAGTATACAAACAAGCTTTGTAGTCCTAATGCGAGCCCCAGAGGCTCGCTGTGTTTTACTTGAAAAGACGCAGTTTTCGTTAACAACCAGATCCCCTTCCAGGCTGTTTTCACAGAGGCTGGAGGATGTGCTGGAGTAGAAATGGCACCAGTGGTTTTTAAAGCGTTAGCAAATCTGCTCCCGCTTTCCTTTCTGCACCCAGAAGTCTGCAGGGTGCGAAGAGGTCGGGTCCAAAGCTGCAGAAAGGGGCTGCCTCTCCCCGAAAGTACCCGTGTGATGCACATCTCGGTTGGTAATGGAGGGTGCCTGTGTGGGGAGGGATGGGCAGTGCCGTACGCGTGGTCAGCAGTTGCCGCCAGATGAAAGGTCAGCCAGGCTGCTGCCATTTACAGCGAAATGAACCGGCACCATGCGGAAAGATGTCTTTAGCAGAGGTGTCCCACGAGCGGGGAGGGAGGCAGCGCTGGGGGCAGAGGATGGGAGCAGTCATCTCCGCAGTGTAAATGTCACTGCCCATCGCCTCTCTCCCCTGCTCCTGCACGCCCAGCCCTCCGCAGCACTGTGCCAAAAACCTCTTGGCATTATCAAGAGAAATGCATTTCTTTCTGTCTACTTTCTGTTTTGTGACTGTTTTTTCTGATTTTACAGCCATGTATATACTTCATGAAGTTTTTTTGCATCACCATTAGTTTCAGCCATGTTAAGTCCTGTTGGGCGACAGAAGGGAGAAAATGTCAATATACTGTTCTCCCCAAATCTGGAGCAAATACAGCCAGGCAGCAGTTCAGACTTGGCTTCTCATCTGAAAGCCGGAGCTGCGTTTCTAACAATACAGCACCCACCCAGCATGAAATTGCAATGGATCACGCTTTGCCCTAGGTCCTTGGCTTATCCTTGGTTGACACTGAATTAAAGGACGTGATGTGTGGGACTCAGTAAATCCCTAACCTGCTGTCCCAGACAAGTATTACCAACCGTACCACGCTGACACACGAGATTAGTGGAAGAGGTGCCCTCAATGCCACCGGCGGAAGTGGGTCAGCTTGGATTTGGAAAGCTCTCTACTTGAAGTGAGTAGCGATGCAGCCTGTAGGAATAGAAGGCCAAAAATGCTGTGTTTTCTGCCTTGGAGCCCTGCTGAGATCCACAGGCAGCAAGTCCTAAGCGGATGAACAGGACCATTCGTGTGGTGGATATTAGCTTTGTGAATGGCATTTTATTAGAAATTAGCTAAAGAAATTAGGAAACAGTCCAGCTCAGGAGTTGCACCCTTAGCAAGTATGAATCTCCTTGCTACCACCAAAGTCCCTAAATTATATTAATGCACATCAGCCAAGAATTTTATAATTAAGGGCCTTACTGTGAACTTTTCAAATGCTTCTAATAGCTGTGTGCGGCAGCAATGCAAATCTCATATCTATTCCCCTTTCCCTCTTCCCCGTGCCCTAATCAAATCCTTTATTCATGCTTTTTCTGACATACTAGGTTTTCTGGCTTGGTTCAGCAATGACTAAGTAGCTGTACAGTAACAAAACAGTGCTGTCTTTGTTCTGGAAAAGTGGAGAAATGAAGATGTATAGTCTTGAAATAAGGAAGCTCACAAGTGAGAAGGAAGCTGGGCACATACACTGTCGTACTCTGGCATGAGCTGGGTTGAATTTACCAATGCTGCTTAGAAGGAGAGCAAAGAAAGAAAACAAACTCATTTGTTGTTTTGTTTTACCGCCTCTTAAAAGACCCAGAGCCCATCAGAGCTGACGGTGTTTCTGTTAAACTGGTGATACTCATCTGCCTCTCATACATTTGCCTTATTTTCTCCATTTCACTCTCCCACTGTCTGTTCACTCCCATGTTGCACATGCTTGTCCTGCCAGTCGGGGTCATGAGGAGCCCTGATCAAGTTCTTCGTCCTCCGTAGCACCACATCTTCAATTGGTATTTCAGACATCCCCAAAGCTGTGCTTCGCTTAGGACAACCTACTATGCTTCTTCCATCATGTGAGCCTCTCCAAAAACAGCCCAGTTGAGCAGTATGTGCATGCTGTAAGGAGACCTTAACTGTATCTCTTCCTGGGAGTTTTTTGGTAAACGCTATTCATTCACCATGCTTGTAGAAAGCAAAATTGAAACAGGTGTTATCCCTCCTGCATGAAACCTTGGAGCAGGATGGTGTAGCCTATACACTTTCCATGGGGTTTTGGATGCCCCCAATCTACCTGCACTTCTGGGCTGGCCACCATATCTCTGGGAGCATTGAAGTAGAGAGAGATCATCTGCCACGAAGGCGTCACGGCTGCAAGGTGCAGATGGGATGGAGTAGGCAGGTACATACGAGCTGGGGACAAACCTCAGCTCCTCCTTTGAGCTGGTGGAGCCAAGTGTTCAGCTGGGGAGTGGGGGAGCGAAGCTCTGTTTTACTTGCTGTAACCTTGCACAGTCTGTGCAGACATCCAAGGCAGGCAGCAGGCAGGAAAGGGGACTGCAGAGCAGGTGGAAACCAGATGTGAGCATGTTTCATTGGAAGGTTTGTGCACAGACCTGTGGTGTATCGCTTTCTCTGTTCTTTCGAGTCCACCCCGTGAACTATTCCACAGCATGTGCACTAGTGGTACAACTAATTCCCTTGGGAAATTTGGCTTCTCTGACCACCTGATGGTAGGCGTACTCTACTCCGTGTCCGGTTGTGATTCTGTCCTGGCAGAGTGTGCTCTACCACGGCTGCATGTTCTAGGTCTGGCTCTGAAAGGGGGAAGGGTCTGCCTTCCCAGAGAGCCCTGGAGCCCACTCTTGGGGAGAAACATCTGAGTTGGCTATAGGGCAGTGAGCCTAATGGGGAAGGGAGGCAGGACCCACCTGAAGGGGAACCTGCCTGCTCAAGAAACCAGCTGGAGGGTCCTCAGAGGAGCAGAAAGTGGGTGCAGATCTTTCTTCTTGGTGGGAAGAAAGAGGCACCTGGCGCAGACTATATTGAGTTCACAGAAGTCTGGAAGGCTCAGTGAAACCAAGCCTAAAAGAAAGGACTTGTTTCAATGCAAGAATGGAAGCAGAGTTTGTTTTAATCCTGTTTTTGGTAGTTTTAACTGTTTACCTTTTTACTGTAGTCCTTTATTCCAGGAGTTCTTTGCTCAGTCTGGTGCTGGGTCCAGAGCGGGTCCCCAGGTTCTCAGCCTGGAGGGATGTGTTGCCATAGCAAATCCTGTTTCCCACATTTTCCTTCATTGGTGGGAGCCTCATGAAACATGGGGCCACCTTCTGCTCTTTCCCATGTCTTCAGGGTCCTTTGGGTACTGCAGGCCTGCTTTCTCGACCAGGGTGGTTTCCTTGCGCGTTCCCCATGGGAAGAGCCATCAGTGCGGTCGTCACACTGGAATTCATTATGAGACGACTGTGACGACTGCAGGAAATAAACAGTGGGAACAGATGGGCTTCCAGAGACCAGGAATCCCGTTTCTCTATGAACATCCTCAATAATTAGACACACGCAAAAACAAAGGAAGGAAGAAAAAAATGCCGAAGGCTCGGGGCAGCCTGTAGCCAGAATTGCCTTAACACAGGAGTGAGCCTTTTCCGGTGGCTGCAGCGTGGTGTGGACCTGCAGGAGCTGTACGTGAATCACCTGATAAAATGAAGCTCTTTGCTTCATTTTGCTGTTACGTGTTGAGCTGTTGCATGAAGGTTTCCACACCGCCATCCCGAAGCATGGATATCTTTCAGGGCTTGGCGTTTCGTCGGCTCAGTACTGTGACCTAGTTACCCGATTTGTTCTCTTTCATGGGGCACTGTTGTGAAAATATTCTCTTTGCTTCTTCAATATTGAGGCAGTAACTAAGCCCCATTCTTCTTCCCCCCATCCCATCCCACCTTACCCGATCTGTAAATCCTGTTGTTCTGCACTGAAATGCCTTGGCTGCAGCAAAAATTACATCCTTAAATATGGCACTTAGCAATATGTAGAAGATTGGAGAACTGGAGAGGGCTGTGTAGAAGCAGTGGTCATCTAAGGCATTAGGTATTGCTTGCAGCAAACCCTCTTGGCTCTAAACGTTGGACAATCTGGCCATCTTGTGCCAAAGGGGCTGTGGATTTGTTGACTGTCCTCCAGCTAAGGTCCTTACTCAGTCCAGAATAGTGGCTGCTCTTCCCTGGGGTTAATGCAACGTGGTTATGCTGGCCTGAGGGAGAAGCCTAGCATGGGCTGCTCTTGAAGAACAGCAGCTTTGGGTCAGCATCAGCACAATTAGGGCTGTAGTCAGGAAGGGAGTAGCAAAAGCTGGTGCGGTTTGTGCTCCACTAGATTGAGCCGGTGTCATCTTTTAGGGGAAGAGAGATCTCGGATGGTCCTGAGAGATCTCAAATGGGATGTGAGGGCTCTTAGTGGTAGAGGAGGAAGATGCTAGATCTAGGTGTGGGATACAGATTGGATGAGTGCCTGTAAATAATGAGACCCAACTGCTCAGAGTAAACTATTTAGGAGGCAGGTAGTTACGGCTGGTCAGGAAGTTTTTCCAGCCAGTTTTGATTTTTTCTTAGAAGCAATATTAAAGTTTGATACGTAAACAATTTCCATGGTAGGTTTTGTATTTTCCACAGCAATTTTGAGTTGTGCTAGAAAATGAAAGATTCAAAACCTAAAACCTTTTTATTTTTTTTTTATTTCATATGAAAGGCCTGAATGTTCCCAGGATGGGTAGTCAATTTTCCAACCACTTCTACTGAAACTGGTGGTAACTTGCTGATTTCCTGGAGGTGACACTCAGTGTCTCCCACGAGGGCTAAGCCATACAATGACACCCTGCCTTGATTTGAGAGTGTCCTGTCGGGTTTGCTCCCTGAGAAGTGGCAGATTGCCCTAAAAGCCTCTTGAAATGCGCTCTAGCTGCCACTCGGCCACAAACTCACACATGGTGCTTTAAATTGCCAGTGCAAATGAGAGTTGGTTTAAACAGTTCCTTGTCTGTAGCGACAAACGGAAACGTAGAGCTCCGAAATATGCAAAGATGCAAAATAATCCTGGCAGGGGGTAGTTAATCAGGCATTAAAACCCAGGACTGAGTCCAGGCAGAGATTAGACAGTTGCTCTTTAATCAAAGCAATTGAGCTCATGTGTGACTGCTAATAACGCTGCCTTTCAACTTGGAATTGGAGTTAGGAAAGCAACATTTTCCTGTAATTCCGTGAATATTACTATTATTTGTGCAATGATCTGGAAGCGTTCTCTTTAACTGTGGTCTGGGATCGGATGCCGTCAACTGGCCATTCCTGCTAGAGCAGAAGTAAAATAGAAAGACATCCTGCCTGGCTTGGTCCATCGTGTTGCAGAAACCACGGCGAACCATTGCTTCTGAAGGTTAACAGCTTGCCAGGGCTTGCTACCGAAACCCTGCTGTGCTCGTCAGTGCGAGGACGATGCTCTCGCTGCCTTGGCCTTAGCTGACCAGCTCTGGCAGCAGGCAGGGGCCTGAGCCTGGAAACTGCAACACCCGAGCGATCTGGTTGTGCGGGATGCCCAGGCTTTGCCGCGCTCGTGCCTGGTCACTGATTTGGTGGTTTGGTGTGTAGGCCAGGGCTTAGTCCCGGAAAGCCTGTCCCTCACCCCCTGGGCTGTGGATCATGCTTTATGTGCGCTCTGAGGCTCCATCACAAAATACAGGTGTTGCTGTTGTGTGGCTTTAGCCTTCAGACAGAGCAAAGGGCTGGGCAGACCAAAAGGACCAAAACCACCTTGGAAGTGTCGGTACTAAATACACAGCAGTCCTGGCAGCTGCCTTCTGCTGCGTAATGGAGCTGTGCAGATGTGAGAGCATGGGATTAGCAGGGCCCTGAGCTCCTCACTGTCAGGATTTAAAGATGGATTTGAGCTGTGCATCAGCCAGGAGCGGCTCAAGCACAGGACAGCTGCCCTTGCAGCTGGTGCTTGGTTTCTCCTTGCTCTCCTGCGCTGAATGCCAACTAGTTTCACTCCTCGCCAGGCTGCCTCTCTGCACAAGTACTTCTCGTTTTAGGTCTGGAAAGGTCTCCGCTTGCCAAGCAGAGCTGGTGCTTACTGGAGCTTGCTGGACCCCTCATGGACGCTTACTCAAGCAAAACTGTTAATGGCACTGGGAAGGTTGCCAGGTCTACAAGAAGTGTCACCAGGTTTGCACCTCCAACTCCACGTGGTCACTGAGATAATTACAGCCTCGACTATTTGGTCTTTCCTAGCACATGGACAGGGTGGGTTGCTACCAACCAAGCAGAGGTGGCAGTAGATTTCGAGTACATTTTGTGGCAGTTTTCAAAGGTTTTGTAGCTTGTATTTTGCTCTGGGTGTGATAGCAGGTCAGTCAGTCACAGATTGGCTTTGTTTCTCTCTGGTCTTGGAAACCTTCCTGTCAAAACCCGGTTGCAATCTATGCCTTTTGACTTCAAACCACTATATTTCCATGACAGTCCATTTGAGCAATGGTGCTTGAATGAGCTTTGCCCATCGGTTGCTCCGTGATGCTTCAAGGAAGGGAGAAGTAGAGGAACTCCATTCATTTCCCACGAGGGCTTTCGGGTGGCAGTGACAGCTGGTTGGAGAGAGCAGATACGAGTCCACCTGCTTCCCAATTTTGTAACTAAACTCCAAATATTTCACTGATTATTGAGCATGACCTGTCTTCTCCCTAGTGGAAGGAGATGTAGTGGCGACATTTCTAATTTTTCAGAATTAGAGAGGCTTTTCTCCGTCCTAGCATTATGCAGCAGTAAGGAGTGCTTGTTGGAGGCACTGTCTGCAGATGGGTAGTGAGTAGCTCGCCGGCTGTGCTGGCACTCTGCTCTTAAGTTTATTTTTCCTTTATGTTAATAATCCTCACCACTTTCCAGCTAGAATGTTGCTGTACTGTGATGGCCATACGGAGCGCTAAAAAGAAATAAAGCACTCGGTAATTGGCCCAGGCACATGACGCTCAAACAATCTTCATCTTAAAATTCACCAATAAATAAAAGGATGCAAAGACATTTGCAAAGAAGCCACCTTGCTGCTTTTCCATGCTAAAAAGCTATGGAATTAAGGAA
This sequence comes from Pelecanoides urinatrix, assembly GCA_013400755.1. Classification (NCBI taxonomy): domain Eukaryota; kingdom Metazoa; phylum Chordata; class Aves; order Procellariiformes; family Procellariidae; genus Pelecanoides; species Pelecanoides urinatrix. The sequence continues at coordinate 162,247 of VZTQ01015739.1, read as the reverse complement.
TGGAGACGTGCGTGCAGACAGATGAAGGAGAAGCTGCTGGGCAAAACCCGGGGGATAGAGAGATCTTCAGGTCGTGCTCTACAGTAGCTGTTCCTTGTTAATGGATGCTGCTTATTGCAATCAGGACTGTAGGCCAGCCAGAGAGCGTGCTGGAAACAAGCCAGCCATGAAAATGGCCAGTCTGGGTTGATTTCTGCAGTGTTAGGAGGAAAATAAACAGGCTATAAAGGAAAATACGAGGGGGAGCTGGGGCAATCGAAGGCAGCCCAGGGGAGAGACTGCTAAATAAAAGCAGACTGGTGATGATGTCTGCACCCAGCAATCCCTTCCAGAGTGCCTCCCTGCACCCAGTGAGAAATCACTGCCTTCTCTGTTAAGAGTTAACACCGGATCAGCACAATCCCTATTTTTAACTGTCTCCGACGTTTCCTAGCAGCCTGCTTTGACTGGGTTATGCTGAAGGCCTGCCGTCATGTTTCTGCCATTGGGGAAAAGAGGAATTCCTGTGCTGGCCCAGGGAGCTGCAGGACATTCCCAGTGTGTCGTGCTTCGCTTGCTGCCTTTTCCAATGCTTCTGTCTGGTTGAAATAACAGCCCTTCCAAAATTTCCTAACAATTAAAACTCCTTGGAAGGCAGGCCTGGATTATCTTTCAAGAAAGGAGGCTGACTGCAGGAAAAGTTAGCAATGCCAGTGTTGAACCATGCAGCAATGCTTGGAGCAGTTTGCCCTCCGATGGCCAGTTGGAGCTTGCAGCTCCTGCTCTCCACCGCTGCCACAGAGGTTTTTCCTTCAGCTCAGACAGCTCCGGACTCTGGATTAGTGTGTTGTGCTCCTTGCCTGAGTCTTTACTGCGTCCCGAGGACAACCTGTCAGGAAGGGAGAGCAGAGGGCTTGCTGGAGCAAAGCGCTCTCATGGAGAGAGCCCAGCACCTTCTCCTTCTCCAGCAGCATGCTTCCTTGAGGGCAGTTTTGGCTTCTTGGGAATACCGTGGTCCTGCTCTGCATTTCACAGTTTGGTCACTTGTTTGTGGTTTGTTGAGACTCTCCTATAAGCTACAAAATACCCGGAGCTGCTACACTTCAGTGAGAGATCTGACAAGCGTTTGAAGGCTTAAGCACCATTAGATACAAACTCACTGGACATGTCATCTGCATGGCCTCCGTTGTGAGATCACTCCTCCACTCGGGGGCTGGATCCCTCACAGATCCCACACATTTGAGCAACCCCACATCGGGGTGTGCCAGTAACTGGGATGAAGAGAGCAGATTGGCCTAGCATGGACTGGGGACATGTTGGCCGCCCCTGGGCCCTGCTGGGCTGCTGGCATGGGAGCTCCCCCTGCCCTGGGAAAGCCCACAGGCTGCTCGTGTTGTCTCTTGCAAACCACTCCACATCCCCAAGCAAAGCAGAGAGCTGGGCCCAAGGGACCAGCCATGGAGCGGGCACTCCCCAATAGTCAGCTTTTGCCAGGGATGAGGAGGAGCTGGTTTGGAGGGGGGCATGTTTTTATCCTCCTTCCCGGAAGTGGAAACGGGATCAACAGAACCATGAAGAAAAATGCAATGAAAATAGAGAATTATTTTGCTTTTTGTCAATGTTTTGCATGGTGAAACAAGAGAGTAAATACAAACTCCTGGTTTCCACTGTCTTCTTTTTGAAGTACATTTATTTCCCAAGGCTTAGAGTTTCAGGCATTTAGGCAGAAAACAGAAAGAGGTAGATAGGCTGATTTCCCCCCGCCCCCATCTTCAGTGACATCCCAGTAACAACCAGGTTTGAAGCTCTGACTGCTCCTCTCCTTTTCCACCTACCAGAAAACTGTTCTTCTGCTTTGCCCTTTGAATTTATTAGGGTCTTTTTTTTCCCAGCACCTTCAGCAGGTTTCCAACCCCCTGCTCTCCCTGCAGCCCCCGGCTGTCTGCAGTGGACTAATAGGCAGTATGTGCATGACAGCAGTTCTCACCCTGGTGATGTACAGTGTCCTCAGCCCCGCTCTCCAGAAGACAAACCTCAAAAATCTGATCCCTGTTAACTGGCCATTAGCACCAGCAATATCCAGAGTTGAATTTCTTGGTCTTTGAACGGCTGGTAGTTACCGTGCTGTGTCCATTGCAGCAAGTGTGGAAAACCAGATGATTTTAATGACAGTGTGTCCATTGAAGTCTCCGGTTTGTGGGAGGTTGTGATCATTTCCTCTTTCTCCCAGATAAAAGAAATGCAGAGTAAGAGAAGTTCCTTGGCCATTGCTGGGTGGACACTTTGAATATCTCATTTAATTTACTAGATAATGATCACATTTATGGAGCAGCTTGTTTCAATTTTCTCATTATCACTAACCAAGATGATAGCTTATTTAATCCACTTCTGCACCACTTCACAGGCAGTGAGAAATGTGGGAAGGAGAGACGTTCAAGGGAGCACGTGGAGCCCTCATGTAAGCAGGCTGATACAGATGAACCTGCAGCGAGGAATCGTCAGGTTTCTGATGAAGGTTACTAATAGGAAGCTGTGTCAAAATGAGTAATTTTGTAGGGCCTGGACTGTTGTCTGTTCAGGGAGAGCCATCGCAGGTCATTACAACTGGATTGCTGGCATCCAAGAACAGTGTCAGGATTGCCCTCGACACCCCGTACTCCCATGCTGCTGGAGCTGCAGTGGCTAAACCAGATGCCAAAGCTTTTTCCTCTGAGACGGTAAGAGGTCTGTGCTGACTGTCAAAAGACTGATATATTGTCTACCAAGCAAATGATGAATGAGACCAGAGATGAATTTGCCCTAATACTAATACTAATACGTTATTTGTAAGAGCACAGAGTGTTTCCGCTGATTCTGAAAGCAATTTAATCCTCTGCCACTGAGAAGGAAATGGGTTTGTAAGTTGGAGGAAGGAATGCATCATAATCCCAGAAGAAGTAGGCAGTGATTTCTGGCACTGGAGATTTGGCAGAATTTTGGGGTTGAAGTGGAACAGGGGGAGCTTTAGCTAGTAGACACCTGGGGTCTCCTGGCTGTCTCTGGGCTGTTTTGTCTGTTTTCATATCCTTGCCCATGTAATGGTAGCAAGATTAATTATCTAGTGTTTTTACAGGGAAGAGAGCATGCTCTCACCCTGCTAAGCCGCCTCCTTCCCTGCATCAAAGTGCATGTAAAGCCCTGCTATGGGAGGGATGGGGTCCCAACTTCAGGATCAGCCATGGAGAATCATCTGATGGCCCAAAGGGGACTCCCAGGGAGCTCTGACATCTTCTCCTTATTTGCCCAACGTGACAGATGACGAACAAACCCACCGGTTGTCCAAATCAAAACAGAAAGAATGGGACTGAAGGATTATATCCACATGCACGCCTTCAAGAAATATCACCTTTTCTGAAGTCTTATGCAGACCCCCTAAAGTAAAGTAAAATTCTTCTTCTTATTTCAGTTGACTTCTAAAGAAGGAGGTGCATAGAAGGGGCCTGGAGTATTTAGGCACTTGGCTGTCTTTGATGGTCTCTCCCTAGGACCTTCTGGAGAGCCCAAATGAAAAGCCAGGTGTGCATTGCAGGGGATTTGTTTTTCCAAATAGAAATTATAAGACAAGGAGAAAGACTGTCTTTTCAAAAGCAAGAAACTCTTTGGATTCCAGTGGTAAATCAGTCTTTCTTGCATCCAATATATAAAATATCTGTTTGACCTGTAGCTGTTTAGGAATCATTCTTAAAATACTCCATTAAGTACCAGTATCAGAGCTGTGTCTAAAAAGCCCTTTATGATGGGCTGTCCTGCCTTCAAATTCTACTTATTTTATGCTAATTGCTGACAAGTTGTAATTTTCCAGTAAACCACCCAGGATAAGATTCATGCAGATATTAACAATATAATAACTCCTTCTGAAGTCACCAAGAGTGAAACATGAAAAGCAAAGGCATTTGTCTTTGGAATTTGACCACTTCATGTACTGCTTGGCTTCTAGATAACAGGTACAAATTCTGGGTCTAGATGGTTGATTTTTAATCCCCAAATCACAGTGATGAGTTGAGCAGTTACCTACAGGATTGGGTTGGTTAAGATGGAAATGTCTGGATTGCAATTTCTGCCCAGACTTAGGGCAATGAGCTGCCCAGTTCCCACCAACTTTGGTAGCAGCCAGGTGCTGTATTCACTTGGGCTCCTTTGATGAATCCAAGCTGTTACCGCTTGTGCTGCTCATTGCATTTCTACTCTCAGGCTTATGGGAGGGTTGACTGCAAGTTGTGTGGTGTGGAGGGGGGGCCAAGGTGCACTGATAATAAACGGTACGGTCAGACATGCTTGGGGGTACCGCTGCTGCCTTTGGAAATTGCCCAACTGCGCACAGGTCCAGGAAGGGAAGCGCCAAGAGGAATTGCTGGCCAGACCACCTAGCTAACGAATAAATCCTCAGATGCATTAGCCCTGCAGTCACACATCTGCTGTCCAATGGTGAGTGGGGGAAATTCTACAGTGAGCTTGTTCCAAGCAGTTTTAGTCTTATTAGTTTTTGGAGGAAACCCAGGAAAAGTTATATTGGAAAGCTGAAAGCTATTATGGCAGGATAGCTGCTAAGTGACTTGGTATGTGCCCTTGGGGACCAGCTCTCCCAACTTTATGAAAAATGATATAATCTGATTCTCTGGTTTTGTGTCACTGCAGGCCCAGTGTGGTGTTCTCTACAAAAGGATCATGATGCTCAGCAGCTGCTGTAGTATTTCCATTCTTTTTTGTGGGTACGACAAAAAGGGAAATGAGCAAGAAAATGGTGAAAATGTAAAGTACATTGTTGACTTGCTTCTTCTTGGAGTCCAGTAAGTTGCTGGACACTGTAGATTTTTCAGTCCTTTTGATTACTCGTATTAGATAACTTCTAGTATTACTCATGCATGTTTAAGGAGGGGAAAATGGGATTTTTCCTGTCCGCCGAGTAATTGATTGTGATCAGCACACAGTCTTCAGGGCAGCTAGCAGGCATCACCAACACCCATGGGCCTCTCCTCCTTCCCCTGCTTACCACCACAGCTGCCTGGTGTATCTGTTGAGCTGTTAACTCGGGGCAAGCACTCCCACTGGAGAGGACATTTGCTGACATCTTGTCTCAAGTCTGGAACAAGCTGAGAGTACATTTGGGAGGACATGTTGAAGCTTGAGGGATGAGCTGAGCTGGGACTTGAGCTGTGCTTCGAGTGAAAGAGGTAGGTAATCAATTCTTACAAATAGCTCAGCCCATAGGAGGATTGAACTGGTTAGGAGCTGATGAATGTCTTCCTTGTCCTTCCTCTTGTTTTGAAGGAGCAGGCCATGTCGCTTTTGACAAACTATGACTTCTAACCTTCAGGGAAGGCTTAGTTGTCTGTTTGGGCTGGCACTGGTTGAATGGCACCGTGTCGCTGGAAGAGGATGAGAGGATCCGAGCCACTGGTTTCTGTTACTCAGAGTGACTGTGCAGCATTCCGCTCTGCACTCACCCGCAGTGCAAGTGCTCCATGTCCCGCCTAGTGAAGTCGTTAGGAGGGACCTGCCAAAGCCTCCACATAACTCTTATGTCTGCTCCATGCCCATGAGCTTGGACTGAATCATCTCCCGCTGCAGGTCCTGACAGAAAGTCACTGTGATTCAAGAGATCCCAGGAGCAAGGCAGCTGGGCTTGCTGGCCAGGGAGAGCTGCCAGGTGAGGGAGGCCTTCTTCTTGCCACCACGCTGCTGATCCTGGTCTGCTCACAAGCAGGTATGGCCTAGAGCAAACAGGACATTTCAGACGTGCTCTTAGGCTTAGGAAGGGGAAAGGAATGAATAGAAACAGGGAGAAAAGGATGAGAATAGGGATGGAGGGAGGAAAGCCATTTTGGCCAGGCAGGCTATACAGCTGCCTATGCAAAAGCCTCCTCCCATCATCTCTGTCACACAGAAGAGACTGCAGTGCTCACCAGAAAACCAGTGAAAAGTGCACAGAGCAGCAAGCAGAGGTTGGAAAGCTTTGTTAAATGCACTGATGGGCAGTGGCCAACACAAATGTTGGCTTTTCTGCTTCAGAAGATAATGGATAATGCGTGGTGTTGGGAGAACAGTGCTACACCTCAGCCTGTGTCGTGGTGGAGCATCCTGGGGAGGAGAGTGGCTGGGTTGGTTGGAGTAAGGAAATATCTGAGCATGGTAGACACTGTGGGTATTTTAGAGGGCCAAGGTCATCACCAGGAGGCATCTACTGTTGCATCTGATCAAAGGTTGAGCCCAGATGAAACTGTGGTGGCCTGAAGTGCGTGGCGGCTGCTTCATCTCCTGTGACATGAGTGGGTAAAGGGGAAAAGGAGGCTGTTAGCCAGCCTGCACCTCCTAAACATGTTTTTTTTGTTGTGTCTCTAGCAGACTAGGCAGCAAGACTAATTATTAGTTTTTTGAAGTTCCTAGCCCTCTCCCCCCACCAGTGCCTTATGCTTGTGGCTCTTTGAGGCCCAACGCTGTCCCTGCGTGTGCAAGGAGCTGTCATGCTCTCATGAGCTAGTTAGAACTAGCAGCTAATGCTTGATTTTACATTATAACCCCTTTTTTTCCCTCATGCCAACTATACATGTCCCTTCATGCCCAGGCTGTGTCATTTCCATCTGTTTCCACTTATTACATCTCTCTTTGGCTGGACTCGCTTCCTCACCGCCTGCTGAGCACACGTGAAATTTCGGTTGTGCCCAGCGCTGTGCAGACTTGTAGCGCTGCGTTTCTGAGCGCTCGCTCCTCTCTGCGCCAGCCGGGCTGGTCCCAGATGAAGAGACGGCGCGGGCTGAGTGAGCGTTGAGTGGCACCAAGCCAACTGGGTGTTGAAGCTGACAGCTTGCCGCTGCTCTCATAGTAGGTGTGGTGTGATTAACAGCAAAGGTCTAAGAACAAATGAGTAATCTCCCTTTCAGTCCCTAAAAAAAAAAAAAAATTCCTTCGCACTCCATCACTGAGCTCCTGAAGGCCACTAAATGGCCCTTTGCTCTTGATTGCCACCATACATCCCTACCATCAGCGTGACTCCAACTGAACCTAGAGCCCTCCCCATGCTCACGAGCATTGTGCCTAAGACAGCGGGGATGTCCTGAGGTGTCACTCATCACAGCAAATGGGGGACCTTCCCCATCTTCCAGAGCGTGGACGTGGCTTGTCCAGAGATGGACGGGAAGCCCAAGGTAGAGATTGGTGCTTAATCTGAATCCCTTGAGCCCTAGTTGAAGACTTTTAAACTTCTGACCACTCTTTCTCACCTGATCTGCAAAAGCAGCGAAGCACGTGTCCAATGTTAAGCATATGAGTAATTTTGTTGCTGATTTGCAAAGCCTGCTGATCACAGGTACCTGAAAATCACTCCTTTTAAGGTGTCCCAATTTAAGAATACAAAAATAAAAGGACTTAGTCCATTTAGATTGTTTGGCAAGTGATTTAAATCTTCCAGGAGCAAAGGCCAAGCTGTACAGCTCTTGTTAAAAGAAAGTGCTGTAGAAGTGCAAGGATATACATCCTTCATAAAAAACCCCCACCATTTTCAGATTGCCACGTTTGACAAGTTTTTATATATTTATCTTTCCCTTCCCCATTGATGTGTTGGAGCTAACTAATAAGCTGGTAAGGCTGATATAATAGATCCAAAAATAAGACTCAGAGATTCCCCGCAGCCCATATCCGACAGGTCTTGTCACTTGGATGCATTTGTAAAAAGCTGGTTTGTCTCTCCCCTTGACAGATGCCTTGATGAGCTAATCATCTCATTTCCATGAACTGCACATCTGTAAAAACAAAAGGGGATGAGACTCGAACAAGTGACTAAGCCCCGTTCTTGTTTGCATTGTTTCATTACTCTTCTCCGAGTGGAGCTGGTAATCCTCCCGTGGAGCCTGCTGTGCCCCCAGCTGACAGGTGACATGCATACGTGCTGTTTCAAGCAGGTGACTTCTCTCTGAAGTTCTGCTTGCCAAGAAGGCCATGAGAGGCTTTTTCCCTGTGACACTGATGGTCTCTGATACCTGAGGACCAACCAGCCTTGGCTCAGCCGGCCACTCATCTCATGAATGTGTTGCTCTGACTTAGGAGGCAGATAGGAAGGGCAATGCCGGAGAGGTGGTGGTGATGCAGAGGTTCCCAGGAGAGACACATGCTCTTCTCCATTGTCTGCACCAGTGGTCATCCCCACTGTTGGATCTCCACACAGGCCACAAGCAGCAAGAGGTCCTCGTGTTTGCCACGTGTGGAGCAAGTGCTAGCCAGGGGAAAGGGTTCGTGAGCTTGCCAAAACCTTTCTGCCAGAGCCATCAATTTTGTGGAGTCACCTGCTCCAGGAGGTGGTAGCTCCCTCATGCATGTTAAGTTGGGCAGTAGCTGGATGCTAAATAAGTGATTTCCTGCCTTTGTTATTGCCAAGCCATAGTTTCCCATTTGGTTTTCAGTGTTGTGCTCAGTGGCCAGTGAGGTACAAAGATGAACACCCTGTTTGGGCTTTTCTATACATTTTCTGTACTTTTTCTTTATGTCGTGGAAGCCAAAGTGCCTGGGATTCCCAGTTCCCACGGACTTCAAAGGAACTAAAGGCAGCTCAGTGGCTTGATCCCGATGCTGGAAATCCCAACATCCATCCTCTGCATCAAGCGCTCCAGCCCATGTATTCATTTTGGAGAAGGGTCCCAGCAAAGAAATTTAGTGTGATTTAACTAATCTGCCTTTGCTTTCCACCACTAGTTAATTTTGATGGAATTTGCTGCATGTCCCTTACTAGGCAGTTACCTTTTAGTGTATTTTTCCCTTGCTTTCCTGGTTTTCCTCTTTAACTTTGTGGTCCTGGGTTTCATTCCCTTGTTTCAGTGTTTTCTGGATTAACTTTGTAGCAAACTAAATTGCAACTATATCAACTAGGGAAAAAAAAAACACCCATATGATTATTTGCATCAGGAAGTTTTTTGTATATCTTTTCTTCAGGTTTTTGTGGAGTAGAGCTGTGATGGAGCAAGAGCAGATAACACAATCCTTGAGTGCAGGGAGGAATATGCCCAGCTACTAAGATGGGCAGGAGTGTTAAATACTGGTTGGGTTGTAAATCCTCAGAAGTTTGTTTTCTTTTTTCAGTTAAAACTTGAATTTAGGAGAATGACACACTGGTGTCCCCTGCCTCCACCCATCCAGAGCCATTTATTTCAAAGAAAGAAGGTTTTTGCTCTGAAGTGGAAGTTTAAAGGGAAATTATTCAGGTACTTTCTAAACGAGTTCTGCATCTTTGTTACTGCTTTATCTGTAGTAATTTGAAATGCTGGGGGTGGAATGTTTTTTGATGCAATGCCAGCACAAAAGTAAAACCCAACTTTAACCCTCAGGCTCCTCTTGTCACGACTTTGTTGTACCTTAGGATCATGCTCCATAGACAGCAAAACTTCTTTACGCTTCTCTGGCAAATGCAAAGGAAACTCAGGTGTCTGTGTGTTTGCCTGATGGTGGACACAGAGCTCTGTGGACGTTCGTTTTTGCAGGGCCGGGGTCAGTGTGAAGGGGGAGCGTGCTGGCAGAAGTCAGTGGGTGCAGCGTGCGGGGCTGCGGCCGTTCCCTCCCTCTTTGCAGAGGGGTGCGGTGCTGGCCCTTCGGGCCGTGTTTTCCTTTGGTGAGAGTTGTGGCAAGCAGAGGAGCTCCCTCTGCCCTTACCGAGGCGTTTCCTGAGTCAGAGTTGCAGGCTGGAAATTCGGTATTTATGCATTAGCCAGAGTTCCTCGGAAGGGGGGTGCTGGTACAGGGCTGTCTCAGTCCAGAAATGGGGGTGCACAAAAATAATCGCACTGTGAGCAACCAAACTCGGTGAGGCTCCTGCCTCCATGTTCACGGATCAGCACTGGGACATGGCTTGTGATTGCTTTTTCTATGCAAGTAGTTCCTGTTCTTTTTTCTTTTTTTGCGTTTTTTTCTTCTTTTTTTCAGTTAAATGTATCAACACCAGCGCATGGAAACTGCACTGTGGGCTAACGTTGCTGCCAAGCAAGGGTTAAATCGTGGCCGTTCCCCTCTTCCATTTCCTTACTAACAGCTTTCAGATCTTGGCATCTATCAAAATAGATGCTGGAGCCAAAAACTAACAAAGGTGGAAATGATCGCTGCGGGGCAGGCCGCCGTTTCCTGTAATCTGATCTCAGGCTAAGCAGATACGGCTCCAGCTGCAGCCCCGGCTTGTGCGGGAGATGTTTATGGGGAGCTGCCACGGTACCCAAGGCTGGAGCAGCTCAGGGAAGTGCCTGTGCAACCTGAAAACAAAACCAAAACGGGCAAGGACAGATGTCATACCTACAAGTGTGGGTTTGGACAGAATATGCATAAAAAGGCATTGTGAGTAGAGCCTTGTAATGGTGACCTGGCCCTCGGGAGCCAGCTTTAGCTTACAGAGGAGTATGGTGGGGAAAGGCAACTGGTTTAAGTAAAACATCGTGGCCACCTCATGTGGCGGATAATGAAGGAAACAGCTGCTTTGCGTTCCTGGGGCTCCAGTCAAATGCAGTCTCCTCCTTCCTTTTTCCTGACCCAAAACCCACCAACAGTCACAATGGCCAATGGTTCTGTAGGGTTTGAACAGGGACCTTGGTTGGGCTGTAGTTCTTCTGTTGGTTTTATGGTCATGTGGAAACATGGTGGCTTTAAATGCCAGTCTGGTGGTGCCCCTTGGTAGAGGTGTGGCATGGCAGTGGGAGGAAAAGGCAGCAGTAGTGGGACTTTGCTGCTCACCAGCAGCTCCAGCGTGGTTGAGCACTGAGATAGATTGATGGCGGCTTCTCCTGGACATGGTTGGGTGTTGGGGTGGCATCATGGGTGCCTCCTGGCTGCTTGTTCTCTACCCTGTGCCCCTTTTCTGCTGAGGGACAAGACTCTGGAGGAACAAGTGTTTGCTGGAGCTACATCTGAGTTGCAGAAGTGCAGGGAAAGGCAGTTACTTCTGATCCTTGAGGTATGTGATGGGGGAATGCTGGACTCTGGAATCCCATCTGAGGACAGTGGAAGCTACTCTGTGTTGGGAAACAGGCCGTAAATGAAAAGGGTGTGTGATTTCATAAGGCACATTGAGGCTTGTGGAGGAAGCTTACCTAAGTCAACTAGCAATATGCGTGTGCCTTGGTATGCATGAATCCAACAACCAGCAGTGCTGAGGCTTTTAAAGCCAAATCTGATACAGTTTTCAGCACTCCTGGAAATAGGAAGGTATGCAGGTCTCCTTTGAAAGTGCTTTGTGCTGGAATATTAACCCAATTTTAAAAGGATTGCCAACACACGTAGCTCCACCAGTAGAAATGGAGGTGAGGTTACACCAGTTATATTGGTGAAGAATGGTGTATAGACATCCATTAAATTTTAAATCAGACTCATTTTGACTTATTTAAAGTTGATTAAGAAAAGGTTGGTGTTGAACCACAATAAACCACTCTCAAATAAAGGAAGCAATACAAATTAATTAAGTAGGTAATAAGCTGGCTCTAGAACACCCAGGTTGCGTCTCTGCCTGTCCAGTTTTCCATTAAGTTTCCTTTTGCATTTCAGACCTTCTTTCTATTATTTTCTCTGTGCCTGTGAAGTCATTTTAGGTACCTGTTCTCTAGTGGTTTTTTTTTCTGTGGACATTTACTGGAAATAGCATTTAATCTCTTATCCCCTAAAGCTTGTGTTCAAATCCTTCTCCATGCAGAGGGGAAAACAAGTGTGTTTCTTCTTCACTCTCATCACAGATCTGTACCACAGTGCACTCTGTGCTTGAGTCTGCTTGGGAAGTACTGGAGGTTAGAAATTCAATCTCTGTGCATACAGGTTTTTGCATTATGAGAAGAAAAGCAGAGTGCTCCAATGTCCAGAGCACCTGAAGGGCAGGTATAAGATGCTGGCGTCCTTGCATCTGCGATGGATTTGGTATGTGACCTAAGTTTACTTATTGTTCTTGCTCTAATGCAGTTAAGACCTCCCTGAGTTTGAAAAGTGCTTTGAGATCTTGAGATGGTCAGGTCTTTCTAGAAAGACAAAGCATTGCTATATTCACCTTCTCTTTCAAACCTTTTTTATAACTGCCTTTTGTGAGCACCAAATTCACACAAAAAATGTATAAAGAATTAAAAAGTCATTGCAGTCTGTCTCCTTTCCCCCACTGATTGCTGAAGTTTCTCAATTTTGTACTCAGTTTCTGTCGCTTGGGAGACGCATACATCATGCCAATAGGATCCATAAATATTCTTAATCCCACTTTGCTGGCAATTTTCTCTTGCTTTAATCTGAATGCAAATGGGATCCCAATTCATATGAGAAGCCACTGTTCTGCCTGGCTGCATTGGTAGTAATGCCCCCTCCTTGAAATGAAGCACCCTGTGGTCATATTTTGAATATAAAACCACATTCATTTTGTGTTTACATGATCTCTAGACTTTGAAATCCTTCAAGGGCACCCCAAAATGCACCCTCAATTTCTACCAGTTACCAGGTACTGGAGGAAATACTGGAGGCTGTTCAGAACAACAGCCGCAAGGCAGAGATCGGGATGTACTGGAGACTCATCTGGCAATGACAAAAAAAGAAAGCAGTTGCATTTTAGGAGGGTTTCTCAAGTGCTCACCAGCACCGTAGGCGTGGGGTGGTGGGCTGTCATCATTGTAATGGTTGAAGCAAGTGGGATCAGCCAGAATTAAGCTACAGCTCACAGATTTGAGAAGGGCTCTTGCCTCACCACATTATCCAAAGGTGTGTTCAGTGCGTGGTAGTACATGTCACCCTCATTAAGCTTCATAACGTCACGCAGATCTGAAGCTGGTGATTTGCTTCTGGGACCACTGCCATGCCTTGGGGTGCCTGACGGGAGGATTATTTTTGTTCTTTGCAGAAGACACTGTTTTCCAAATGGATCATAAAAAGAAAAATGTGCTTGTAGGTGTTGAAAGAGCAAATGGTTTTGCATTTGACTGCGCTGTACTTTTTCTAGTTTCTCTGCTGTTTGGAAGCAAATGAGGGTTTTCATCCCGATTTCAAATTCTGGGTCCTTGCGGACTGGCTCAGTCCAAATAACTACAGTGAGGACTGTGATTCTGGGGGAGAAGGCAATTGAAGCAGCATACGGTGATTCACAAAACAAACCTTCTGAGATACTGTCTGCTCCCTTAGCCATGTTTTGCCTTTTACGTTTTCCTGGGTCTTTCCATTTTTGTTTTGGGTTCATAAGCATTCATGCTCTCATACACCCCCAGAGTGTTTCTGGAGCTCCATTAGGGCAGCATCTGTGCCTGGTTTGAAGCCCATTTCACCCTTTCTCATGGAGATCATGGTAACCCACACCGCAGTTTTCGATGAGGCAAACTGCGATACTGTGTCCTGCCCATGGTGCTCTCATTACATGCTCTTTCTTTACTCTCTGTTACCAGGGACCCCTCCTGGACCCGTCTGTGCCTGTTCTGGAGGTTGCTTCTGGGCAGTCTCTGGTGCATTTTTTTCCCATGTCTCTAGTTTTTGTCATGGGTTTCTCGAGTCCTTCCTGAGAAGTCCCCAGTGCTGCCTTATATACTGACTTTGGAAGATTGCCCTTGTTTTTCTGTGCTATAATTTTTTGATCCATTTGGAGACTTATTTGTTAGCTGCTCCCCAGGCTATGGCTGGCCCCGTCTCCTACACCAGCATGCTTCTCTTTAGCCACCGTTTGGCTGTGCAGGTCTGTTGTGAAATCCTTTCCCTGACTCATCCTTTTGATCCTTTTAAACTGCCCACTCAAAAAGCATGTTGTAGGCTGGGATGAGGAACTCGCCCGGGCTTGAGCTGTGCTGATGCCTTTCATCCAAGCATCTCTGAAACTTCTGGAGAGGAGACAGTTCCCACCACGGCCCCACATGGAGTGGGCCACAAGTTTGTGTCTTCTCTGGCTACTGGGGGAAAGTCCTTAATTTGCTGAGCCAAAGAGGCCACTGCTTTCATGTGCTGGAAGGCAGGTTCGGGTGGGAGAGTGTCTGGGGAAAGGCTGAGTTTGCTGGTCTTATCAGATATTATTTTCTGCTGCTGGTGCTTTGGATACAGTGATATCTCCTTTTTTGTTCAGTACTTCCAAAAAGCTCCTTTTTGTGAGGTCAACAAAAACAATTTTTCAAGGGCATTTTTCACGCAGTGGGGGATAAGGAGCCAGTGGGGCTGCAAGCGAGGATGTCCCCATCACAAAATGGGTCCTCGCTGGGTACCGTGGAGGCAGAGCTGGAGCTCTGTGAACAGCCAGAATGACATCAATTGGTAACCACAGTTGATTCATCTGGTGGCACAACCTCTGCCACTGGATGTGCAGGATTATCAAATCTTACCTGCTGTTAAAACCACGTTAAAATGGAAACAGCAGCTTCAGAGAATTTTGTCCCTCTGTCATTTCGTTTACCAGCCATCTGAGCTCCGGTTGCAGAGTCTGTCTCTTTGGAGCAACCTTCCTAGGTGGATGGATATTGTCTCATTCTTCATGGCACTGTTGATCTCCTGCCTTAAATTTTTTATGCAATTAAGGAAAGCAGTATCATCAAACTGTCTGTGAAGGAAAGCGATGATCAGTGACAGCCCGAAGGTATCACATCAGCAACTTCCCATGCGGCACTCGCTACCTCCACAGAAGGTATTTGCAGGTGGTTTTAGTTACTCTGTCTTGCCCAAAGGGGAAAGAATTGCTGAAAAAATGAAGAGGTCAGTGGGGCCTCCAGAGGCCTTTTGCCTCTTGTTTCTATGTGATCTTGGGAGGTCCCGTTTTTCTGGTCTGTAAAAGGAGGATGTTTTTACTGGATGGAGGTGGGAAGCACGTTGAGATGTGCAGCACAAGTTTGGCAGGTATCTAACTGCAGTGAGAAAGGGAAACGGGCCCAGTGCTCTGCAGCAACCCCAAACCACAGGCGGTAGAGATTGAGCAGAGCTGACACTCCTGGGGCTCCTGGACAGAGCAGGACACAATTGTGGTCCTCCTTGCTCCAAAACAAGGTCAAAGGTGAATGTGCCAAGCAGGCAGCCATCGCTAGGGGACAACACGCTGCCTGCACGGAGGTCTGCAGCACAATGCTGTGTACAGAGCATCGCTGATGCTCAGCAAGTTGCCGTTTCTGAAGTAGGCATTGATACTACTCTTGGGTCTGCTCCGGGAGCAGGACACTCCCAAGCTTCATGCCAGGGCGAGGATGACAGTTACACAGGGACATGGGTCAGGTGGAAAAAATAAGTGACAAAGTGCACAGAAATATTATCACTGGTTGTTGTGTTTGTGTGTGTGTGTTTATTTCAACTAACCTCCAAACAATGTTGGGTTTTTTTTCATTTTAAATATTATTTGAGCCCAGCTTCAAAGTGACCTCCTGAGGTAGTGGTTCAGATAATTCTTAGCAGAGAACAACTTTTGAGTAAGAGCCTCATAATGAGGCCTCAAAACGTTAAAGCCATCACTGCATTTCCCCAGGTACCTGCGTGCCTGGAATACATTCTTCTTATGCTCCTATGTTTGAAAGGGGTGAGAGAGCTATTAATTAAAACAGTGGTGTGCACAAGGCTTGGAAAGGGAACAAGAAGTGCAAAAGGCTTGTGAGCGATTTCCTCCTCCTCTCCTTCCCCTGCAATTTATTCTATTCCTGGTTTTCCATGTGATATCTCTTCCTTGCAAAAAAAACCCAAAAACAACCCACCTCCCCCATCCAGACTTTTTTTGGGGAGATGCTTGGGAACACCTTTTGCTTTGAACTGAATTGTTGCTTTATTTCATAGGTACGGAGGCAGCAGCAGGGACCCCGCACACGCTCCCTGCATCAGGTGTTGGTGCTATGCAAATATACCACAAAAAGATGCGTAGGCAGTAAATCCCTGCCCTAGCGTGGAGATATGAGGGAGGTTCCCAGAAACACCTTTTTCTCTGGGTTCACAGCCCTGTTTGAATCAATGATGGCCACTGGTGTTGCCTCCATCTAGGTGAGGCTCTTGATGTGAAAAGACGTAGAGCTAGTTACAGGTAAGGACTAAAGTTCAAATCCAGGAATCTGGTGCTGTCGTCTCTTCCAGGCAACAGTTCAGGGCCCCTTATCCAGCCTGGTGTCCTCCAGAGCTCTGCGTCCCACAGAAAACCTCCTTTCATCTACTTCTCTGTAATCTTCTTGCCACCGTTCCCCATTGCTGAGGAAAACTGGTGTCCTTACTGGCCTGTGTGCTGCAAGAATAAGTGCATCGCCTGTAGTAATGTCATTTTAAAAAATTAATACATTAAAAATGTTTCCTTCCTCTACAATAATGATAATTTTAATTTTTGAGCTTCCTGCAGTGGAACATTTTCTTAATTGAATTCCTAATTCATTGAACATCTCTAATAAGCATGAATGGCAATTTTATCTTACTGGCTGCATTCTTCTAAGGGACGTTCTTTGGAGACTGGTTCATGAAACAAAGACTTTTTTCCCCTCACAGATCAAGGTTTTAACTCCAGCCTTTGCTCACCAGTCAGCATCAACCCGGCGCACGCTGCTCCTCCAGACCAGCGAGTGAGACAGGAGTAAGTGCTGGGCTCCTCTCATTGCTGTCTTCAGCTTGAAGGCACTAACCCTCCTGCAGGCACCCTGGGCTCATCTCCAGTAGTTGAGCTGGGCTTCCTCTGCTGAGGACATGCTGGGGTGGACACCCCTGAAGGTGAAGGCTGCTCTTGCCCCACAGCACCTCCACCGATCAGGAACCCCGTCTGCTCTGCTTGGTTCAGCACTGAATGAAACACAGGCTTTACTACACACTGTGCAATCTTACAGCATCCTTTCTAGACCTGCTTTTTTCCAAGGACTTGGGGAGCTGGAGTTCCTTAGCTGGCATACGATGAATCTGGAGCATGCTGGCACATTCTGGTGCATCTTCCTTATCCTTCCATTTCCACCACACATTTTTTATCTTGTTCTCAATATGATAGGTCCTTTGTTGGAGATGAGCTCCTGTGTCTGTCACAGGATACAGCTACCTCTGTGCAAGAGATAAGCCGCCATTGGGCTGCCTCTCCAGCTAGTTCAGCAAACCTCCTGCCTATGTGATCACAAACCCTGCAAAGGACTTACTTGAACCAGGCAATTTTTGCACCATACCCTTGCCACATACCTCCTGATGCTGGCATGACTCCTCATAGAGGACATGCTCCACCATGCCCTCCATCCCAAAGTGCATCTGAAGACATCTCTAACTCCATGTAGGTGCTTAGGTAGCACAAAGCTTTGCAGGGCTGGCTGGTAAAAATGCTTTTGGTGATGTTACAGTTGCCTTGTCTCGTTGGAAAAAAAGAAGAATGGAAAGAGAGGAAAGCAAAGGGAAGAAGATGGGAATCCTGCTGTGACAGTTATCTAGCTTCTATGTAACTGGTGGCACACAGACACGGCTTCTTCTCCTTAGGGTTTTTTGAGCGAAGAGCCTCTCCCAGCCACCAGTCCATCTCCGCTGTACCCAGTGCGTGTCATTGGCAGCTCTAGCCTTGAAGCAGTGGCATTATTCGGCCTTTGAGGACCAACTGAATCCAGCAGCGCTCCTGAAATGAGCACGTTCCAGCTGCTGCCTAGATACAGCATGGCAGCAAGCTGAGCACATAAACCAGTGCCCCCAGATAGCTCGTCTGTTAAGGCAGCGCTGCATTCTTGGAGTCATGACAGCCAGAAGCTGGCATCAGTAGAGTAAGGAGATGAGCTACAAGGAAACTGGCATCAGTTATGGGAAAGTCTTTCGCATCTTGTTTAGATGTGACACACAATTCTCATCTCTAGGACCATTTATCCTCTATCTTTTGTATTTCTAGAGCCTAATTATTATTATACCTCAGTGCTTCCCAAGGTCTAAAGTATTTATTCAAAACCAACGCAGGGTGAGTGAGCTATAAAGGGATTTGGGTTCCTTTAGGAGGAAAACCCCAGTCCGGCATGATCTGAGAAGCCAGCACCATCCCTTCCCTTTGCAGCCAGGGCTGACTGTTCACGGATTGCAATTCAAAGCGAAGAGATGGTCCAGAGGCTGCAGGACATCCAGGGAGAGATTTCCAGAGCAATCCCACATACTGCTGCTCGTTGTGCAGGAGCCAAATTGTGCATGTATATATCAAATAGCTGCAGCTTTGCCAGCTTATTGCACCCAGGAAAGACACGTTTAGGACGTTCAGAACTCCCCAAGCAATCTTGTGCCATGCTGGGTTGTTTCCCGTGGCAGAGGCTTTTCGCATGATTACTTCATAATTGTACTTGTGCCCGTCATTTTGTCACTTGCCAGGCAAGACTGTGGATGAAGCACGTTCGTTTGAAGCGTTATTCTTTAGATCTGGCAGAGAGATGACAAGTTTGGGGAAAAAAAAAAGAGTAATGGGAAATAATGCCCTCTTCACAAGAGGGGGAATTCTTCCCTCTTCTTCTCTGAAGGTCACTGTTGATCATGAGCCCAGTCGTAGCGCAGCTCCTGCAGAACATCTGTCCCTTGCTATCCAGCTTCATCGTGGTTCCTATTTTCTCTTGCCTCCCAGGGCAACATTATACTGCACATTCATTGCTGCTCACGAGGGAAGGGAGCCCTCATAAGCAAACCTCTTGTGCAGGGAATAGTCCTGGTAAAAAGCTGTTTATGTGCAATGGGTAGATGCCTACCTCAAAATCACTCCACAGTCTTCCTCTGTGGTCCATTGTAAACATGACAGCAGGCAGTGAAGACTGCTGGCTAGCAGAGAACATTTTTTTCCCCCTAATATATTAACGAGTCCAGCTGTTTAGAAGGAAAGCACTGATTATCTGCTATCTCAGGAAAACTGAGAACAAGGAAAAGTGCAAGGCTGTTCACACTAACTCTATGGGGCCAAAGTGTGTGCAGTAACACCTTAAACTCCCAGGGCTCAACACATCTGCTAACAGAAGTAGTTGTACCAGGGTCTGGCTGGACCATTTCACTGTTTAGTGGCAATTTTGCAGAAAATGCACTGTGCTGAAGGTGCTTTTCCATTTGGGTTAACATAGGAATGTTCTCCAAAAACACTGAACATGCGCAAGATTTTTAACTTAAAATGGCTGCTTAAAATGCAAGGAAAAGCGTGGCTAATTAAGCCTCTGATCATTTAAAATAAGCACATGTGGCTCAGAGAATATAGCCCAATCCAATTAGAGCAGAGCACTTTGCTAAAGATGTGTAAAAACAGGTGCTAGGGAGGGGAAGAAAGATCTAGAGGCATTTCTGCTCCCATCTACAGAACGAGACTGTGCCCTTTTGTGGTAATTTTAATATTCTTCCTGTGACTGATTTGCAGTGGAGAAGAAACAGAGATAACAAACACCCGTGGATCTTCTACTGCTTCAGTGTCGTATTTTCCAGCTCTCCCCTTTTCACTGGGCACCTGGATAGAGTGCAAGATACACATTTTACTCAAGGCCAGAACAGATCAAAAGCACTCGGTATGTTATATATATGTTCAGTTAGGAACTTAAATTAGGTTGTAGTTCAGTATTGTGGAGGGTGGTGGAGCAAGGTTGGTTCTGGAGCAATTGGTAAGGGCTCTGTATTGTCACCTCCTGTCATCTTATACACTGGATCAATGGCTCAGTGACACTCAGCAGTGACATCCCACAGTCTGGGGGACTCATTTAACTCCATCCCCTATCAATTTGATGTCTCTTCTCTTCATTTTTATTAGTAACATTGATTTTTACTAAGGATAGAAGCTTGTACTGAGCATGCATCATTTAATTAAAGGGATGATGCAAACGTGTGTCTGCAATTTCCTGTGGACATTGACTTCTGGGAGGTTGTCCATATTTTGTTTGAACTCTGGCAAACTGATATCTGTGTAGCGCTTCCTTGGAGGAAGTTGGTTTGCTTTGAAAGCAATAGCTCATTTAAGGCCACTTCATACATGCTCTAAAGCCGAGCTGCATCAGGGCTTGAACTGATTTCAGTTCTCATTAAGCAAATGGACACATCTCTGTCTCTTTACGTCAGGGACCTCTCAGTATGCTGGTGTTCTTCATGGCTGTGGGCAGGGCAGTCTGTCCACTGAAGACCTGCCCAAAAAGGTGCCCACTGCCCAACGCCATGTTGGTTCAGGTGGGTCTAGCTGTATTCTCAGACATGGCATGATTCTCATTGTTCTCAGCAAATGAGCCTGCTATTAAAACTCCCAAAACTATAGGATGTTTTTTTTTTTATTTAGAGAAGTTGAACGGGTTCAGATGTGAGCACACTGATGGTGTTTCAAACCTGACATTGCCCTCAACAAGGAGGTGAGTTGTAGCACTGCTGGAGGGTGTGGCTTGAAAAAAAGCAAGGACATGTAAAGAGAATATATTGTCTTTTGGAAGTGGAATGAGTCTTCTGGTTTTCTGGAGGCAAATTTGTAGGATTCACTTAGAGGCAAGCCCACATCATCCGTACAGTCCGAAGAGCAGCCTGGAGCCTTCAGAGCACTTGAATGCAGAATTGGCATCTCACGTGGAACTGGAGATCCAGATGTTAACCCAGAGCCCCAAAGTCTGTGCCATGTATGTTGGGGGACAGAGAAAACATCAGCAGT
The DNA here is from genome assembly GCA_013400755.1 of Pelecanoides urinatrix. Classification (NCBI taxonomy): domain Eukaryota; kingdom Metazoa; phylum Chordata; class Aves; order Procellariiformes; family Procellariidae; genus Pelecanoides; species Pelecanoides urinatrix. The sequence goes on along the minus strand of VZTQ01015739.1, from coordinate 141,738 downwards.
CAGACAGCACAGGCACGCACAATTACCCTCATCAGTTATGATTCCCTGTGTAATTAAACCTTTGGTGTTTCAGTGCATTCCTTGCTGCACCGAAGTTGCTACTTTTCCATGACGTCTTCTCCTCTCTGTGTTGTTCGGGTAGTTATGCTGCCTTGATCACAGCAATACTGGAGCTCTTCAAGACGTGCATCACCACAAGACTTGCATTTGTCTTCTGTGGCTCTCCCTTCTTCCTTGTCCCTGAGATGATAACAGGGGTGAGTGGTTTATTTTAACATTTTCCTTTTTTGTGTGTGACTGATAAACAGGCATCAGCAAAGGAGGAGCTTAGTACTTGAAACATGATGCAGCTGTGAGATCTGGTGGGAACTCATTTTAGGGTCAGCGCTTGGGAAAGGTTAGACTCCTCCAGAAGTGAGTTATTTCCATGTTTCCCAATCAACTGGCCTAATGGTGTCTGGGAAATAGGCCATCCCAAGCTTCACCATGGCCTCAGTGGACTGAACGTATTTAAGAAAATCCTAAGACCTGAAAATTGACTTTGAGTAGAGGAAAACAATGGGCAGGATGGCTGTCCATCAAATGATGGTGTGACTTGGCTGCTGGCCAGGTCAGTGAGTGGCCCTGCAAAACACCCTGTTAGACTTAGATTTTCTGAAGAATGTGGGTAATCATTTTACCGAGGTCACCGAGAAATTAGAGGGGTGGGCTTCGTGGGTACTCATCTTGAGAGAGGAGTGTCAGAGAGCAATTCCACCCCACTGCGTTAGCATGGGGAGCTGGGGGTGAGCATTCCCCAAGCGCAAGGGGAACCCCTGGTAATGCAAGTTCTATTACTCATTAAAAGAGATTTAAACTTGGAAAAGTGTGAAGGGCTAAAAATGTGCAGTGAGATGGTTACTGCAGCTCAGCTGTGTCCCTCTGACACTGCTCTGTAGGGGAGGCTAAGCAGCCTGTTGTGGTTGTCAGAGGAATAAGTCTCTTATCTCAGAGGGTTGTTCCATAAAGGATTGATGTCCAAGCCCTGCTCTCAACCAGGTCATTTTCGCTACAAAATGTAAATATATTATCAACATCAGGGCATCCCGTAGACTTACTGAGTGTGTAATAAGCCCTAGGCTATCAGCCCAAGCATCTTGCATAAAAAAAAAACACCCCAAAAGAGTTGTCTTAGTGTCACAGGCTGGGCTCCTGCATTTAAAAAAAAAAAAAGGAAAATGTGCATTAAAAAAAATGTGTACAACTGAGAGATTTAGAAGGGTGACCCAACCCCCTGCAACCAGAGAAAGAGACTGTCATGACTCTTAACTCTGGTACTCTGGCTCAAACCTTAAATAGTTGAGGCCAAATCATTAATAGAGAAGGTGAGTGACAGATTCCAGATACTCAAGTCAGGCTTCCTCCTGACATTTTCTCTCGGTAAAAATAAGTAGCCTTTCTTTACATCTAACAAAATCTCTTCCCTGGCTCTCCTTGATGGTTCCCCCTCCTGTCTCCACCTCCAGAGATGTATGAACAGTATAATTTCCTTTTATTTTTAGCCATCTTTCATAATTGAAAGTATCTCTGTGTGAAAGAGAAAACGTTCCCGTGAATTCCTCAACAGGCACTTGCTGAAAGCAATTGATGAAAATGAAATATTTAATGGGGTTTTATACCTGTGGACTTGGCGACACTGGTGCATCTCAAAAGCAAAATTTTAATGACATCAGGATTGATGGGCATGGGGCCATCATCTCCCCAGCTTCGCTGGTTCTTCTCTTTTGGGGTCAGTATTGGATCCAGCCTGAGGTGTGCACAGGTCACTGGCAGGTGGGCTTTGGGAAGTGGTGACTGCTCCTGACCCCAGAGTTTCCTGCTTTTCCTACTGAAGACCCAATACTGCTACCTGGGGCAAAGCTGATGTTTCTCACTTGTCAGCAGTACTTAGGGTGGCTGCAGCGCTCTCCAGAGAACCAGCCACATCCACAGGCATCTATTGATCTCATCTAAGGTAAGAACCACTTGGAATCAGATCTGAGGTCCAGCTAGCCCCGTTCCTTCTCTTGCAAAGTGGCCAGTGCAGAAGCCTCTGGAAGTAGGAGACACAGGAGCTCCTTCAGGTGGTCTCCTGCATATGTCCTGCCCATCTGCATGAATTTGCACTTGGGATCTTCCTGAGGCATCATTTTTGTCTTTGCATTTAATAATCTTTGAAGGATTTTTCTTCCCTGAATTAAATCACCTCTTCCCAGGCCAGTTCTGTGCTCCTGTTTTGATGCTTGGGAAGACAGATACTGTTCCTGCTCGTCCTCAGAAGTTCAGCTGGATTTTGACTTGGCCTGAAGAGTTGCAGCAAGAGCATCAAAGAAAGCAGAGGAGCAGAAGCAGCCCCTCGACAGCACACACTGAGGCAGGAGCTGATTCAGTTTAACATGGCTCCTAAAACCAGCCCTGAGGATCCAAGGTTGTAATTGCATCCACTTTGCAAATCAAGCTCTCTCTAATCAAGCTCTCTTGTTGTGACTCACCCCTAGCCCAGGTGGAGGTAGAGAGGATGGAACTCGGTTCTTCTCTGCCCTTTCTCCCTCCCTCACCAGCTAATAACACCTCTTTCCTATGTGCCCCCTTCTAGGCTGCCTCCCCTTGCCCTCCAAGTGTCACTGCTCTGTCCCCAGCCACCTCCCAGCACGAGTGGTGGCTCATGCATCTCACAGAGTCTCGGTGGAGAAGGGTGCAGGGAACACTGTTGTGTCCTCAAAATTAAGGAGGCAGGACCCCACCTTCTCGCTGCTGTCCCCAGACGTGGGTATCAGCCTCAGGAGGATCTCACTTGCTACCTGTGTCAGTCCCTTATGGTTTTCTGTTGTGAAAGCCGCGGAAGAGAGTTTTCAGCATACCGCGTCCGCTTGGGAATATCGTAACACGGCTGGAAATTATGAATCATAACTAATCATGTTGTCAGGTACAGGGAGGATTATAAAATGTGTAATCTAATAACTCCCGACCGTTTAATTACCTGTGGTAGGTTCTGAGCATGTTGTGCGACAGGTAACATAACTGACCTTTTAAGGTGAAACCACAAAAGGTGTGTCTTTTGTAGGTGTTTCCTCCACTCTGCTTGATTAGAGCATCCTAATAGAAGCATTTTTGCAGAAGGCAATGATTTGGCTGAATGTTTTGTGAGCGTGTGCCTCTGGGTTTTGCAATTTGTTTCAGTGTTTTGTGTTTTTGTTTAGTTTTGGATTTCATTTTTTTGTATGAGATACTACCAAAACAAAATATTTTAATGTTTGCAAATAGGTTTTGGGGGAAGAGAGCGGGGAAAACATTGATTTTTCAAATGCATTTCGAAATGCAGAATTCCCATTTTGCTGTCAGCTCACAGCATCAGCTCTGGTTACATAGAAGTTAATGCCACTGCGAAAGGACCTGAACATCTTTCCCATTAATATGCTTTACTTTCAGGATGGTGAATTATTTAAAATGCTTTCTATGGCTTTACTCTGTCCAAAGTCACAGTCTCATACTTCATTAACGTTAGTCTCATAATCAATCATTTCTTCTCTGGTAGCAGCTGGGATCTCCTGTCAAGGACCAAGGTGCCGTTGGTATCTTCCCAGGTGGTGATGGGGAGCAGGGCAGATGGGGTCTGGCGTGATGCACTAATTCAGCCAAAGCTCGGGATGGCCATGACCTGCACAGCCCGAGGCGGGCTAGAGGACAGCAAAACCAACAGCTGAGCAGAGAAATTGCACAAGCAAAGAGAATTGGACACTAGGGTTGGTGTACCTTAGAGAGAGAGCATGGGGCAAAACAAGAAAAGGTCTTTCAAGGCAATGGGAAGCGTTTCTATTTGATATGCCTCTGTAAATGCTGTTTTCTGGCACCTGGGAAAACTGCTCAGTGGTCATAGCGGGAAAAGAGAGTGAAGAATAATGTGTCCAGTGGAAATTACTGCAGCACTTGGCTCAGCAGAGCATAATTGCTGAAAACTGGAGTCTGCTCAGGACACTGGAGCTAACACCTCTGCACTTGCAAGAAGTGGGATATTGGGTGACCACGAGCGGTAAGCTTGGGATGTCATTAAAATAGCAACACCTGCAGCAGCACAGAGCCCCGAACTCCCTGCTGAGGAGTTTCACTGTGCTGCTAACTTGGAGGGAAGATGCCACCTACTAAATCACCCAAACCACTTCCTGCAGCACCTCACATCTCCTACCCAAATAGGGGCTAGACGCATGTAAAAAGTGCTGTCTCTGCTGAAATAGCTGGGCTGGGCATTGCTGTATCCGCACCGCACATCGCCCGTGGGACGCCATCATCCCGCCAGCCATGGGCTGCAGGAGGAGTAACATGCAGAAGGAGTAACGCCTTGTGTGCACACCGTGGGCAGAGCCAGGGCATGGCCCTGTTCCATACTGCAGCCTGTCAGAGTACAGCTCTTCATCACAGCCCTCAATGGAGACAGGCAACATGCAGGCACTTGTGGCTGCTCGCAGGCTCTTGGAGATGTGAGGGTATTGCCAGGAAAGAAATGGATCAGGAGCAGTCTGTTAGAAGAGATGCCCAAGAGTCTTCGGGGCCAAAGGGGTACCAGCTTTCAGATCTCAGATGCATCAATCCAGATGGGGATGAACAGCCAACATGAACCCTTGTCCTGCACCAGAGGTCACCTCTCCAAAGCAGCTCCAGGGCCTGCAGCAAAGGACCTCCAGGGAGGTCCTGGGTTTGGTCAGAACCTTCTCTTCTGAGTTGGGACCCAGCCTGGCACATTGGTCGTCCCTCACTTGCCATGAAGAAATCCCCAAAGTTTGCAGGTTTTTTTCTATTTCTGCATGCTCACAGCTCACGTGCCAAAGGCAAAAACCCCACAATTATTCCCTCTGGTCATTATTTTCTCAATATATTGGCTCTGTCATGCAGTTAGCAACAGCAAGCACTGTTAGTGGAGCCAGGAACCCTCTGCAATGAAAGCCTTCCCTTGCTTTCTTTCCCGGAGAAGGCACCCGAGTGTTCCACTTGCTCCCTGGCCTGGAGAAGACCTAGCAGGGCAGATCTGCAAGCTGTGGGTGTTTTGCACTCCTATGAACTTCCCTAGCACCTGGTCAGGCTGATTTGACGATTGTTGTTCCTGAATGTGGACTGGAAGACAGGCAGAGACATCTCTCAGGCTGGCTGGAGCTTTCAGCCAGTGTGGCCCTCCCAACTGCCTGCTTGCTCCTCAGCTTTCTCTTTCTCAAGGGCTTCAGGAAGCTGCAGAGATTCAGAGATTTATTTTTTTCCCCTTTCTTGGAAGCATAGCTAAAAATAGAGTATTGAAACCAAGTCCAGCCACAGAGCAGAGTGTGTAGGTGTGGCGCTGACCAACACCTGGGGCTGTCAAGGGTCCTGGGGGAGCTGGCACCCATCTGGCAGACATGTTCTCTCTTTCTCCTCATTCTTTCTTTGGCACCTTTTCACACAGGAGATGATGAATCTAAAGTTGTTTTGTTTTGCTTTGTCTTAAAATGTCCTACACCTAGTGCTCTGGTTATAAGGAGAAGAGGCTGAGGAAAGGACAATGGTTTTCATTTGCAAAACCTGCCAGGACTCCTGAGCTGCTACTGCTCTCTGCTTTTATTTCCTGGCTGAAGGTTTCTAGAGGTGGCTGGTAGAAAATGGTGATGGCAGATGCTGCTTCATGGTGGCACACCAGGATGTCTCTGAGTTTTTGCCCTTGGCAGATGTAAATGGACCAGCAGACAACATGTGGTGCACAGGGGTGAGTTCTTGGACAGCCCTGGGTGGCAAAGCAGGAAGATTAAATGGAAAGGAGCTCCTCCAAGTGTCATGAAACTCTGAAACCTCAGCTCAAGACCTGAAAGGAAGACTACCATGGCATTTGACTAATTACAGGTTCTCTGTGACTGGGCAATGTGGACATGCCAGGCCCACAGTGAACCCCTCACTCGCACCCTCCCAACATGCATGCAGGTACGTCTTGCCGGTGTGACGGGGAGTTGCAGGACTCTCCTGAAGATGGGGGATTTGTAGGGCCTTTGCACAGTGAGAAAAGTCATAAAACGTGTGCGTGCTGCTACCACAGTCCCCACAAAAGACCCGTGCCTCCACCCTGCCATAGCAAAGAGGATTGGGGCAGGGTGGGCATTCACATGTTAATCCTTGCACAGCCTGAGGGCTGCAGCTGCCATGGATGAAAGGCTGTGATGGATGAACATGGACTTAGTGTTATCTGTAATGCAGCAGAGATTGGCGTTTGGTATGAAGGGGATTTGGCACCGTTGGGTTTGGTAAATTGTTTGGTGATAGCATGACCTTGGAGCAGCTCATATCCTCCCTTTGCATGGCCAACAGGGGCTGTGTGCAGCCTTAGGGATGGGAGAGTTACCTTGTGATGCAAAAAAGCCCGGGGCTTGATGGATAAAGATAGCACAGGTAGGGCAGTGCATGTACAAAATGAGTTTTATGAACTGTATTGGTCTGCAATAGCCTACACAGGGGCACCTCTTGGGAGCAGTGTCCCAGCTACTGCAGCAACCCAGGAGGCAGTAATTCCACTTTCCTCCCTGCCTTCTCCATCCCCAATACCTTTGGTAGGATTGGGAACTGGTAGGAAAGAAAGTATCCTCAGAGCAAGCGGAGTAGGAGAGGGGCAAAGTTGGAAGGAGGGCTGCGAAAATCCAGGTGGGAACCAAACAGGCTGTACTTCCAGTGGCAGCTTCGTGGAGATGGGCTTCCAGGGACAGTCCAGCTAGTGCTGCCAGCAGACACCAGCAAAAGAAAAAGCCTAAAAACCAAAATGAATGTTGCCTAGACCCTGCATTAACCTCTCCTCCCACCACCCCTGCCAACAAACACGTGACTGGAAGCAGCTCATTCCCCATCAGCCCTTTCCTGCTTATCTGGAGCCAACGGTGAGAGCAGGAGCCGCTCTCGTGAGGGACCCTGCAAATCCTCAGATGAACGCCCGGACCGAGTGCCGTTTCCCAGGGGGATCGGGGTGGATTGGATAATTAATCACAGCTTGTCTGGGGGAGGATGAGGAAGTCTGAATAAAGGTGTTAACAGTTCTTAAAGGCTTTCCCAGTTCGCAGAGAGTGCTGCCTCAAACAGATTATCTGGAAATATTATTAGCTGGAGTAGGAAAGGGTTTTTTTCCTCCTCTAGGCTCTTTGCAGCCACCCTAAATCTGCTTGAGCTGTGGAGACAGGTTTTATTGTGTGGCGGGAAGTGGGGGAGAGATGTTGGCTGTCAGTGGGTCAGCAATTAATTGGTTTATTCCTTTCTCACGGTTGTTTTCTAACCAACATCTGCTAAAACCCCAGTGCCCACTTTGTCCCAGCTCAGCAAACAAGAACCACAGGGATTTGCACTGGGGGTGACCCCGGGCTATGAGGTCGGCTTTGCAGGGGCCACTGGGAGGTCCCTTGTCCCCTGCCAAGCCTCCTTCCCCATTGTCTCATCTTAGGAGAAGGATGTGATTAGTGTTTTCTACCACGAGACATCAGCTGAGCGATGAGAACCATGTGCCAAGAGGAGGAAAGAGCTGCCCTGGATGGATGGTAAGTGAAAGCAGAGTCATGCCCCCTTTGCTCCAGAGAAAACTTTCCTTCCAATGTCTCTGTGGCCCATTAGTTCAGACAAATGCTCTTCTTCAGCCCAGTGCCACCTTCTCTCCTGGCAGAAGTGGCCTTCAGCAATATGCTTCTGGGTGAGGGTGGGCTCTCCTCCATCTGCTGCTGCCATCTGGGAAACCATTTCTCATGAAACCAGCTTTATTGGAGCAATGTTCCTGTTTCCCCGTGGCTTTGTCACAATTCTAGCGCCTTTGCAAGTCAGAAACGGGGGGTGCCATCAAAGCAGAAACCTTGTGCCCTGCCAGCTCCAGCTCAGCCCAGTTTCTGCCCACCAGCTCTGCTGCTATAAATGAAGTCGGTGGCAGGGCTGCACTGGTACAGCTGTGCCAGGCAGGAGGGTCTTGGTAGGAGCATCACAGATGGCTCTCTTACGGTAAGATGCCCTGATAGTGCATCTCGAGCTGGGAAATAACCTTTCAGACCAGAGCCGGAATAGAGAAAGAATATGGCTTTGGCCTGAAGGATTTTGATATTTGTAGCTTGGCATCATTTGGTCTTGAAGTGAAAAGCAAACATTTCCAGTCCTAGAAAGGTGATGGAGCGGGGACTATGAAACTTCTGGTGGAGGGTAATCCCCTCTCTGCTACACCTGCCTGGCCTCCCCAAAGCCTGCTGGGTGAGCTTGAAACCTCCTCAGTGGAGAAATTCATTTGAAATCACATCATCCGCAGGGAACACTCCCTGTTGCCATGCTGCTACTTCTCTCCCAGCTCTTCCTAGATCTTTACTAGGCATTAGGCGCTCTGAGTAGAGTCCCACAGGCTGCTTTCTTCATGGTTGCATTGATTTCCAACAACTAATTTAGCCCCAAAGAAAGCATAATGGAAGCACCAGATTTCCACATCTCTCTTTTCCTTTATATAGAAGACTGTCCCTTTCAAACGTGAAGCGTAGCTAGCCCAAACCGGATCCCCATTCTCCTTGGGGATCGACTTGCAGGGATGACAAAAGAAATGGAGTGAGTCCCCAGCCCCCTCCAGAGCTAAACTGCAAAACTTCAGGCTTCACCAGAGCCCTTCTCCCAGCAGAGTCTCTGTCTCTCTCTCTCAACTCAGAGCTGGAAATATTGACAGGTATGGAAAATCCATTACAAATAACTAAATAACCCTCCCTGCAGCACTGCCAGCTCTGTAAGTGCTTCCCCAGCTGCTGGGAGACCACGGGAGCGCTCCCTGGAGCAAGCGGACACAGGTGGTGCTGGCATGTGTCTGGAAACAGCCCCACGGCAGCGGGGAGGCTGGACTTTCTGGTTCTCTGGACCCTTCCCCTCTGGACCTCTTGCCAAGCCCTGCAGCCTCTCTGGGGTTTCCAGACAGCCCGATGTCCGCCCTGGGGGACCCCCACGGGAGGCCAGGGGTTCACGCTCAGCAGTGGCGGCAGAGCAGGGATATACCCGGTTTCCTTGAGGCAGAAATGTAATTTTGCATTTAAATAGCTTTTTCCTCCCGCTAAGCTGTTAAGAGGCAGGGAGGGTCTGGCTGGCCACCTGCAAGGCGGTGGTGGGATAGAGGGGAAGGGACTAGGCACTGCACGGGTCCGCACTGGTGACCAGCACGTTAACCATGGGAAGGCAGAGATGTTGGCCAAGGGCTCCAGCGAAACCCTGTCATCAGGTCCAACCCACCACAGGCTCTTTACTGTCTGTCCGCTGGCACCTGAAGCAGCACATGTTGTTGAGTAGCTCCTACGTGCTCATACTGAACCCAAGGCCTGTGTCCACAACTGACACTGCATGATTTTTCTCCAAGGGTTCCTGGAGAGTGTGGAGCAGGCAGGAACCAGGAGAGGGACAGACTGGTTTGATGTTGTACTCTCGTTACTGTGTTAAGTAAACCAGAAAGCAAAGGGTCAGTGTTTCTGGTGTGCAGGCAAGCTTTGAACTAAGCCAAGCTCTAGCACGTTCCAGTGTCCCTTTCCTTCTTGAAGGAAGTTTCTGGTAACACGTTTCTGGGGAAGGAAATCAGCTGTATGGTCACCAGGGTGGCACGAGGAGCTCTGAACTTGATAGTGCTGGATAAAGGCAGAGAGATGCTCCAGGAGGAGGAACTGGACAAGGGGCTTGTTGCAGGCATCTCCTGCCTTATCCTTCCAGTGCTCCCCACTTCTCTGCAGACTTTAATTCTGCAAAGCAAGGTGGATTGTAGCCACTGGGAACAAATAGATGTTCCTGCTGTGTTAGGCTTGTGACGCCCATTACAGGGACAGACAGGTGTGGTGTACCTCATGGAGAAGAGACCAACTGCTCATTCTGGTCTGGAAAAGCCTCCTGTTGGAAGTGAAGGACCAGGGTTCACACCACAGCTTATGTTTCACCAGTAACTTCTCCTGCTGTTGAAATTGCGTTGTCTCTCTTAATCATGCAAGGCTTATTTTCCCACACCGGAAAATGAATTCAGCACCGCTGGCAAAGCTGGGGGCTGGGAAGTTTTAATTACTGTTTGTACAGTGCTTTGGGGCTCTGGAGTGAATGGTGCTGGAGGCCTGGGAAGGGTTATATTATATATTGGCAGTTACTTATATTTTATTATATACGTGAGCTATGTGGTCCTGTCAGCAGCTCCTTCTGATGCCTAGATGCAGTGGGGCTTCCTAACGCAAGTAGTGCAAATACCCCTCTCCTATAGCTGCTCACCGCTGCTGAGCAGCACGGCATGGTAAGAGGGGGACCTACTGAAGTGCAGTGTCCTCCTCCAGCCAAAATAAACTCAACCAGCCTGTGCCTGTAAAGACCCATCTGGTACGCAGTGGAAAAGAGCCCTAAAGCTCTCCTCTCGCAAGGCTTTTCCCATTAGAGCATCTCTTCTTTAGGCTATGCAGCCACATCCTACATTAACCTTCCTGTCCCCATCCCCCGCTCAGAACTTAATTGTACACCTCCTTAATTATAATCCATCAAATTCCTCTCTCTTCTACCTGGAAAGAATGGGATTTGGGGACAAGGAACAAATGTGAAGGCATAAGTCTTTTTTCATGGGAAAGGAAATCTATCCAGCACCCTGCTGGGAACCCTGCTTTGCCTAAACCCCGGCATAATGCAGTAAGAAGTTAAGGCTCTTAGTGGGCGAACAGTGCAAGAGTCCTATTAAGCACGTCTCAGGTCTTTGCAGTCAAGTGCTCTGCACTGCACCCAGTGCACCGCATTTTGCACAACGGGGCGATTGTGGCCCCGCTGCTCGGGCATCAGCCTCCAGTGTGGGCTGCAGAGAGGATGGGCTGTGCAACAGCCTCTCGCAGGTCGAAGCTGGTGCTTCGGGAAGTGAGCTTGCAGAGGATCGGAGCCTTTCGATATTGGCAAAGTCCTGGAAAAAGGACACATTAGCTATCGATTAGTGTGTGTGCCCGCGTGTGTACGCCTGTGGGTGTGTGAAGTAATGTGGTATCTAGGCTTTTATGATATCATCCACATAAGAATCAGTGAGGGAATGTGATGACTTTGACCTAGAAGATGATTTCTGTCTTTTTTTCGTCACAGTTGAGTTTTGGTGGCACGCTTGGTTTTCTGACAGATACTGCCGAAGTACTCAGCTGATTGCTGCAAAGGGCAAAACTGGAGTTACTTAAAATTTGCCAAAGCTTCTAAAATGCAAAAGCCTTCCCAAAAGATGTGCTTTCCCTCTTTAGCCAGCTCTCACACCAGTGGCTACTGCTGAAGAGTGGCTCCCTGGAGCAGTGGGCAGCCCCTCGCTGCCTGTGCCAGGCGTAGCAGGCAGGGCAGGATAGCCCAGGCGGGACCCCCAGGGTGAGGACGAAGCCCATGTGACAGTGCTGCAGTCACCACCCAAACCGGGGACAGTGCCAGTGCTGCTTCTGATGTATCACCTTCAGTCCGAGGTGGACAGAAGGCAGGGAGGAGTTAGCTGAGCCTCTGGGACCCTGATGCTGCAGCTCAAGAGGGTTTCATTTACTGCTGGGCACGTTAACACTTCTGCTGTGTGGCTGCTGGGTTGAGACCTGTGGCTTTCTTGGGGCGACTGGCTCCAGGTCCCATGGACTACCGTGGCCGCCTTGCTGTAATCAGGTGAGGAACGTATCTACCAGCCCTCTCAGCAGCACCAGAGCGTGTCAGGGTGTGACGGAGCCAGCCCAGCCCCGCGCTGGGGAAGCATGGAAAGGCACGATGCTGCTAATGGCCCGACTCATATCCCTCCAGTGCTTCCCCTTCGCCGAGCAGATGTCAGAGGAATGTATTTTGCATTGGGTTTATTCAGTCTGGGGTCACTCCTGTTCTCTCTCTTTCAGGATATTCTTCTCCGCAGGCCGCCTGACATCCAGCAGAGGCAAAGGAACAAATGCACGGATCCAGGTATTGGCTGCTGCTGGGCTTATAACACAAGTGCTCAGGAGCAGTAAAAGGAGTGCTGAGATCACAGATTTCACCTTTAATTTAAACCCCCTTTTTAGGGATGGGGCCAGAGCTGGCTCCGCAACAGAGAATCTAGCTCCAAGCACTTGGAGGAAGCAACCAGACCCTTTAAAGACATTTAATGCTGAAGGAAGCAGGGAGGGATTCAACACGAAGCACAAAAACAATTTTGAAGAAGAAAGGCAGCTTGCCTCCTGTCCCATGTCCCTGCGAACCAAAGGGCAGAGGCTGTCCCTCGCTGCCCGTCCCTTCGGGTCAGCACTCTGGGCAAGAGTAGCATCCCTCGGTGCAAAACCGTCTCCTTGAGCACGGTTCTGTTTAGGTTGGCTGCTGCCGCCCCCAGCCCGTCTTTGGCACACGGATGCTTTTAGCCCCTCGGGGAGGGGTCGGTGTGGCCAGCCAGAGGGGGAGAGCGCCAGCCCGCTGCACGCTCCGCGGCTGAGGAGGACACTGCCGCGATTCATTCATGTCCCTGCTCGGGGCACAGATTGTAAACACGGTAGGGAAGCCGGGCCATGTCCCAGCCCAGCTTGGCTGCCTGCCTCGAGGTCCCCATCGCCCAGAATTTGGAGCTCACTTCTTTTTCCATTATCTCCAAGCAGTAATGGTGAATGTTTCTGTAACGTTTCCTAAAAATAAAAAAGTCAACAGAAATAGCCGTTTAATAACATGAGTCTGTGCATCTCTGGGCCCTGAGCAATCTACAGGCTGGGAGGAGAAATGCTGAAATAGCTCATGAGTTTGAAGATACTCTGAGAAACTCCCTTACTGCACATGGACCAGCTCTCACCAGCATCACCTGGGGCAGGAGGGCTGTGGAGGGCAGAGAGCCAACCCCTCTCTGCTCTCACCAGCATCACCTGGGGCAGGAGGGCTGTGGAGGGCAGAGAGCCAACCCCTCTCCAAAACCAGCCCATCTGTCTGATACTCTGTTTGATAGAAAAACCTCTATCTGAAAAAAAGAAACACAAAGTGTGTGACTGTGCTGAGATGCCTGTAGTGTGGCAGCGTGTGGACTGTTCCTTCACTTAAGTAGGGTGTTAATTTTCTGTTACGGCTTTCACAGGGAAAGAAGTCAAAGGATATAGACACCCTATATTGGGAAGGGCTTTGCTATGCAGGAATGCATCAATTTGGTCCAGTTCATAATAGCCTTAAATATCAGGAAGCTGCTTTTGATGGAAAACTCAGGAGCTGTCTCGACAGCAGCACTAAGCAGCAGCACAGGAGAGAAATCAGAGAGCAAGTACTTTGTGCAGCCTTTTGGGGAGTGAGTGGTTGAGCTGGGGTGTAAGGATCACAAAATTAACTCCTACTTGCAGTTCAGGCAATGTTAAACCCCCACAAATCAGGATTTTGGGGAATGACCCTACTTGGCATCCTTGCTTGCCTTCCTCGGGCCCTAATCTGTCCCCAACAAAATCCCTGGCTGGATCCTTTATAGGAATCGGCGACAGGGACAGGAGCTTCTCCGCACCAGCTGAGGCTGGATGGTGGATGCTCTGGTGGTTAAAGCACTAGTACAGGCTGCACTCACCCATCTTCTGTGCCCTATCTGTAAGTTGGCAGGTCTGATGGGTGTGCTGCCTGACTAAAGAGACCAGTGCTCAGTACGGGAACAGGGCATCCGAGGACATCAGGAGGACTGTGAAAGCCTTGTCATACAGCTTAAAGTCTCTCAGCAAGTGTCTATTAATAAGCCATGCCTGCACTTCCTCCAGGTATTTACAGTGTGCTTTTCTCCCTGTTAGCTTTGAAAACCACAGCTCTGTTTCGACATAGCAAGTCTTTTTCTTTTAGTGATGCATTTGGTACCACAAGTGCATTTGGCTGGGGAAGTGTGTTGGTAAAAACCTACCTCATTTTGAGAAGTTAACAGGACCTCCCTCTAAAAATGATCTCTGTCTCCAGATGAACAGTTTCAGCCTGTCCTCTGCTGCGGAAACGGTGGCTGGCTGGCTTTAACGCTGGCTGCGGACGGGTGCCACCAAACCCATGCAAAATATAGCAGTGACAGCATCAGCCCAGCCAGCAAGGTCACCTCCCCCCTGTGCGGGCTGTCCCAGGGGAATGGGGCAGGTGGGGATTCCTGGGTGCTTGGAAAGGGACCTTTGGAGGCTGCCAGCATGCAGGGACACCCCAAAAACCCCAAAAGGTGGCTGGTTTCTTACCCCACCCAGGGCAGAGCCCCCCGTGCCACGCTGATGCTTTGGCAAATGAGCTGAAACCGGCATAGCTGCAAAACGGAGCCAGCCGACAACTGGGATAAGCCCAGCTTGTGAGTCAGGTTGGGCCAGAAAAGTAAGGAAAAAGGCATTTTCAGCCTAAGGAAACAATGGGGAAATGAAATGGAAACTGGGACCTCTGAGTTCCTCCACCCTTCCCCAAGGAGAGCAGTGGGGTGCAGAGGGTGGTTCCCAAAGTCCAACATCTGTTGTAACTCAGTTGTACCCTCTGAGAAATGTCTTTTTGCCCTAAGATGTGCAGCTCCTGCCAGAGTGACGTCCTTCTCTTCCACTGGAGCCTGAGACAAAGGAAAGGATCGTTGGTAATGAGCTATTTATGGAGAAATTTATCTTGATGCTTGCATCACTAGTAGAAGACAAGGCAGCACCGTGACTTTCCTCCCGTGGTTCAGGACAGCACTCGGAGAAGGTTGGGAGCCTCGAGGTCCTGCGAATGGTAAGACCGTGTTTCAGCATTGCTTGTTTGCAAGAGAAGAACCCAATTTGCATCGCTGTTTTTCCAGCAATGCAGAAAACCACAAGAACCCGTTGTTCTGGTCAGGCCCTTGGATTTTGTCAGGATTTTTTGACTACTCCTTCACAATTAAAATTCCCACTGGGTTGTCTTGCTGTTTGCAAGGCCGATCGGGATTGTGCAGGTAAGCTGGCAAGCGGGATTGCCCCGAAGCACCAAACTGTATTCAATTAGCCCACCTCAACTCAGGAACATGGTTAGCTGGCAGCACATCACCCCTCCTGGTAAATTAGATACCGCACAGTGGCTTAGTCACACCGGAGAAGTGAATGGCTCACAACTTGCTGAGACAAATTCCTCCCAGTTTTAATTGGCCGTGAGATGCTGAAATGCCTAAAGCTCTCTCCCTGCCCCTGCCCAGGTGTTTACACCCACTGCATCAATCCAGTTTGGATTCAGGTCTCCAAATATTTGCAGTTAGCAAATATTGCTCGGTTTTGCCATTCCAGTTCTCTGCACTTAGCTGAAAAACACAGATTTGTATCCCTAGTCTTTTCAAAAACAAAGGGACAGATGCTCAGGTCCCAGGACTTCAGCAAGAGAGCCAGAGCTGCTCATCTGGCTTCTCCTCTGCTGTTCACTGGCTCAGTGTCATCCCCAAAAAGAAGTGACGGGGGAGAGGCTTCTGGCACCCTGAGGATGGCGTGAGGACCATGTAGCAGGAGCTGCTAACATAAATGAAGGAGCCCTTAACACTTACGGCTTGATCCTGCCTTTGCTGTGTGTTTTTTATACTGTGTCTTGTCAAATCGGTTGCAGATCATGTGTGCCCATCTATCGTGCTTGTTTTCGAAGGTGTGTCTGCGACAGGTAGAGCTGACTCGGTGGGAGGCTGGTGTGATTTTGACCGCCTGAATTGTCACCCCTGGGTGTCCCTGCGCAAGCTGGGGTGCAGGAGTCGATCAGTCCTTGGAGGGGGGCCCGAAGCCAGTGCAGGCTGGAGGGTGCCAGGCAGGGCTGGGGCTGATTTGGTTTTTCTGTGACCTTGAGATAAGATGCTCTCGTCCTGGATGGCTTGGGCAGATCTGTTTGGAAATGGAGGATCTCTACTCAGCTGGTGATGTTTGAGGAAATTCTCCCCCTTCCACATCTCCTCCCCTCCCATCATGTTTCTCTTGCTGATGTGATGACAGCCAGGTAACCGGGGTGTTTTCAAATGAGCCTCCATAATTCTGATGGTGGTCCAGCCAGCTCACACTTGCCAGTGCTAGACTTAGCCCTTCTTGTCTGACAGCAAACGCACTGAAAATCTTAAAAACAATCTGCATTTTAACCTTGGTCATGATAAACAGCTTTCAGGATGCAGTGATGCATTTTGCTGGTTGTAGAGAGCGCTATTGGCAGTTGCTAAATAATTATGTTTAATTTGCATTAACAAAGCACACAAAATCCATGTCCCATAAACTGTGCTAAAGGTAAGCATGGCTTTTATATAAAGACATACAAGGTTAATTTAAAGATCTGAGGTCTGCTGACCCTCCAGTTTGTTGCACAACGTTTCAGATGTGTAAAAAAGGATGTGAGAGGCAGTCCGGTTGGGTTTACCTGTTCGTATTGGCAGCAGAGAGCTGCAGTTGCTCTGCGGGGACAGATGGGTTTGAACATGCATGGCACGAAGGCACACACTTAAAAACTTCCAGCTCATAAATACTCATCCTCTGTTTCAGAGGCGCTCGTCTGAACCTGACTGCAGTGAGCCAGGTGCCAGATAAGGGCTGCGGCGCTTGCCTTTGTGTCGGTCGGTAGCGACTGCGGCGTTGATTGCCAGAAGCACTGGATGGCACGCAGCAGCCACGGCAGCGGCCACGGAGCCCTTGCCAGTGGTAGTGCTGCCTTGGTACTGGCGAAGCAGCCCCGGGGTGGCGAGGGGACAGCTTGGCCCTGTAGCAGGGGAGGGGAAGAACCTGTTTGGCTCCGATAAATGATGCTGTTCTCCTTAAGCTAAAATGGAGCTTGAACTAGTACTTTATTCCTCCCACCCAGACTCAGAAAACAGGAGCCTCGGTCACTGAGATGTTTTCCTTTGCCAAGCCTCTGCTTGGCTTGGTTTTAGCCAAAAGTAAGCCCAGCCCTTGAGACATCTGTATCGAGGACCTGATGCTTGGTAATGATTGAGCAGGTATATTTAAGCCAACACAAGCTGGTAACAGGGGGAGCAATCCCATGACCTTGTGGGCTTCTGACTATGTTAGAGCAGCGTGAAGGAAAAGAGGGGCAAGAACAAGAGGAGAGGAGGAGGAGGTGACCCTGCTGGCAGGAAAGCAAAGGCCTGACCCTGCTAACATGGTTCATCATGGTGATCTGCTCTTTTGGACCCTCCATCCAGCATTAGGTCCAGCACCTCTGTGGGAGGTGCTGCCCGGCTCCTCTTGCCCAGCTGGGTGCTGCTGTGACAGTCAGGCTTTGCCGCTCACATTGTCTTGGAAAGGCGTTTGCTCTGTTTGGTGTTGGTTGGAATACTCGGGAATTGAGAGGGTTTTCTGCTCTGCAATTATCAGAGTGGCTGAAAGGCACAAGTGCTGTAGTACATTTTGTCTCGCATCTACTCTGGGCTGTAAGACTGAGGAGTAGAGGATTGCATTTACCCTTTCTCCCAGCATGGATTAGGAGAAACAAAAGGATAAATCAGGAGACATTTCCTCCTGTTTTTACCGAAATCACTATACATTAAAAGTGCCTTTGCATATTTTATAGCACTTTAAAAAGCCAGTGTAGCTAATCTGGAAGTTGGCTTGTTTAGAGAAGCACAAAACTGTGCAGCCATAAAAATCCCTCATTTGATGCCAAGCTATTGCATTTTCTAGTGTCTGAAAGGCAATCACTATTACGTATCTAAAGAGTTAGGCTTGACTCCCCCCACTTCCTCGTGGTTGGTGAGAACAAAAACACCAGCACAGCATCTTGAAAAGTTGTGTTGTGGTGTTGCCATACGGTACAGATGTTTTGGTAGCAAAGGCAGCCTCCACCCACGGGCTTGCCTTTAGAAGAGAAGCAGCATGCTTTCGTGCAGTTGGGAAAAAAAAGTAGTCTGATTGAAAAGGACAGAGATAAGCAAGGCAATGCCAAAAGGTTGGAGGAGTAATGGTCCTGGAGTAATCAGCATCACTCTATCAAGGAAATGTGGTTGATGGGGGTTTTGGGTTGCTAAAACGCTGTCCCAGATCGCTGAGAACTAGTGAGTGGTTGGATATTCATATGATTTCTCTCCTCTGTCTGGCTCTTATTACTACAAAACGTGTGGGAATTTGTTATCTTTGGAAAGCTGCTTCTCTGCCTAGTTTGATTAAAGGTGCTCAGGAGGTTCAGCAGTTATCAGCAGTATCTATAAGACATGCGTATGTGCATGCACAAATACTGAGTGTGGTCACATAAACCCTCTTCCCATAGGAAACCAGGCTAAAAACGTGGCCTCTCTAAGTGCTTGACTCAACATTCAGTCTTTAAGGGCTGTTCCCGCGTCCCCTTGCTCTCTCCCCTTGGGCATTTGATGTGTTTGCTGGAGGGAAGAGGGAGGAAGACAAGCATTGGGGTTAATGATAAGGGATGCTGGTTGTCTCCAAATCTCTTGCTCTGCCCCGATTCAGGAGATGCAGCCTCTTCTGCTGCAAAGAACAGCTTGACCAAGCCTAAGCATGTCATCCTCTTCGAAAAAGGTCCTGGCTGTGGGAGGAAAGCCATCTTCAAACAGGGAAGGGGGTCAGACATGCTGGGTGTGCAGGTCCAGCCAAGGGGGCAGCTGTGAGCTGGCCCCCGTGGCGGTGGCAGCCTGTTCAGCTGGTGCAGAGGACAGCCGGGATCTGGCAGTCGCAGTTGGTGCGTTTCCTGACTGTAACCTACTTAAGGGGAAGGCTGAAATCTGTTGCAGGAGCAAGCAGCCAGGAGCATTGGGTGCTGCTGGAAGAAGGGGCATGATTCAGCCCCCTGGAGGCATCTCCCTGTAGGAGAATCACCTTCCCTATAAAGCAGCAGGCATTGTTCTTAAGTGTTATCAAGCTTATATCAGTTCCCTAGGTGACATCCTGGTAAGTGGATTTCCCAATTAAGCACATCCCGATTAAGTGGGATGTACTGTAATTACAGAGTGCTCAGCACTAGGAGCAAATCAGATCTGTTTGCAGCAGAAGGGCTGGATCGAAGCTCTTCCCCAGTCTGGAGCGGGTTGTACCAAGGCATTTTTGTAAGCATGAAAAGTGAGCAGGCAGGAGATGGGGTTTTGCAGCCACCCCTGCCATGCCGGTCAGCATGTTCCCTGCAGAAGGAACATGCTGGAGGAAGCCCTGCTGCCACATCTTTAAACCCTCTGATATGGGAGCAAATTCCTTTTGAGGTTGCACTCCTGTATCTCCTACTAGTCTGCAATCCTCTGGGTGAAGCCTTTGCTTCTGCCAGAGAAAATCCCTATTAGCAGAGATGGCTGTGCGGATGCTGCGAAGGGAAACAGTGGCTCTTCCTAAGGAGGCAGAGTCTGTCAGATGGTGCTGCCATCCTCCAGGCAGACATTATAGCCCTTCAGAGCCAAATTCCCATTGCACAGCCCGAGGGAGGTGGTTCTTGCTTCACGGCTCCCTCTCCCCATCCCTCTGGCTTTCTCTTCGAAGGCGTCCCATCCCCAGCACAAAGCCTCCTGCTCCCGGAGTCAGACCGGGGCTATGTAAGCCCATTCCCCTAATGCTTTCTGGTTCCCAGCTGCCATTGGGACGTCATGGGGAGAGAGGAGCTCCTTTGTTCGTTGTCTGTTAGTGAAAGGAAGAACGGAGCGTTTGCTGCCCTGGGTGAGTCAGAGCATTTTTAGCTGGATGGGGATATGAAATCTGATTTGAGACCTTCTGGGAATTAGCTGGTCAAGGCAACACCGAAATGCTGGAGATGGGACATCAAGCGTAGATGCGGTGCAAAGGCAGGTGAAATCTGTGCCAGGAGGGGTGTGTGGCACAGGAGCACGGCCACTTTGGAACTGGGGTGGGACTCTAGACCTGAACATGGACCCTCAGACCAGGCCAGCCTCCAGATTAGAGCTTTACCACTCACCAGGTTTACCCAGTTGCCCCAGGATCCTTAATTCCCACTGCCTAGGAGGTGACGTAAGTGCGGTGCAGCACACTTTCCCTCCAGGCTCCCAGTCCCCTGGTCATGCTGGCTGGTGCATGTCTTTGGTGGCTGTGGTGCTTCCAGGGGTCTTGTGCCTACAGGCAAGATGGCTAAAAATCTCTTACACCTACTACACCCATGTTCTTCTTCGCCAGGGTTACAGGGTGGGGGGCAGGAGCCCATCTAATTCCCAGAGGTGAGAACCTTATATTTTGAGGTAACGTATTACATGATTTTTAGCTGTGGAGAGAACGTTACGGTAGGATAGCAGAGGAAGCCGATGAGCTGCCCTTACCTTTGAGAAGGTTAACCGTGTGTATGTGAATTGGCTCTGTCCCGTGTGGATGCGCATTGATCCTGACCTCAGCAGCCAGTTGGCACTCCTGCTCGCTGGGCTGACCCCACAGCACCCGTGGAGGGCACGCTGCTGCCGGCCTGCACCGCTGCGGCACCTCAAACCCCTTGCTGATGCCTCCTCGCCTCCCGCTGTGCCCGTCCCTCTCCCACGCCAGCAGCTTTCCTCCTGCCGCCGGCCGGGCCGCAGCATCCCCACGACGCCCGTCTCCAACCCCCCGGGCTGTCCAGCCAGAGGCGCGCAGCACGGGTGTGCGCAGCGGCTGCGCTGCTCTTCCATCCCGAAGTCCCTGCTCTGCTGCTTCTTCCATACTGCCGGTTTTGCAGTGCCACCCGCTGGCAGAGGCTCCCCAGAAATCCTCCTCTGCAGCTCTCTGCCACAGGTGATGCTCCAAAGATGAAATATTAGAAGGATGGCTCTGATGGGTGTTATTCATAGCACCCGCATCGCGTGGGTGCTGGCCTGGGACATCTGGCATGCTTTTCGGTGTACCTCAGTGTATGCTGAGCCCAAGCTGCAAGCTCGCTGGGTTGGCAGAGTCCCGGGTGTCAGCTCAGGCTGTGTTTAAGGCAACTCAGGCTGCGTTTAAGGCAACTCATGCTGGCTCGCCCCAACGGGCCGTCCAGCCCTGTGTCCTGCCTGCAGCGTGGCAGGGCAGGCAGCAGCAGCAAGGATGCTTGCTGGATGTGCCAAATTGGTTTAGGTAGGTTCTGCGTTCATGTTTTCCCGTGCAGGATAAAATACAAACCCCTGGCTGATACCAAAACCCATGCCGTACCTAAGGAGCATGCATTCCAGTTGGGAGTGTGCTCCCGGGGATGGAGGCTTGGGGACTTTGTGCGGAAGAGGATGCTTTGAGGCCACTTCATTTAACAGTCAGCCTGGTCTCCCCGAATTTGCCTTGTCCCTTTCTGACCCCATTTATACTCTCGCCTCCATCCCCAGTTTAATGCCCAATGCGAGCCCAGTCGAGAAACAGGAGGAGAGACAGCGAAGAGACAGAGCAACGCAGGTCTCAGGGTTTGTGCACAGCGAGCCGCTGTGTGCAGGAGATTGCTGCCAGGCTGGTACCCAGTCGAGGCAGCCAAAAGCAGCTCGCTGCCCCGCCGCGATCACCATGTCGATGCAGCAGCAGCACAGATGGACCGCCAGGAACTTTCTCCCCAGCCTCCTAATAGGCAGTGAGTGCTCGTTTAAAATAAAGCCTGACAAACGGCATGTTGGGGGCGTCAAGTCCTGGAGCACTGTCTTCCGAAAAGTATGAAAAGGCACCGGGAGGGGAGCCTGGCACAGGCTCCCAGATGACAGTAATTAAAGGCTTTTGCACTCAGGCACTGGGAGCTGCTCCTCGTGCAAATTGGCCTTGATTGAAAAGGAAGAGAATGACTAGGCTGAAGGGGGGAGTGATGGGGGTGGCAGGCGAAAACATAGAGGTAAGTCTCAATTTGTCTTCTGATTTTTTTTTTTTTTTTTTTTTTTCCCTCTTCCTCTCTCCCAAATGGTGTCTGCATGGGTGGAGGGAGCCACGCAGCCTGGGCTAGCTCTGCCTGAGCTGCTCGGGGGGGTTAAACTGAAGAGGAGCAGCTCTGCTCTGGTCCTGCCAGCACAGCCCCAGAGCATCGCCCAGCGCTTCATGCAGCTGCCCCTCTTCTGGAAAGCTCTCCGGGCTGGATGGCACCAGGGTCACCCATCCCTTTGCAGAGCTGGCAAAGGGGCTAACTCCTGACTCGGGCTATATCCCTAGCTCCCTACAGGGGCTATACACCTATACCCCCTATAAACCCCAGGGATTACAGCTCTTTCCACTATTTTAATTATAAAAGGGATGCTGATAGCTTGTTCAGTCCAGGTTTTACCATGTTATTTATTTTAAACCCCTGTTTTTGATGAAGTTGTCTGAATATATTTGAGTTCCATGCTAAATCCTGCATCAACATGAGTGGTTCCTGAAGGGTAGCTGATGGCCTTACAGAAATATGCTCCCTTCCCTTCCTAAAGCTTTGTCCCTTCTCAGACCCGCAAGCACCAAAGACGTCCCGGCGCTGGCTGCCCTGGCTGGGGTCCTCCTTGTCTTGAAGCACTTGGGGAAGTCACTGTGACGTGAGCGCGGATGCTACCTCCAAACCCAGCCAGCTGCTTCACAGCGCAGGGCCAAGGAACTGGTCCAAAAATTCAACCGAGAGCCTCTGGCCCCAAGTCCGGAGCATTAACAGCCAGGTAAAGCAATTTAGCTCAGTTATGGCAGGATAGAGCATCTCTTTTGTCTTGGTGTGAGGGGTAGCTAAATAAATGGTCTTTATTCAAGCAACTGTAAGATCTCCAGCAGAGTTTCTGAGCAGCCAGCCTTGCTCAAGGGAGCTGCTGGCTCAGTCAAACAGATCAAGTGGATCCCCTTGTCTGGGTCCAGTCCTGCAACTGCCAAACCCAGTGGCCAAACTCTTTGCAGGAAGATGGGGAAGCAGGCCCAGTGCCCTACATTTGGTGCTCGTTAATATTTGGACGAGATAAGCGGTGTGCTTAATCTAGTGCAGCAATTGTGTTTGTTATAGGGCAATAACTTTGCAGGGTTACCATGAAATTCAACGTGGCTTATGAAGAATGCAGGCTGTTGCGGAGGCAGGGCTGCAAACCTCTGGCAGGAAAAAAACATGTTGCGTCAGGGTGAAACCTGTGTTTGAATCAAAAGGGTGATATGATTGAAGAAGGGACAGACAAAGGTGCTTTACCTGCCAGCTCAGGCGAGGCACGATGCCTGGCCATCCCTGTGTGCCGCAGCCCCTTCCCGGCAGCAGGGTGGGAGATGCTCTGCCTGGCCGGGCTCCGGCTCCTGCAGTGGAGGAGCCCTAAATCCTCCCTGACCGTTCCGAGGGGAAGCTGCTTGCTGGAGGGAGCGGGATAAGTGAAAAAGGAAAAAACAAACAATTTGCTTCCAGCTTCTGCTGGCAGCGGAGGCGGTTACTACGTGAGCAGGGCTTGCAGCACCAGTTCATTCAGCACGGTAGTGTCTGTGTACCCAGAGCCCGGTGTGCGGCAGGCTCTGGGCTCTTGAGGTCAACTCGAAAACCTACTCAAAGACCGCAGGATCACATCCAAGGCTAGTTTTTCCTTCAGAAGGTGGAAAAGAAGAAGAGCGCTATCTTCTCCAAACCATAAGTGAAGCTGGATTCCCTTTTCTCCCCAGAGCATCCAGGTCTGGTCCCGACCCCGCTCTGCGTTACCAAGGGAGCAGCAGCATCTCGCTGCTCCCTCCCATCGTCCCCATTTAAACCACCCTGAATCCTGCTCATAGTCAGGCTGGCCAGTGGGTTCAGTTGATTGCGCTCCAGAACAGCACAATAAAACCCCCAGAAAATTGTTTTTCATTTCCACGTGCTCCCTTACAGCTGCCTGCGAGCCCTGTGCCGCAGTCGGCTGCGAGAGGTTCCCAGGGGCTCACAGGGTTGGGCTGCGTAGGGGTGAAAGGGGGGCCTTTAACCCCCCCAATGCTGAAAGCTTTGTGACCCTGCTGCTCGTCTCTCCCAGTTATGCACCAGTGTGACTCGAGAGCAGATGACAGAGGTTAGGAAAAGGCCTGGGATGGCTGGGATGTCGTTGCCATGGAAATCACATGGTGTCTGGAATAGCAAGAACAAGAGCCACTCAAAAAGTAATGATCTGTCACATTGATTAAGGGGGAATCGGAGGGATTTTGTTTGGGGAAAGCCTCATGCTTCAAGTAATATGAATCCATATGCTACATCTCCCTGTTCGCCTCCCCCTGAAGGGCTCTGTCAAGAGGAAATAATCTGATTTGTTTTGATCGGGGGTTTCTCCGGGGAGTACCGACGTGGTTCCTGCCCATCAGCTGCGCTGCACAGCTCCGCCATCCCAGGATGAAAGGCACCAAGTCAATGCAATATTCATTCACTTCCTCTTCCCTCCTTCATTCATTTCTTCATCCATTCATCTGCTTCATTCACATTTCCCCGGCACTTTAATGAGCAGTGCTTAGCCTCTGCAGTCCTGCAGAGCCTTCCGCTGGTACGCTGTTTGCTGCAGATGGCTGTCTTCAGGCTTATTTATTTTGCAGGGCAAAACCCGGCACAGCGGGAGTGGGGTTGCGTTGTGCCCAGCTGAGCACTTGGGTCTTTAAACCCTATGCAAACCCCCCTGGGTTTTGCTGTGCCATTTTTCATGTCTTGATGATTTCTCTCTGCTGTGATTTCCATCTCGTCCAGCTTGCGTCCTCTTCGGGGGAGCCGGTCACGGCGCCGATGCCCGTGCCCGTGGCAGCCCTCCCGGGGGCAGAGGGGGTGGCTGGCGGGAGGTGGTGGGTGGCATCGCTGGGGAAGCAGGAGGGAGCCAAGCGTGAAATGGGCATTGCTGGAGCACCGGTGCCAGGCGCTTGCTGCTGAGCCAGAGCCACAAGAACAGATGTCCTCGGACTGTGTCGCTGCCCTCCTGCCCCCACCATGCCAGTGCCCTTTCTGGTGCCTGAGGGGCATGGGGGGATTTCTTTTTTTCTCTGCCCAGTGTCCTGCTCTCAGAGACCGATTCAGCGGGGGCGGGTGGGTGATAACCCCCGTGTGAGCTCCAGGCTTGGGCCAGGGGAGCCGAGCTGTGGGCCAGCAATTACAGGGCGAGGGGCCAGACCCCTGGCATGAGCAGCTTGGGCAGTGAGGGGTCACAAGCCACATGCAGGAGCAGAAACAGGAGGCACATGCACCAGGCACACGCAAGCCCCTGGTTTTAGGGATTTTCCTCGGATGAGCGTGGCTCATCTCTCCCATCGCCTGGTTTGGGGCCCTCACAGGGTATAGACTGGGGGGAACAAGCATGTCTGTATTTCAACGCCCTTTTTTAACCACCCCAGACCAAGTCTTTTTTTTTTTCCCCAGCAAAATGCAGACGTTTCTCTTGAAGAAAATAAAATGTCTGGATAGTGGCTGGGTAGAAATCCAAGAAATATTAAAAGGATGCCTATGATGTCACTAGTGGAAAACGATCCTTTCCTCCCCCCAGCCTGAAACCCTCTTTTGCTGTGCGTGCGGGTGAGCTGTACTCCATCGCTCTCCAAATAGCTAAATGCATTTCTGAACCGAAGGAAGCAAACAGAAAACATCCATTCTTTGTATAATGGAGAAAGCTTTCTCTTTTGTTCCCTGCTTTTTATCAAGTATCTGCTGCCATTATTGTTACTTACTGGATTATTACCTCCGAGTGGCCACTTCCACCAGCATGAGCTGGTTTATTGTCTGCTCAGAGCAGTTATGAATTGGGATAATTCCTGCCGTGCTGTTTCATTGTGCAAGGATCCGCTGTGCTCAGTGGCCAAGGTAACTTGAGGTGATTTGTGCTGCTGAGTTACCCATCAAGTTAATTAGGAGTGGGTGGCTGGTGCCCCGCTGTGTGCTGGGACAGAAGGATCAGCAGAGACTGAACCCAGGCGTCTTCTCAGCGTAAGAGGTGTTCAACGGAAAATTTGTTTAGTGGAGCAGAGACTGGGGTTAGGTTTATTTCTAGGACGAGATCATCTTTATTCACCAGCTGACAAAATGTTGGCCAACACGTCCTCCATCCGAGGGTGCAGGACCGCGTTGCTGTGTGTGTAGAGGACAGGAGTGTCCCTGCAGGAGGACTTGCAGTCCTGGTGGAAGACGCTCGCCGTCTTATTCATTGCATTCCTTGGTCCGCGCGGGATTTCCCCTTAGGAACAGCCTCACCTTGCTGGTTGGAGAGGGGAAATAAGATGAAAATGCTTCTCTGAAGTTTGAAATCAAGCCCTCCTGGGCCTCGCGCATCTGCGGAGATCAGAGCCCCAGTGCCGTCGCGCTGCCTCTTTGAACCGGGGGGAGTTTCACCCCAGGCAGGAATATACACCTGGCTTCACAGTGGAGGGCTCAGCCTGCAGGTTGCAAAAGTACCTGGTTATTTTTATTCCTTTGATACTTGATCTACTATCAAAATAACTTCTTTCTTTCTCTTTTACTTCCTAGGAATCCCAAGCGAACCTGCCACTGGCAATAACATTTATTGGTGAGGCACTGCCAAACCCCCACAGCTGTCCACGCGCAGAAGTGGTCGGGTCATCCCTCGTCCAGCCCTGCAGCTGCAGCCTTGCTTGGTGTAGGGTTTCTTCTGAAGATGTGAGGGGTTTGTCCTGCAAGAGGAGCCGCGTGGGTTTTGCAATCCAGATACTCTGGTTAGTAACAATGTGTTTATACATTCATTTGCTAATAAAAAAATACAAAAGTGTGACACTTTGAAGCACTTGCTAAGGCCGTGACAAACACGTTTTTCCCACAATTAGTAACCTAGGATTAGGAAGCCATGATTTTTAGTTATTTTTAATAGCATACAATGAGGACAGATTAGCATGAAACGATAATGCCATCACATGCTCTCAAAATCCTCCGTGCCAAGACCCCATCCAAGTTCAGCACAAGTAGCAATGAGCTTTTCTAAGGAGGCTTGATGATAAGAAGTCTTTTTTTCTTGCTGGCTTAGAAACTGTAACTAGCAGGGTTGAATTTCTGGGGTTGCATGTATACATAAAACATTGCAAAACATTGTTCAGTTACTTACCCCATTATTAAGCTTGGCTCTCCACACCCACAGAAGTCTCTAGGTGTCTGGACTGCATCTGACACAGAGAAGTCCTGCTGGACCCACTTACCGGAGCTCCCCTTGGGTTTGATACTAAGCCCATACCCTGGGCTAGGTCAACATTTGTCCATTTCCCAATATTCTCGTGTGCAGAGCATGGCTTCATGCTTGCTTTGCTATTCAAACCTGGCCTGTCTGAACTCTCAGATATCCCTTCTGCAAGAAATTGATGGTTCAAACTGATCTGAATGGACACAAAGCCTTCACCCCTTTCCTACTGCAGGTTGGACCCCGGGAAAAGTCATTTGGGGGTACAGGGACCAGGAGGCGGTAGGAAGCCACCTCTCTCCTGCTCCTCTCTGCTCTGCCTCTGGTTCAGCTGAGACTCTGAGGGTCTGGAAATCCATCCTAAAGTTTCCAAGCAATCTTCCTTGTGTCCTCCCTTGTTGGGCTGAGTTCCCAGAGCAAAGGGAAACGGTGGTTGTTCGCAGAGCACATTGCCCTCAGCATCACGGTGATGGCATCCGGGGACCTGGAGCACAATCCTGCCTTGCCTCATGGGGAGGCAGAGAGCAGGCAGGACCAGGCAACAACTCTTGAGTCGTGATGCTGTCCCTGCTGCCTCCTTTTCTCATCAGCTCTGTGAGACAAGCTCTCTTTTTCTGGTCAAAAAATTGCCTGGATCAAAGTTTCGCAGCTACACTTGCCGTCCTAGAGTGCACTGAGGTATGAGTTGTCCATGCTAATTTTCTCCATAGGTAACTCGGTGCCTGAGTGGATCATTAGAGTCCGGGATGACTTGGGAGACACATGGAAGCCAACACCACCTGCCAGCGGCAGATGGGGTCCATGCACTTCGAGGCAGCAATGTCTCAGGTCCAGACAGGCACCCGGCAGTGGTATCTCAGCAGCTGACTTGAGATCTCCATCAGATATGAGATAGTGGAGGTCTCCGGAGACTTTTCCTACACAAGGTTGGTGTCTTACATCCCTTTTCTCTCACGTTTTTGGCCCTTGGCCTGCCCCCTCAGCGTCTTTCCCTTGCCCCCAGCTCCTGAAGCAGCCCCGGGGTTCGGCACGCTGCAGGCACCTCCCGAGTGCCCATCTGCGTTCATGGAGATAGTCCTGCCAGGACCTGATGGCATTTGTAAATATTTGCATTTTGTGAGGAAATCCCCTGTTTAAACGTAAGGTGATGTTAACCCCGTCATCTTTGTTCCCCCATGTTCCTGAGCTCCGTTCACCAGCCCCAGCCCCTGAGACAGCTCCGCCGAAAGAAAGTATGTCAGTCTTCACTGCACAGGGAATATTTTAAGGCTCTGAAAACAAAGTTTATTATAGCAAAGCTGCCAAAAGTGTAACCACTGCCATGCTAAAATATCCTCTGCCTCCTACATTTGTAACGTGGGAGTCTTTTATATCCTCTTTACTGCTGCTGAACCATACATTTGTCTTGGCAGCAGATGTATATAGACTGGGACCTATTTCAGTGTCATGCAAAAGAGCTCTTAGGTTAAAAGATATATTACAGCTTACTGGAAAGCTTGAAATTAACTGTGTGATGATGCCGCACGAAGATAAAGAACCAGCAATTTTATTGAATTGCGATTTTATCCATATGGGCTGAAGGTTTGAACTGCATTAACATCTCCAAAGGTCTCCATTTGCCAAATTAACTATTGAGTTTTGGGCAACCAGTTGGAGACAGGAAAAAGAGATCTTCTTTAACTATTTCGAAAAAAGCACTGCCTCCTTCTCCACTGTATAGGAACAACCCAAAAAGAAGGCAGCCAAGACACAGCTCCTGCTCCGGGCAGCGCTGGCCAGCGCGGGGGCTCCGGGGAGGGCACCCGCTTCCTCTGCTCCCGGCTGCGGCGGCAGGAAAGGCTCGGTCAGTCCCTGCGAAGCTCTGCTGTGGTTATTAATACCAAGCCCATAAATGTTAGTACTTCCGTGGCTAAATTCCTCTGCAGTGCTGACAGACCGCTTACAGCCCCCGGATTTAAGCAGCGGCACCAAAGGTGTCCTCGGATGGCCCAGGATTTCCTCATGTGTCTGGCAGTGGCAGGCAAAGAGTTAATGATGGAAAAATACATATAGGTTTAGGGGAAGGAATTTTTTTTAATACGTGTTTTTTGCTTCACATCTGAGCTCTTGGCACAGCGTCCCCCACCTCTAATCACACCTTATAACTGCAGTTTAAATCAAAACCCGCAAGGCTGGACCAGTTGGATCCAGTTTCTATTAAGCCATTTGATCTGCGACAGAGCAGACTTGCTGTCACCAAGCCAGTCCCCTGCCTGCGCCTCTACATAATGAGGCTCCCGTGGCAGCCCGCCGCTCCCCGCGTGCGGGGGAATCCATGAAATACCGGGTCAGGATACGTGCCCCCCGCACCGGCACTCTCCTCCTCTCGCCCCCTCCCCAAGCAGCCGGATGGTGAAGCACGGCGCAGGGAGGAGGCTCTTGCCGGAGCGCAGCTTAAAAGCTTTAGTCATTTAATAAGTCTGAAAAAAAAATTAAAAACAACAAAAAAAAGATTTCAAGTTAAAGCAAAATCTCCTTTTTGTTCCTTACTGTAATTTGTTCGAACATTAACCCCTTGAAGACGTTGGTCGGTGGTTTTGCTATCAAGGGCCCTACGCAGCCGTGAACGGGGATGCGGCTGCCTTTAAGAAAAGATGAGATCTCATCCTCTCTGTGCTGCATCGCTTCTCCGACAGACCATGGGTTGGAGCCACAGCTGATAAAGTTGCCTGGGCCCCGTTTTGCTCTCTGCTGATATTAGTAAGGGAGCTGGTCTCCTGATTTTAGAGACTTAAGAAGAAAGTCACTGTTTCTTCCTTAAATTAACGCACCCGCTGATGCACGCATTAGCAATAGGAAGGAAACGGTCTCAGACACAACCTCAGCCGCCTCAGTCCCGTCCATCGCTGTGCCCAGGAGCCCCTGTACGCAGGGCAGGAGGACGGAGGGAAGCGATGGCTCGGTGTCCAGGACCGCATCACCAGGCTTCTGGTTTAGTTCCTTTTTGCAGCCATTTTGAACACTGAATAAAGCAGGAAAAATAGCATGCAGCCGTATAAATCCAACCAGTCTCCCAAGTCAGATGTGTTCAAAAGCGGAATTGCAGCTGTGACAGGGAAGGAGTATATTCGCTAGCATTTCCTGCTTTTTTAAATCGATCTTTTAAAAAACACTGGTTTGGGTGGGAAGTTTGGGTGAAATTATTGAGGACTTACTCTATTAATGGGATTTTTTTTTTCTTTCCCTTCACGTGTCACTGAACCGCACAAGACAGCCACAGACTCTGAACTCCGAATCCCCATTCGCGGACTCTGAGCTCCTGAGGTTTTTACAACTTCAATAATAGGGAAAATTATGTGAATTGGTGGCAGAAGCAAGTTATATGATGAGCGGAGAGAAATACGGCTCCAGAGCCAGGTTACTGCTGCAGACAAAGCTGCAGCAGGCAACGGCGCCTGGCTCTCCCGGCAGAGGCAGCTGCAGTGAAATAACCCAAGAGGTCCTGGTTAAAATTAATTGAGTTAATTAATTGAGCAGCTGTGGCATGGCTATTTTCTCTGTGTGCCCTGGCTCTTAGTCCTCCTCTCCAAGGGAAGAAAGTGCCGTTGAACCCATTTATTGGCAGTGCTGGTTCTCTGAAGCAGAGGTTGTCACCCTCAGTGGCCCATGGGCTCTGAGATACTCCTTGCAGGTGCTTGAGCCTCAGCTGGGACTGAGAACTTTTAGACCTTGTGACATTTTCTAGATGCAGAGAATTGAGAGGAGGAAATATTCTGGAGAGTTTCTATGTTCGTGTCCGCAGAGGGATGGCGTGGCCTTCCCTCCGCCTGCTGCGAGCCCAGGATGGGGACGTGGTGCTGGTGGCACCGGCACGGGGAGGGCGGGCTGGGTGCACGGTGCTCTTCAGACTCCTCAACAATGGCGTAAACCCAGATCTTCACTTCCCTTTTGTTACGTGCAGCAGGTCAGGTCCTGCTCTGGAAGTCACTGAGTTGTGGATCAGCCACGTAGCTGATGGAAATGCTGCTGCTGGCCCATGGAAGGGTTTTTGGGATGGGTTTGGGTTTTTTTTAAGCCAACCCATTCAGGAAAGAATAATCTTTTATTTTCTTAGCCATCACTTTTTGCAGCATGTGTCAAGCTAACAATGGCTGGGTATTCCTCCGAGGCTGTAAAATAAGCTCATTCATCCTTTCTCTCTATTTGTTGTAGGGAGAACAAAACAAAACAAAACAAAAAACAAAAACAAAAAGAAAAGAAAAATCTACTGAGCTACTGTTTGCTTTCCAGACGGAGCCTGTGGTATGGCACCAGCAGCCAAACACTGCTCTGGGTCAAATATGAAGGCGACGTGCCGTTTGTGTTCACTCAGCCGCATGGATGCAGGGTGAGGGAGAAGGCAGGAATGTCAGTGGGAGCCTCTTGTGGGCTCCTCCTCGCCAAGGGGAGCCTCCCTCCCGCCGCCCTTGCCAGAGCTCTGTAATTTCCAGCAGGATCATGTTAACCATGGACCATGCAGGGAGCAGGGCTGGGGTTTCAGTCTGTGGCCACCTTCGCATTGAGTCAGGGCTGAATCACCACCCCGCGCCCAGCGCAAAGGGCCATGGTGCGGCTGGAGATGCCGTGGTGGTGGTGGTGGGAGCCTAATCTCCATCAACGGTGGGGATGGATGGGGATGCTGTCACTTGGCACGTGGCGGTGGCCTGGTGTTGCGTGGTGTTGGGATGCGGCGGAGGCCAGGGGGAAGATAACAAAGTGACATCCATGTCTTTGGAAAGAGAGACAGCAAACGAGTCACCTGACTCCCTGGGAAAGGGCTTGGTGAAGGAGTTTGGGTGCTACCCCAAAACTCCCTGCCAGCGACAGGAGACTGGTGAGGGTAAAGTCTCCAGCATGGCTGTGGGACAAGGATGGCAGCACTGCAAACAGCTTTACCTGCCAGGAGCAAAATGCTAGGAAAAGTATATCTGAGCATTTGGAAAATCTTGTGGGATTTTTTCGGAAAAGCGTGGTTGAGTAGGTGGCCATCCTTGAGAGCTGCAGGAGCAGCAGCTGCAGGTAGAGGTGGGGATGCGCTGACACGAGACCTGATCCAGTTACAGCCCAAATTTCAGAGCTCGTGAGCAGCCACTGAAATCCCGGTGTCGACTCTTAACTGAAACGCAGACCTCACATAAAATTAGGTGAACTCATGGGCACTCGGACTGAGGCACTTAAAACAAGGGTGTCTTGTCACTGGTAAGGTGTCTCTGCTTGGCCACCAGCTCTGCCTGCATCGCTTCCCACCAGAGACCGTGCTGATGGGTGTGAACTTTCTAGGGGTAAAGGAGGTTGTGGGTGCTTAAAATAAAGGCAAAAGCCTGGAAAAAAATGGTCTTGAGAGGGATTGGAGGATCAGGATTAACCTTCACCCTGTAGTTTCCCCCCTTTCCATGGATATTCCAAGAAACACCAGCTCCTATTGGCACTGCAGCTGTCTTGAAGGTCTTGAGATGTCAGACCTCAACCCCCCACCCCACTTCTTTGCAGGTTTGAGGTGATGCTTTATCTTGACTAATTTGGGCTAACCCATGGGCACATCTCCACGGCTTTGCCAGCAGGCAGGACTGGCCGGAGATGCTTGGCCTGGAGATGCAGTCCAAAAGCAGGAATCGCACCAGAGGAGAAGGAAGACTCATGGGACTGGTTGAGGAAGGGGAAGGAGTGGAGAAGACATCCCTCCTGTCCTTCCAGCAGGTTTAGGGCCTATTCTTTGGTGTGTTTTACTAGTCCAAAAGCAGAGCAACCATCCAACCTGCTGAATTCCTCCCAAATTCTCCCGTCTCAGCGTGACCGGTACAAACGCCAGCAGCTGGAAGACTGAAATAGCAGCTGCCATTGCTGAGACCCCACTGATTTGTCCTGTGGTTTTTCCGTGTCCTTTAATCTCCAGTAAATAATCCCTCACTTCCTTGCGGTCTTTCTAATTCCATGCTCTGCGCCGGCGCTTCCTGTAAACAGCGGGGCCGGTGGCCCATGCACAGCCACCGCCGTGTAATTGAGGCTCTCCCCAGCCGCGCAAAGGGCACGTGACAGGGCTGTTTTTCAGGCTGGATGTGGCTGTGTCCAAGGGCTAAATAATGGAAATGCCTGATTCGCCTCTCCTTCCAGCCAGGAGAAGTCAGGGCTGGCTCTGATGAGGCTGGTGAATAATACAGGTGTAAAACCAGCACCTGTGAGAGCGTCAGGTCCTGGCACCCAACGAATTGCACCATCTGGCCTCCAGCAATCATGATTAGGCCAGTGCTTGAAAGCAAAATTAGACTAAATTATGGGCAATGAGGTCCCTTCAGCACATGTTTGCACTGGTGCTTGCTCTTCTGTGTAGGAGCCGTGGTCCGTGCAGAAGCCATGACCAGACCTTGCTCAGCCCTTAATCACACGTCTCTGGTCTAAAATTTTGAGTGAAGTCCTAAAATTAAAGAAAGAGATTGAAGGGCCTGTGCTGAATGAAGGCCTTCACTGATGCTTGTCACACCACAAGCTTGATCCTTTGCACTCTTGTAGGTAAGAGGCCTCCGGATCCTCCATGGCACTCTGACAGCAAGAAAGGTTGAGAAGGCATTTTTCTGATCAAAATATCTTCAGCTGCTTTATGACTCCAGTAGCTGTAAGATTTGGGTATCAGATACCCATCCTCAAGCCTAAGAGAATTTATTTTCCCCAGGTGAGTTCGTGTTAAACTGATGGTGGATCAAAGAGGGTTGTGAAAAGAGCCGGGCTGGGCTTTTCGGGTGGTACAGCTTTTCCTCCTGTTTCAAAGCTCATCTCTCTGGGTTTCTGTTGACTGGTGGATCCCTCCACAGATACCCGAGCGTCCAACAAACTATTTCTGCAGGAACATCTTTGCTCCCTGCCTGGAAGATGGCGGTGTGAGTGTGCTTATGGAGGTGGTTCTGGAGATGGATGGGTGCAATCCTGCCAGCCGTGCCAATATTTGCAACTTGCAACGTTAATGCTTACGGGTTTACACAACCATATGAGGGGTCCTATAACCAGACGCTTCACACGTGCTCCTTCCCAGCATAGCTGCTTCCAGAAATCTCCAGGTTTCGATGCATTGGCTATCTCAAGTCCCAATGTATTTATTTTATTTTCATAACCTTCCCACAGCCAAAGCATGACAGCTAAGGGAAACCTGCTCAGTCTTTCAGCATTAACATCTCAATTGTCAGAGCACTGGCTTCTTCCATACGAGGACTGCATGTGTGTGTGTTCGCACTCCTTAAAGTATTTTCAGAGCTGAAGTGTAAGCAGGGGCTCAGTTTGGCGTGGCATTGGGGGCACGGAAAAAAATGCCGGGAAGGAAAGACTAACCTCAATTTGTGTCATTTAATGCCACTTAACATCTGTCACCTTCTTTAGGATGGGACAGTCAATAGCAAATATGTAGTAGAGCTGAGTTTTTCCATTAAATGCTAAAGACCCAGTTGCATCTCGCCATGGTGCTTGTATCGTAGGGAATTGCGTGCATCCTGCAGCTGGCTGATGCACGGAGACACGAGCAGTGGCCGTCCTGCTCCACGTGCTCCGGCGTTGGCTAAAGGAAGCCGGGAGGACTGATGCGAGGAAGCAGGTGACAAGTTTGGTTTTCTGGCTGCCCACGCAGCTCCAGCATGACCAAACGTTGGCAGGAGCGATCCCAGAGCATCCCGTGGAGATCAGATGGGGGGAGATAATTTCCTCACCCCTCAGAGGACTGGGAATTGCTGGCTTTTTTCATCGCTGCCTTTCCCTTGCGAAGTAGATGCCGCATTATCAGCAGGCTGAGCTGTTGCCTGAAGCAACCTTATGCAAAATCAGACTAAACCAAAACTCCTACAAGCTGTTAGATGGTTCCCTGAGTCCTCCTGAAAGCATCACAGGTGTGGATGAAATTACCCCATTCCGTATGTATTTATGCCTGCTCTCATGGATCTCCCTGGCCTCAGGCTGACCATGTGCCTCCACCGCTCCATTTTTTCCGACAGTGGGGATGTGAGAAGCCTCAAGAGGGGCAGAAAGGCTTTGCCCAGGCAGCACTAGGAGCCCTTGAGACCTGAAGCCAATAATCCTTGCCTGGAGCCGGTCCCTTTGGCTCCAGGCACTGCTGAGTTTGCTGGTGGAGAAAACCACTGCATTGGATCAAACCACTGTTAAAGGAGACTTCACAAAAGTGAACAGCTAGTGGTCAAGAAGAGCTGCTAGACTCCTGCTTTCTCAGTAACTAATAAAAGTGCTTTTTAACACAATTAATGTGATGTCTTGTAAAGACTGAAGGAAATTGGAATTGAGACGTTTGTATTTTGACAGACTCTGTGGAAAACTTCTGTTCAGACTGGTAGGAATGAAACCAATAAATTTCTGAAGAAACTTTCTGAATTCAGCCTTCAAGATAATAGATAGGCTGTTCTGACTGCGGATAAATAAACTCTGTTTTTGTAAGCGTTTAAAGACCTTCGGGATGACGAAGTGGAACATACTTCAAGTCTCCAAAGATGGGAAGTGGCTTCTGAGTCAAATGCCCTCCGGTGCCAGGGCTCGTATTTTAGACTGAGATCACTCTTTTGTGACTTGTTGACAGGTTTTTTGTTGTACTTTGAAGAAAAAAAGGGAAAACGTCCCAGGCTGAAAATAGCAGTAAAACATTCCCCAACTGGCCAACCTGTTCTTCAAGAAAACTTCCCAGGGAATGTAAAGCTCCAGCTGCAGCCCCGAAAACGCCAGCTAAGAAACGGCATGTCGAGCGATGATTGGGGTGGAAAAAAAAACTATTTTGGGTGAAAACAGCCCCTGCCTGAGCATTGCTCATCTCTTATCTCATTGTGAACGTGACCACCTGAGGAAGGAATAGTTGGTTCCCACCAGGAAACGCTTAGAGGGTGGACTCCCAAAGTGGGAAAGGTGGGAGCCACTCACTCCCTTTTTGCCTCTCCTTCTCATGAAGAACAACCCTACTTGCAATTCCTGCCCTCTCTGGCAGCGGCTGCAGCCATCCCAAAGGCAGGTGGTGAAAAGGCTGGATCAGAGCTCATGGAAAAGGATCATGCCTTCAGGAAAAGCAGGGCAGGTCTCTGCGTTTGTGCAAGGGCTTAAGCTGCGGCTTAATTCTGCAAACAAAACCAAAACAGATGCAACCCAGAGCCATGGGTGGCAAGCAACGCTGAAGCATGAGCACTAAGCTTTGTTTGCTTTGTTCTCCTGCGTATCTGCTGGCTGATGTGAACTGTTGGGTGTGTTGGACAGAGGCCAGCAGGATATGCTTTATTTGAACTGAACATAAAGTCACGTTCCTGGAGGAAAAAAGAGATGAGTCACATATACAGGGTGGAGCCCAAACCAGGCTGATGGGCTCCGAATGGATGTGGGCACCTGCTGTGGCACGTGGCCACAGGATGGTCCTGGCAGAAGGGCAGCTCGCTGGAGCAACATGCCTGGAGGTCCAACGGCCAGTGCGATGGCCAAGTTCTGAGGCTCAGAGAAGAGGCACCAGAGAATTCCAAGGACTAGCTCAAGGAGCTCCGGCTCCATGGCTTCTCAAAGAGAAAAGGAAGGGAGAGAAGGTCAGGGCTTGTGATGTGCAAAGGTGATGGAAATGGAGGAGGAACGGGATTTAGGAGGCAAAGTCTTACAAGATGGCTGGAAATGGACACCCAATGAATCCAGCCTGCAAAAAAGGCTCTATTATTTAAAAGTCATTAACGGGAAGCAACTTAGCAAAGCTCGTGTTGATCCTCCGCTGCTGAGAATGTTTTGATCAAGACTGATCCACCCCAAAGCAGATGCTCTAATTCACGTGGAAATGAATTCAGGTCTGAGCTGCCCCAGGGAGGAGCCTGGATGGCTGCAGCAACCCACCCTGCCTTCCAGACTGGATTAGGGAAAGGCAGGTTGTCCTTGCCAAGGAGCCGAGGGGGGAGCAGCGGAGGGTCTGGAGGAGGTGCTGAGGCTTTGACTCGTGCAGAAGATGGCCCAGGAGCAGGTGGACGCAGCAGCATCCCCCGGCTCAGCACGTGGGCTGCCTCAGCAGCACCTCCTGGGCTGGGGTGGCTGGGGGCGGAGGGGGGGGCTTTTTATCTAGCAGGGGAAAAAAAATAATCTGCTTGCAAGTAACCAGCTCACACTCCGGCTGGCTGCAGGAAACGTGTGCTCCTGCCGCCAGAGACACCACAGTTGCTACAGCAACTGCAGAGCACAGAGACTCACCAACACCCTCCCTCTGCCACCCTCCACTCCCCCAAAATAAGGCAGAGCAGGGAAGGTGATGATGGGGAGACAAAGTGGCTGCTGGGGATGACATGACCCCGGCAGTCGGGGCCGGGGCTGCTCCCTGCTCTGCTCCCGTCCCGCCACGGCTGGTGCCCGGGCACAGCTGCGTTCCCATCGGTCCTGACGAGTGCTTGGTTTCCAGGTCGGTAAGATTTCATTCACCAGATCTGCAACACAGAGATGGCCTTGCAGAGCACGCAGGCACCCCAGCCTGCCTTCCCGCCCCAGGCATCTCCCCTGCGGGCATCTGCGGGAGGGCATTGCTGGGTCAGATCCTCGGCGCTTGTTCAGCTGCCAGGGCCAGTGCCGGAGCTGTCGGGATGGGGATGCGATGCTGGGGATGCTGTGGGGAGCACCGCAGCAAGGGGGGGCAATGGGAGGCTAAAATCGAGCTGTGCTTTGCGAGCACCTGCCATCCTGTTACTATTTAAATCAGGCTCCCTGTGGTTCCCAGCCATCCTGTGCCATCCTGCCTCGGTAAAAGCACATGGGTTCCCCCGATGCTCCTCTCTTAAACATTTAATATCAGGAGGAAGAGCTGTTTTAAGAAACACTTCAGTGCTTCCGTCTGAACAGAAGGTTGTTTCAGGTGGCCAGAGCAAACAAGAAAAAGCTTTAGCTGTAATTTTTCAGGATCCTTCAGCTACTGAAGGGGTGGCAGCATGGTGATGCAGGGTAGGGGGGAGAGGAGAGGTGTTTCAGATGCCTGGAGAGAGTAAGGGCTCCTGGGGTCTGTCCTGCATCCTCTTCCCGACTCCATGCCACTGTGGCCTGATTTCTTACACTAAAACAGTTGAAAAAGAGGCTTCAGGTTTGGAGCTTTAGCGGAAAATGCTTGAAGATCACCTGCCCCCCTGATCTTAGCCAGGCACTCTGACCTCCCCACCGCTGCTGGATGTGTCAGGTTTGCTGAGCGCCAAGGGTATAACGGAGATTTAAAGGCATCCACCTGCCAGAGGCTTCCTAAGGATTTATTAGAGTTCATGAAGTGGTTTGAAAAGCCTGGATAAAATCACTGTTGGAAGGAAATGCGTTTTAATCCCAGCCAAATCATAAATCAGGCCATCCTTAATACAAATGACTGCTTGAGATGAGGCTGATACAAGGGGGGAGGGCTGCTCCTTTGTTTGGCAGTCCCGTGTCCCAGCACCTCTGCTTCTACGGGGCCCAGCTCAGCTACTGCTGGTACTTGGAGCAAACCTGTGTCTATGCAGAAGCCCCACACCTGCGCATCAGGGGGGTGGGATGCCAGCGGGGCTGATGGAAGTGTTACCACAGTCCATATTATCTTATCTCCCGAATAAAGCCCATTTCCCCACAGGGCAGCTGGTGTCAGGCTGAAATCATCGGCCTTAAGCACCGTTTCCAGAACAGGTTGGGCACAAGTGCTATTTAAACCAGTAAAATGTCCCAGGCACAGCACACGCGGTGGTCTGCACTGGGCTGGGGCTCAGAGAAACACAGCCAAAACCCAGATACAAAGTGGCATTGTAAAATGCAACTTTTCTTACTTGGAATTGTGAACTCTGCAACAAACCTGTTGGCAAATCCCAGCCCCTTCCCAGGTGGCCGTGGTGCAATTACGTTTTCATTTGAATGATGTGCAAAGGAGGGTGTCAGTCATCTCTCAGCACTGACTTTGTGAAAGGCCACTGCTACTGGGCTGCTCAATCATTTATGTCCTTAATATCAGAGGACAGCGTTTGTGGAACTTCCTATTGCTGCCAGCCAGGATAAGAAGCAGCCCCCAAGAGACAGGCTGATTGCAGCAAGCCCTGAGAGCGTGCACGGAGCACACCAAGAGGCATTTGCATTAGTGGTTTTGATGGGGATACGATTTCTTAATTAGCACGACCTTCTGAAAAGATCCCAGTACAAAACCATGGCTAAAATCAAGCCGCAGATGCTGCACCCTAAAAATCAAGCGGCACATGCAGCCGGGTGGCTTTCTGCTCATCTAAAGGCAGGAAAAGAAACAGCGCAAGATCTGCTTGGTGCTGCAGAGGGGAGGATTGCATTGCTGCCGAGCAAAGCGTGCAGCTCTCTCTGCACTCCAGGAAAGCCGAGATGGCCCGGCAGCTGGAGCAGGCAATCCGGCCAAAGGAAAGCATTGGGGGTGCAGGGGAGCACCACCAGCTTGCAGAAATTAGGACCTGGCTTACCATCCTATTGATTTCTGCGCACTAGATAGTCGGGGAAGGGAGATTTTTAAGCAAATGCTTAGAAACGTAATAGTTCAGCCTCCTGCTAAGCTGGTTTTCACCCATTGCACTGCTGTTCTTCCATCTCTGCCAGGCAAACGGCTCCAATGCCCATATCCATTCCTCAAAAGACAAATAAGGTGAAGTCCTGGGAGCAGCAGATAGTGATACCCCTACTGGACCGGGTCCCATGTGTTCTCCTTGGCAGCCGTCTGGCCACCTGCCCGAGGCTCTGCCCCAGCTCCTTCTGCTCTGGAGAGGATAAAACTCCTGGGGCTTTTGCTGGTGGAGCTGTAAGAGTGAGGCCGGCCTCGTCAGGGCCACACTGCCCTGCTGACATCCATGAAATCCATGAGGATGCCACTATATTGACAGAATCGGCTGTGCCTTACAAAATTATTAAACATGAGCGAGCAGCTTAGGAAATGCCCTTGCTGCTAGTAACTGGGAAAGTGCCAAAGGAGAGGCTTCTTTTTATTCTTTCTCTAAATATTTACTCCCGGCAGGGTCAGAGGCAGCAGCCAGGGGTGGAGGGGTCTCTGCGCTGCCCCAGGCAGCTCGATAACAGCTGGCAAAGTATCGCCTAGCTGTAAATCCTGCAAGAGATGTCTTCGTCCCAAGGGGGGATTTGAAACCCATGCCCTAACAAAAGTCAAAGGAGGACGCCAGCACGTTAGCTCCCCTTCCTGCCTCTGTATCATCTGTGTTGACGAAGAAAGTTTTTGGAGCCACTAGCCAGGGATGACATCAATCAAAAAGCCCTTCCAGGCCCAAGCCACCTCGCCTGAGAGAACAACCCAAACCTGAACCGAAATGAAGGTGCTGTGTCATCTGCCCCTGCCTGGGACCGCTGGCAGAGGGTCTGAAAAGCCAGAGCCCTTCCCACGTGGAAAGTTTCTGGTCCTGGAAAGCCCCGATCCCCATCTCAGGGACCCCCTCAGCCATCCTTCCACGTTCATTAAGCAAGAGCGTTAATGTGCTTCACTTACTGGAAGCCTCCAATGTCTGTGAGCATTATTGTAACGGATGCTTCATTTAGTGCAGCGCTTATAGGCAATTAGCATGTCCTTCCCTGCCGTACCTTGGCTTCCAGCACGGGCGTGCACTTTGGGTGGGAAAAGCATAACCCTGCTGCTCGGCTCAGGGTGCCGGCGGGCGCCTGACCCCAGCCGTCGCTGCGGCCACGGCAGCGCACCCGTCCCGTGCAGCGACGCAGGCGGCTGCACCTTTTAGATGTGTGCAAAGCCCCAACGCAGCCCGGGCGCGGGCTGGTTCCTGCAGACACCTCTGAGGTTGTGCTTACCCGATCGGCTTAATTTTATGTATTTTTATGTGCCCATCCCTGCTACCCCGGGGAAGTGCCCTGCGTCGGCTCTTCCCCCATGAATGTCACCGCTTGACGCCAGAGTGGTGGCTTTCGGTGACATCTGTAACGAAAGTGCTGCAATTTCAGAGCCACAGCACGGGACGCTGCAGCATATTGCCCTCCTGGGGAAAAGGACATGAAGGCTAGGAGGGACGCACACACTGCAGCCACCACTGCCGGCCATCGTCCCCCCTCCCAGCGACTGGAGCCCCCCGCCTTCGGGCGCCGCACCTGACCCACAGCTCCTCAAACCCAGGCAGGGTCTCGCCACGGGGCCAAGCTGCTATTGCTCCTCCCATTCCCCATCTCCGTGAAACCAGCCTGCCGCTCCTCTCTCATCCCAAGGCTGCACCAGTTGTTGCTTTCTCAGTGCATTTCAGGAGCCCCATCATTAAAATTGTATTTATTGTATTTATTTTGCCTTCAAATGGACTTGAGGAGGACATCAAGCTAGACAACAGTCCTTAGGTGAGGACACACTTGCCGAGGCAGAGACAGGCAACCGTTCAGCTTGTGCAATGTGGTTACCGAGGCAGTTTGTCCCTGTGTCCGTCCAGGCAATGCAAAATGGGAATGAAACCATTCCCTAGGAGTAACCAGAAAACAAATGTGAAGTGGTCTGCATGGAAACCCCCAGGGCGAAGCAAAATAAGGAGCCATCGCGTGTGTGTATCAATGCATAAAATACGCTGGCACATAGCCCATCTTTAATGGGGGATCCCTCCGTTTTTAATGCCCTGTGTTGCAGCCAGGCATTAAAATGCCAGGACATTTCTTGGCTGCAAGGGATGGGAAATGGCTGGGGCTGGGCTGCAGCACAAGGCAGTGCTGGGAGGGCTACGGAGCTTAATTAACCCGCTCAGCATTTTTGCTTGCCTCAATCCACACACCATACAGGCCTACAATGCTTTTATTGTACAGAAAACAAAGCTTTTGTGCTTGAATGTAGCAGCTACAGTATCGTGGT
The DNA here is from genome assembly GCA_013400755.1 of Pelecanoides urinatrix. Taxonomy (NCBI): domain Eukaryota; kingdom Metazoa; phylum Chordata; class Aves; order Procellariiformes; family Procellariidae; genus Pelecanoides; species Pelecanoides urinatrix. The sequence continues at coordinate 100,120 of VZTQ01015739.1, read as the reverse complement.
CTTGCCTTAACTGGAGGTTTCTCAAGTGATTTAAAACCTCCCTGGCTCTGGTGACAAATAGTTCTCAAGGTGAAGAGAAATCTTCCTTTTGTTTTCTCTTTTTTATCCTTTTGCTTAATTTGGAGCCAGAAAAAAAGAGATGTTTGCATGCAGGCCTAAGTTATCCACGTCTTTTTGGGGTAGCAGCCCTGGTGGTATTTCCAGCATTAAAGCAATTGCAATTTTTCCAGGTTTTCGGTGGTGTGCTTGGCTGTTGGTCCTGTCCCCGTCCCTCGTCCCTGGGACCGTCCCTCCCTGCCTGCCCAGCTTCCCCGGGGAGCCGGGGCTGCCGTGGATGGCAGATTTGAGAGCCCCCAATCCACGTGGCCCCACACCACATGCATCAGCCATGGGTTTCCAGCCTCCAGGAGGAGGTTTGCTGGCTTATATTGCTGCTTAAAAATACCTTGGCCACTGCTGCATCTCCTTGGCGTGGGGCTCAGGATGTGCAGCCCTCTTTTATGTGGGGGTTATTAATTCACTCTCATCAGCGAAGCACTTTGAAGATGAGATGCACTACATGAGGGCTAAGGATTGCTGGGTTTCCCTCTCTTGCCTCTGGGTCCCTGGTCAGAGGTGCAGGGCTGGGGGACCCCGCGCTCTGCCTGCTGCCTGCCTCCGGCAGCGCCGGCAGCCCTTTCCTACGGTTTGGAAAGGGTTTGCATGCAAGCTCTTTCCAAAACCCCCAAATCAGGCTGCCAGCCAGGGTTTCAGCCCTGCTTGGAGGGAGTGCAGGGTGCACAGCACCTGGCAGGATCAGGCCCTACTTATCTCCTTCCCCCTCCCCAGCTCCACTTGAGCAATAACCTACTTTCTTGCTTTGCGGAAAGAACATCTTGGATTACGTTGCTGCAAATGAAAGGTTTCAGTCATGGTATCAGATGAGCTGCAGGTAAGCAGTGGGTTTAATGTCAGCTTTTTTGGCAACTTCTTTATTCCCTCGCCGCTTTGCACAAACAAGCCATCTTTGTGTGGAAGTTCATTTTCCTTTTTAGCCGCAGCATTTGTCAACACGGCTTCCCAATAATCCCCTCCACGTAGATAAAGGGGAGCCAGCAGCCAAACCGGATCCCTCGCCTCGAGGCTGAAACCCAGCCCGCTGCCCACTCCCAAACCGACGGCCGGCGTGTTGAAGGACCCTCCCCTCTCCCGCAGCCCCCTGCCACCGCGGAGAAGGGCAGAAGTTGCTCCATGTGATGTGGACCTAAATCCCAGGGTGACACTCAATCAGCCCTAACTCCTTCCTAATCAGCTCCATGCAATAAGGCACAGGCTTCAAAACCCCGGCCCCCGCGGGGTCTGGGATGGCGTCGTGCCTTTCTGCCCTCATTAGGAAAATCAAGGCATCATCCACCAAACTTCGATCCAGGATATAGGGAGGGAAAGAGAAACTTCAAATCACTTTGGCTGCCTCCATCCTTTACATGTTCATTCTCTTTTGGGCCTTGCAAGGCTCTCAGACCAACATATCTAAACATTATATCACTTTATATTTAAAAAAAAAAAACCCAAACCCCTTCAGATCAAAGCCTGACATGGGCCTGGCTGCACACCCTGTGGGTTGGCAGGATGGGACCCTGCCAGGGATTCGCACTGCCCCAGTTTAACCAGCGAAGGCTGGAGAGGGGGCTGGCTGTGCCAGGCGGAGCAGCACCCACTCTGGCAGCCCCACGCCCGGCTGCTTCCCTTCGGTGCCTGCTGGTTTGAAGACTTTAACTTGCAGCCTCGTTAACTGCTTCATTTCTGCTAATTTGCACTATCCCACCCCCAGCAACATCACAAAACTCTCCAGCAACATGAAGGCGGCGTGAGCTGAAATGCCTTTGCTGCCGAGCTAAATAGCATCAGGGCTCATTTTACTGCTTAGAAATTTTTAAGGAATCAAGCAGGTTGATGAATAATCCATTTTAAAAAATCATAACAGAGTGCTGGGTAACTGGATACAATGCTGGCCTAAATGTATACATCAAGTGATGAACCCTAATGAAAAACAAAATTAAAGCGCCCAGCACGGCGCAAGTTGGGTGCCGTACGTTTGAGTCCTGGTAAGCAGCCACTTCATGCAGGAGCGGCTCTGTCCATACCCCCTCATGCCTGCGCAGAAATGGTGCATGTTTAGACAACCTGCACAGGCATCAGGTTTTTTTCCCCAGCTTGTGGCTTTTAAACCTCAGCAGCACTAAAACGTGCTGTGGGCTCGCGGAGGACACGTGCAGCGGCAGAGTGAACCGCAGCCCGGACAGCTCTCCGAACAGCTGGGGCTCCGCGTCCTTCTTGTAATAAATTCCTCCCGGATGGTGTTTCAGGGGATTGCTAGGATTTGAGGAGAGAGGAGGCTGGCTGGGAGCGAGACAGGCTCCAGGTTTATCCTTGAAAGCCCCGATGCTGCAGAGCCTGGGGCTGCGTTTGGCAGCTTGCCCGAGGGGATTTGTCGGCGGAGGCTGAAGGCTGCCTCGTGCTGTACGAACTCGCCAATCCTCTCACCAGCCAGCTGAACTGGAGATAAATCTCCCTATTAGCAACGCATAAAGCAGGCCAAAATCCGAACACCTTCCTGGATGGGAGGTGAACCAAAAGCTCAGAATATCTTAAAATAAGTCCTTCCTGTGCTCCTGGCTAGAAAGCAGCTGTGTCGGGGTGTCCCATAGCGTGCCCAGCCTGCCTGATGGGAGAGCAGGGTGCTGAGCAAGGCTGTGCTGCGCTTTCCAGCAGTACGGATGCAAAAAATCAGGTCAAAAATAACCCCATCCCAACGTCAGCAGCAGAGCTGAGAGGAACCAGAAGTCCTGAGCTGTTTCAAAGTCACATTAAATAATAAAAGCAGAGAAATGAATAAATTAGCTCAGCATCTATTTAGGTCAGCCCTCTCCGTTTCTCCCAGCCGCCTCCGTGTGCCTCCTCCCCGCAGCGATCAGCTGCTCCACGCACGCTGTGCCTGCGGATCTGCTCGCTCCTTCCCAACAGCCGGCTCTCGGGAGGCGCGGGTTGAGCAGGGGTCACATCGGCCGCACACATTCACCCCGGCCTTGGGAAGCGGCAGGCAAGCTTCCTTTTCCGTTACGGGGCAAAAGGTATTCTGGAAAATCCCCTGAAAGCAATAAGCGTGGGCTGAGGGCACATGGCTGCTCCCTTCCCAGCATTATCCCCTACACGCAGCCCTGCACGGAGCCACAGGGTCCCGCTCAACGGGCTTGCAGCTGCCCAGGAGCCGCGTCTCCGTGCTCTGCCTGCTCATCTGCTGCCAGGCCGGCGCAGCCTCTGGGTAGCCCTGGTCATCATCCAGCTATTTTCCATTCCCAGCTTCCAGCCATGGCAGCACCTCCACCTTTGCAGACCGTCCCTCCCCGCCTTGCAGGTGCCCCAACCTTGGTTTTGTGATTGCAGTTGTCGATTTTTGATTGGGGACATCCAGCCAGAGGGACCAGGCTGATCAACACAGAGGGGAATCAGCTTTCAAATCTCTAAGCTCCCCTTGAATCATTCAAATGCCTCCAGAAAAACGCAACTACCATGCAGTCCTCTATATATATCTTTATTTACACGTCTCCCAAGCCTGAAAAGCCCTCTTTGATGTGCAGAACATCTCATCAGCTATCAGCAAGCTAGATAAACACTTACCAAGAAGGAATTTATCTGCACCAAGGGCTGCTCCATCTCAGCCCAGGTCCTACATTGCCAAAATTTAAAGGAAACACAATCAAGCTGGTCCTCCCCAACCCTGCAGGTAGCTGGAGAAGGTCTCCAGTGATGAACCCAGCCAGAAGACACATCCAGGGTGTAGGCAATGGAAAATGAGATGTTACTAAGTTCGGCCAGGCTTAGCTGGCTCCTCGCAGGTCCCAGCCTGTGAGTCACCGGTACGTGGGCCACCAGCACGGTCTCCCCTCTGGAGGAAGGAGCGGAGGTGGAAAAATAACAAGAGGAAACCAGTTGTTAGTTAGTGCCAGCTCTGGGGAGAGTGGGAGGAGGTGGCAGGCCTGGAGAGAAAGGTCAGGGCTGCGTTGCAGGCTGCTGCCTGATTTTGCCTCCTGCCTTCATGGTGGGAAGCTGCTTACAGGAACACGCTGGCGGGGGATGTGCAGAGGGTCTGGGCTGATCGGAGGGATGGTCTCTGGGGGGGAACAAAAGCCTCCGAGGGCAGCCAGGAGTGATGGAGCTTTTGTTCGCAGTCCCTGCTCACCCCTCTCTTCTGGTTGCTCCTCTGATTTCTGCTGGGCTAAGCTTGATTACCCTGTTGAAAGCAACTTCTGGCCCAGTGCAAATATTGTAAAAGAAGACAGGCTTTGCAGATGTACTTGGAACAAACACGTTCGTCTCCCCACTGTGGCTAAACACCAGTGCAAAGCGTTTGTTCCCCAGTCTCTGCCCCATCGTAGTGCTGATGCCCGTCTGCAGCTAACCCAGAGACTCTCGCTCTTGCTCTTTGCACTGATCCTTGGTGACAGTGGTGGCAGGGGGAGATTCAGACAACTAGATCATGAGCAGTGACCCTGTTCCTTGTCCAAAGCCAATGCAGTGAAAAATATTGCTGGGGAAAATAAAAGATTGCAGCTCTCCAGCCTCTTCCAGTGCCACAGCTCTCCTAACTGGTGCTAAATGGAGTGCACCCAGCAGAGCACACAAGCCTCAGCCACTGTTCCCCCGTCCCTGCCATCAGTCCAGGAGCACTTGCAGGGCTGCGTCATGCCGGCTCCCCATCCCGCAGAGATACCTGCGGCTGTGGATCAGCAATTCTGCTTCCCTTTGCCTTGCAAGAACTCCTGCTCTCTTGAACCCTCCAGTCTGACGATTGCCACTGGTTTTTCTTACCATTACTGCAAATGCATGGAGACGCTGCCTCCCCACTGGCAGACCGGCACTTTCTACAAGCAAAACAGTATTTCTTCATGTCTTTAAGAAATTTATAACAGATAAAAAGGACAAAAAAGCCACAGCCAGGTAGGATGCCAGGTCAGGGGTGAAACTGCTGTGTGTCTTGCTGTTATTCCCTGGAGATGTCCCTGCTCCCTGACTGGGGCCAGTGCTCCCACTTTGAGCCCAGAGCAGGATCTGTTATGCTCAGGCTCCCTCTAGTGCCTCCGTGTCCTGGTGTCCCTGCTTCTCCAGGTGGCTTCTCTGGAGGTGTATTGGCCATTTGTCCCTGGGGACTGTCCATCACCCTCACGCCCCTCCAGCATCGCTAGCTCGGGCTTAAGCACAGCCAAGCCCTGTTTGCCCACAAGCTGGGAACAGCCCTAAAACTGCCCCAAAGCCAGGGCATCCCACCAACGCTGGGACCTCTCGGGGACCCGCCAGCTGGCTCAGTCCTGCCTCCGCTCACTGGGGGGAAGGAGGGTGACAAAGGTGCCCATACCCCCCCAGATGCTCTCCCTGATGCAGGCTCAACCCTGCACACTGCAGCTCCGCTTCCATGGTGCCTGCGGAGAGCGAGGCAGGAAGGGTGATGGGTGGTCGAGGGGTGGGCGCCTTCCCTGTGAGCCAGCTGGGACAGCCAAAAGCGTCACTGTGCTCTCCCCACTGCTTGATACCTCTCCGAGAGGGAGCAGCTTTTAGGGGCGTCCCATAGTCCACGTCAAGCAAAGCCAGCTGGGATCCTTCTAATCAACACCTGAAACTGTTAGCGCTGATTTTGTCTGGCGTGGAGGACACCGCGTAGCAGAGGCTGCCTGTGTACCGCGGCACTGGAGAGCTACACTGTCGTGCTGTGTCCAGCATCCTACGTGAACACAGCTGTTCATCATCATCTTCCTGTGGAAATGGGGAGGAAATTTCCCAGTGTCTTGGGAAATGACTGGCCTCAACCTCAATTCGAGCCCTTCTCATAAAACTCAGCCTGGCTCAGCTCTGGGCACCACGCTGGACAACCGACCACTCCGCAAGCACCCCTGTTTCAGAAAGCACCGTGCCAAGGTGAGAATAGCCTTATTTTCTCACTTAACAAGGAGGTGTTCTTTGGTATAACCATGAATCGAGGCAGTTACCGTGACTGCGGATACGACAGCACACTCAGCCGGGCGCCCTGGCAGGGCTGGTGCCGTGCTGGGTGAGCAGAGATACAGAGCGAGGAGGAGTGTGGGGTCCCACAGCTGCCTCCCAGTACCGGGGGGACGGCAGCAGGCCGCTTGTGCTCCCAGCTGCTGAGAAAGGTCTCCCGAGTGGTTTCCCCACATTGTTCCCAGAAGAAAGGCATTGGAGCAACAGTCCCTGGCCACCGCTGGCCGGTGAGCAAGCAGTGCCCACGGGAGGCACCCCGTGCATCACCAACCTTTCAGCATGGGCTGTGGCAGCTGCCTGAGCCCCGAGACACGTTGGGAGAAGTTTCTCACATGTAACAGCTTTCTTAAATGTATGTATCAGAATATATAATGTCAGAACACCTCCAAAATATTGTATCGAATGTCAACAAAACCCTGCCCATATCCCTCTTGGGGTGGATCACAGTGGTTCCCCAAAGATTAGTGATGTTTTTCTGATTTATACCCACGGAGCGCTTCACCTGGGTGCCAAGTCACTGGCATTGCTAAATGGGGGCATTTAGGGTAATTCATTACCCCAAGTCCAAATGTCAGCTCACAGGGAAGGAGGAGGCAAGGTTAGAGGAGTCTGCTGAAATGGGGCGTCAGCATGAAAACCATGATAAACCTAAAGAGATCAATGAACATAAACGTGTGTGAGGCAAGGATGTTGACTGAGATAACACGGTTGTCAAAGGCACTGTGAGATTTTTATTCTAACCTATGATTTTTTCATAATTATTTTGCAGCTGGAGTAATTACCATCCTATTTAATGAGCACAGCTCCTTTAATAGAGGACACTTGGGCTAACATGCACTAATTAAGTCTGTAATCACTAAAAGTATGATTGAAGGTTTTGAACTGGCCAATTGTTCTCAGTAATACCATAATTAGAGACATTGCAGCTCATCAGAGCACAGGAGAAATTCAAAGGGTCTTGATCCTGCCTTGGATCATCCTTTTTATCTGATATTCTGCATTGGTTTGCAGTGGTTTATAAACTACCCTGAATATATTACACTCAGACCCATAAACTGAATGCACTTCCACAGTTTTATGTTAATAATTTGGCTTACGGGTCTTGTGTATCTCCTGGGCATTAAGCACAGCTCCTCTAATCCCCACCTGTCTGACTGCTTGTCTCATGTGGCCCCAGCAGCAGCTGTAAAAGACTCTCAGAGAGCTCTGACAACAATAATTGCAGCGAGATACTGAAAGAACTTGAAAAAGATAGCTAAAACCATAAAATAAACCCTTCTGCTTCTTCCTACGAAGGAAGGCTCAGAAATGAGTGAAAAAGATCAAGAGTTTTCATAATCTAATGGCCAAGATAAGGGGACCTGGCAGCATATTCCTTTCTGCCTTCTGCAATGCAGTGGAGGTGAAGATGCCTCTGGGATTTGGTTTTATCTTCCACTGAGCCCGGCTCTTTGGGTTATCAGGAAGTCAGGCTTTCTCTCTGCTGTTGGCTGTGATTAGCTGTGATGTCACAGTGATGTCCGAATATTTTGACTGCAGCTCATTACAGTGGAAAGAATTTTAAAAAAACAGAGCTTAAAAAGTCAGAAGTTTGTGTATCAAGGAGGATTTCGTGGAGACCCTCATATTCCAGCTGCAAAATGCCAGTAAAAGAATATTGCTATTTTCATCTATTTTTACACTATTTGCTAATAACAGCTGCCCAGAATGAAAAAAAAAATTAAGCCATATACATTTTGCAACTTAGGTCTTGCTGGAAATAAGAGAAATACTGAAATTAAGTTGTATTAGCTTTCTTTTTCCTGCCTATTTTCATTTCAGTTTTATCAGCACTACGCATCTATCGAGGATAATTTATTTTTCCCAATGTTTATAATAGGATGAGCTTGTTCACAGGTATCCAAACCTGAGGCAGAGCAGCTAATTGCTCTGCAAGCAATCAGTCATTGAAAAAAAAAGTCTGGTTCTCTCTCCTGTGTACTGGTCCAGGGGCTTTGGTCTCTGGGCTATTTTTTCCAATCTGGGTTATTTTAGGCAATTCACTCGTACATCTCATCTTAAAATAAAGGCAATGCCATAAAAAGATGGCAGTATTCTGCCATGATGCAGAAAGGCCTTGGCCTTTTTCAGTTGTTATTCAAAGGTTCCTGGTTGAAAGTACAGCCATCCTGGACCGAAACGCTGCAGTTCGTACACAGATATGACCCAACAGGCTTGGGCAAGTTTGGCCTTTGGTTGCCCTTTTTCCTTTCACGTTTCCCCATGGAAGACTCTTCAGTCCATAACCACAAATGCCGCCCCACGTTGGGGCTCCCTGACGGCCATATCACAAATCTTCCTGAGCTGGGGTAGCAGGAGCTACCGTGAGACTTAATTCCAACTCTTGGCCGTTGGCAGCCGCATCCAATCCCCTCCAGCCAGGCTGCCCCTGCCAGCAACGCCTGGTCTTGCTGGCATCGAAGGAAAATGGCCTCAGTGCTCTGGCTTGGTTGGTGCTTTTGCCAAGCAGCTGCACTGTGGATAGACACAGCTTCGTTTGCCCATCTTAGGCATCGTTTTAGTGTCTTTCAGACACTAAAGTATCCAAGTATCGGTCTGTGTATTTTGCAGGAGTGAGACTTTAAGCTCGCAGGCCGGCGTGGCCAGGCACAGCCGGACACAGAACGAACACCCCTGCCCCGTGCCGCGCCTGCACCACGGCCGCAGAGGGGCTGGGCCCAAGAGGCCGCGGGTTTTGGGGGGTCATCAAAGCGGCACAGCCACAGCTGCTAATTGTCAGGGTTGGAAAAGGAACAGAGCCGCTTGCGGCCTCTCTGCAAGGGCCTGTCTTCCACACAGATAAAAAAGAACAGCGTTTAATGCATCTGCTGTGAAGGAGAGACCCTCTGCGTGATATTACTGCCCGAGCGTGGCACCACAGCTGAACGTGCAGATAAATTGCACCTGAATTCAGCCGGGCGTGGGCTGAGGCCCCTCGCCTCCGGCGACCAGGCAGGGCCGCCCTGCGCAATGGCGGCCTCGGATCTCAGCGCCGCTCGCCTGCGGCCCGGGAGAGGCCATGCTGCTGGGGGGGCCGCGTTGTTGGGTGACCGCGTTGTTGGGGGGAACCGTGTCGCTAAGGGACCAGGGTCCGCGACGTCGCTGGGGCCCGGGTGCTGTGGGGCCCAGTTGCTGCGGGTCCCTCCCCGCTCGCGGGGCCGGGGCGGTAGCGGAGGCCGCAGCCTCCGGGGCCGGTGCAGGGAGCGGCACAGGTCGGCGGTGCGGGAAGGCGAGCGGGGAGGGGGGAGGCTGCGGGGCGGAACCTCCCCGCTGGCGGAGCCTGTTGCGTACCGGAGCGGCGCGGGGTTCCGGTCCGGTGGCCCCATTTCCCATCAGCCCCTGCGGTGCGCCCTTCTCTTCCGGCCCGGCGGCGGCGGTGGGTGTCGCTCCGCGCAATCCGGCGGCATCCGCGCCGCGCGGGCGGTTCCCCGGGTCGGGCCCGAGCCGACCCCACCGGGCTGGGCGGGGGCGAGGCCGAGGCCGAGCCGGGGGCTGCCGTGGACCGGGGTGGCGGGAGGCCGGGGGCTCGGGCTCCGGGAGAGCCCGAGCGGGCTTTGGGCGGGGGAGCCGGGCCGCGCCTCGCCAGCCTTCCCCGACCGAGCGGTGTCTCTTTCTCCCGCAGGTGCAGCCATGGCCAAGTCCAAGAACCACACCACGCACAACCAGTGTGAGCGGGGCCGACGCGGGGCTCGGGCGGCTGCGGGGGGAGGCGGGGAGGGACGGTGCCGCCTGAGGGGGCCCAGGGCCGCGCTCCGCAGAGGGGGTTTAACCAGCTGCTCGGTTATGGCAGCCCGGTCTTCCTGCGTTTTTGCAGCGAGATAAGCCCAGGGGGGAAGGCGGTAGCGGTACGCAGGGACTGAGTGGAGTGTGCAATGAAAAGAGAGCTCTGCAAGAGTCAGGGCTTGTTTGGGCTCAATATCAACATAAAACGTAACCAGAAAAAAGCAAGTTTCATGTGTTTGAACTAAGCACGTTGCTGAATGGCATTCAGGCTGAGACACTTTGCCATCCAAAAATGACCACAGTGATAAAATAGTTCTTGTCTAGGGTGTTTTTCATCAGTGCTGTAAGTGAGCAGAGTTCACAAGTAGGTTCTGCTTGGTCTTGCACTGTGAACGATGGTGCCCTTTAATGCTAAACACGCGTGCTTGCGCTTCTTGGTGACTGAGGCCTTTTGTTGTGCTAGTAGCGTTGCCGTTGGTGGGTTATTAGTTAATGAGGATCCTGAAATCCTTGGATTAGAAACTCGTACAGTGCCGAGAGCGCAGAGGGATGTGTGTAGAGGGGTGAGAGCAGAGATGCTTTGTTAATTTGTGCTTAGTTTGGATAGGACGGATTAGGAAACTTTCTATTCCACATCATTTTGATAGGGTTAGCTGGAGTTAAAGAAAAGCTAATGCAGCTATTTAATAATGGCAGAAATGGTAATTTAAATTGTTTTCTGGTCTTCTACATAGCCCGTAAGTGGCACAGAAATGGCATCAAGAAACCCAGATCCCATAGATACGAATCTCTCAAAGGGGTGAGTATTTCTATTGGTATTCCCAGGCTCTTAAGCCATTGAAGCTTAACCATGGAAAAAATCCAGTATTTGTATTATTTTGACTGATGTCCTTTTGCAGACAGGGGCTTGTGTTTCAGATGGTCAGAACCGCTGTGGGTTTCTGGTTCATCTTTTGCTTACCATATGTGCAGCTGTGATATTTCTAACCCACATGAAATCTGTCCTTGTATGTCTATAAAACTGCTTTTTAGTTATTAGCCAGTTCCGTCTCTGTCCTGCTCGGGTGGGTGTCACTAACTGCTGCTTCCATGGAAACAAACACGTGTCAGTGGGATAGCTCCTCTCCCTTTTGAGTCCTGCTGTCTCTCCTACTTCTCTGTACCCCTCAATATTATTTTACTGTGTGTACCAATCCAGAGAATTTGACTGAGAAGATGAGAGGAATTGGCAGTTCTGGACAATATATGTGAAAATGACAATATTTTGCTTTTTTCTGGGATTGGACAAGTGATATAACAGGAACTTTCTCCACACTTGAAAGTGAAAACAGGACATTTTGGCTTTGGGGAGGGTTGTGATTCTGTTTGCCTTGTAGATGTGATAATCGGCTTTTTGGATGTGACATAAAAGCTTGTCTTCTGCATAGCTCAGTGAGGGTTCAGTCCTGCCCCCTCCCGCAGATGGTTCGGCAGTCTCCGAGTCTGTCTCCTTGCACTGAATGTGCACGAGTTAAGATGGCAAAATCCTGACGCTCATGTGTGCCAGTTAAAATACGGCTTACAGTAAAATAGCAAGTTTCTCAGTGGGACAATAGCTGATAGTTCTGAGAATTGGTCCGAGCTGTGACAGGATGCATTAGCCAGCCATTAGCTGACAAAAACGCGGAGCTACTCCTCTCTGTGCTGGTCCTTTTTTCCTTTAGTGCAAAAAGGAAAAGCCTGCGGAAGTGACATTGGTCTTTACCCGAGGATTACGTGTGTATGTGCTCACCTGCCAGGGGTGGTTTGTGGTACCTCAGACCCAGCACATATTTTGACACAGAAATGAAATTTGTCTTGTTTACAGCTTTACTCAACTTGTCCTATTCTTTCTGTATGTTTATTGCTGGGGTTTTCTGTTTGTTCATGGAAATTAAGGAAAATAGCTAGTTAAAGGGTGTTTACAGATGGCTAAAATAATTTTGTTGGTGTAATAAATCAGAAAAAAAATCTGAATTAATCACGGCCAGCATTTGGGAATAATTGGAACAATCTGGAGATATATATGTTTTTACATATGTCCCTTCTACAACATGGCTTATTTTTTCTTTATTTTTATAGGTTGATCCCAAGTTTCTGAGGAACATGAGATTTGCAAAGAAACACAACAAAAAGGGGCTGAAGAAGATGCAGGCCAACAATGCCAAGCAGGCTGCTCAGCAGAAAAAGGACTGATGTGGTTTAAGACAAAAGAACCGGTTTTCCTATTGGCATGTGTGTTACAGCATTTTTGTAAAAATAAAATTGGACATGACAAAGTCTTCACCTCCCGAATTTGAGGAGAACCCTCCAAAAGTCTTGTTTGAGTTGTGTTTTAGATGCCAGTTGTGCATCAAGCCTGCGTGTAGTGACCCATGTGTGGTTTTGTTCTCTGGCAGATGAAGCCGGCGGAGCTGTGGAGAGGTTTTGTGTTAATACTGTCAGCCTCCGCATGCACGAAGTAAAACAGCTGCTCTCTCCTCAGTGCTCTTCTACTGTAATCATTGGTACAGGTCACAAGCATTTAGTAGTTCAAAGTCTTGTTTTCAAGTTGTGAAATGGTTATTGAGTGAAGCTTTAAAATTTAAACAAGAAACAACATGTTTCTTTTCATACAAATTGAAGCCTGTGTTGCCTGGACTCTTAGCTGACAGTATTCAATACTGGTAAAATTATTTTTGATACGGGCATGCATGTTCAGAGTTCTCGCATACCACAGCTTTTATGATTGTTCTTAGTGCTGTTACAGCAAGGGGAGATTTCCAAGAGCTCTTGCGTGTCTGCTGTGTTGCTGACCAGGTAAGGTAGTTACAGCTATGGAAATCCTGAAAAACGGGAGGGTACCGCGTGCCAGCTGTGGTGTTAGAGGTCTCAGCAGTTGGTGTTAGAAGTGGTGTGTGGTGTATTCTTAAATACTTGAAAGTATTGAAGTGTTTATGGAGCTACCATGGGAATGTGTAAGGTTATAGGACTATATAAAATATCCATATTTTTCATAGTTACTGTATTTTAGTGGAGGTCTTTCATTCCAGTAAGAGAAAATTACCTACCTGATGAAATGTGCTGATTGGTGAGATCCGGGGAGCAACATTCAAAAGCCCGAGAGGTGCAGTGGCAGGGTTTTGTCACTGCAGTCCTTCTGTAGGTCAGGAGAGGGCTTCACTTTCCAGGTCCCGCCAGCCAGCAAAGCTGTTCAAGAGGTGCTTTTTTATTACTGAAATGAGCCACCTGTTAAAATGCAACGAACTGTTTCTGAAATTGTAATTCCAATGCTTGTCCACCCGGTGGTGTAAATTCATGGATTGACACAAGGGCTGGAAGTTTGCAAGTATCTTCTGACTTTGCAGTAGAGCAGCAAAACACCTGCTGGATTAAAAAGAAAAAAAAATTTCAGCTGAAACATCCAATTATTGTAATTGATTTTTTTTTTTAAATTGTTTAGCCAATTACCAAAATACAATGTTATTTTGAAATGAGGTAAATATTTTGAATTCTTTATGGCTTGAATTCAAAAGTCCCACTTTTTAATTTTTTTGGAGTGATGAAAAATACCACCCAGCCCTAAACCAAGCAATATAAAGAGATGACTAACTTAAAACTTGGGATTTGAGGGCTTTTAAAATCTGAGGGAAGTCTGCAACCCTCAGCTGTCTGATTCCTGCTGTATGCATCTCTTGGACTGTTGTGGGGTTGAGGTTTGTCAGCCAAAAGAACTTAATTGCTGGGCGAGAGCAGCGAGCTGGTCAGGAGGGGTGCTGTGCTGGGGAGAGTGTACAGTCACAGGGTTCATACCACCAGGTAGAATCTGCTAAATGGTCAAGACAAAAACGTTGTCTGGTCCCTGCTGCCCTCAGGTACGCCAGAAGATCAACTGGCGAGAGGTTCCTCATGGTGCTAATCCTCCCTGGAGAGTGTTTTTGGCAAGTGGTAGGTCACCCAGAGATGCACCACGGGCCTGCATGGTACCCGAGTGCCTGTGGGTGTGGGAGGTCTCGGGCTGTGGCTGGTGCCTCCCCTGCTCAAGCGAGCTTGTCTACAAGGGCAAGATGGCGTAGCAGTGGTTCAGGTTGGTGTGCGCATCTCCTGGCAGCCTCAGCCACGGGCCCAGAGCTGCCCGGCAGCCCCCTGCAGCCTTGCTGGGGCCGGCAGACCTCGCCTGGGGAGATGTCCCATTGCGCTGCTGCTGGTGGTGGAGGCAGCAGAGTGGCTGTGTAAGGGAGGGTCAGTCTGCTGCAGTTCTGTGTTGTGACAAGAAGAGTGAAAGAAAAAGCCTCTGAACAGAGGACTTTGTGTTTGTCTTGCTGCAGCTTCACCTGTGTGTCTGCAGATCTCCAACCTGTTTGAAATTAGGCTTTTTAAATCTGTAGCACTAAAGCTTTTCTATCTAAGCAGGGGGATTTTATTTCTAAACCCTCTTGGAGTCTTCCTCAGAGTGCTTGTGTTGTGGGAGTAGCTCGGCCACAGGACACCATTTGAGGGAAGAGAGAGAGACGTAAGGATCAGGCTGAGAAAAGGATGTTGGCACATGAACGAGAAGCAGAAAGGAAGATTTGGGTTTCCTGTGGCTCCAGGCAGCTCCCCCAGGCCTGCCTTCACAAGCAGCCTTTTCATCTCGCTGCCCTTCATGCTGCCCTTCAGTGGGACAGCTTCCCAAATAAGGGCTTGCTGACTTTCTGACCAAAATAGCGGCTGCGTGACAAAATGCAGCACAGAAGAACGTAACCTTAATCCAGGCATCATTGTGTAGCAAGACACGGGAATTCTGTGAGCTTCCACAGCAGTGCGGTGTCAGGTTTGTTGTTGTCAGTGCCCTGCACACATGGTGGTCCCGCAGGACACTGCCCAGACATCAGTTGATGACTTACTGTGTTTTCTAACCCCATGACATCTCAGTCCACAACTTCCCTCCTTGTTGTAGAGGTTGCTCCAGCCCAGAAGGGAAAGGTGCAGACGGGAGTCTGTGCTGGCATTGCCTCGTGGTGGGTCTTCCATCTTCTTTTGCTTGCTTTGTGAAGCCATTTAAGTTCTGTGTCTTGATTTCTGTTGGTCAACTGAGGCTGAAGATCCTTTTTGGGAGAATTACATATACAGAGCCCAGGAGATGGAACTGGCAGCTGTAGCCCACTTGAAACTATTCCCATTATGCAGAGCTCTCTCATCTCTGACATTTAAAAGCTTCAAAACTCTTACAATTAAGTCCTTGGTATCCCGCAGGAAGCCAATGAGCTTGAGAGCGTCTCTGCTCAGCTACTGCTGTACATCAGCTTATACATTTCATGCTTGCTGCTGTTGTACGTCATACTTGCTGCAGATGATTTCTCCCCTTTGCAATTAAGAGGACTCAGTATCAAGTTCCAGTTTGGTTCTTTTTTTTCCCCTGTGAGTAAAAAAAAAAAAGTAGGGAGCAAAGGGTGTGTAACTGAATACTGAATCAGCTCACTTGGCAAAGGTGAGCAATCGCACTGAAAGCCGAGAGCACAGAACTAGGGAGGAGAAATCGAAGCACTGGGAAATGCTCTGATGAGACAGAGTATTCACTGGGGACGTTGATGTTCACAGTGAAAATGAAAAGTAGGGCTGGATGTGTGTTGCTCTGTCCCCCTTTACCGCTTTTCAGTAGTGTGTTCAAGCAAAAAGCAGTGAACAGAACATGAGTTCTGCTTTGCCCAAGTTTCAAGGCTGTTGCAGGTGTTTCTACGCAACAGGGGCTTGGCATGGTGAAATGCGGTTTATTTGACATACCTAGCTCACGTTACACTGCCGCTGCCCTGGTGGCAGATGCATGACTGTAGGTGAGCTGCAGAGGCTTTGTTAGGGGGATGAGTACAAAATGTCCTTCGGTCTTCCTGCTCACAGTTCACACAGCAAAGTCTGACTGAGGGCTGAAGAGAGGCCTCGAATATGCTGGAAAAGCTGCAAACCGGGGCAGGAATTAAATCCACTGCCAGCAAAACCAAACAGAGCAAATGGCCTGAGAACTGTGGCTGCGTCCGGTGGCATGGGCCGCTGTCACCTGCCAGCACAGCTCCTGTCTCAGCTGGGGGTTAAGAGCACGCAGATCTGGGGACTGGCTTAGAGAGTGCTAAATGGCTTTTTGCCTGATAAAAAAATGGATGGCTGTTTCAATGACTTTTTTTATTCTGATGTTTTTTTCAAGCAGTGCTTGTGGATATGTGTCATGTTCCTTAAAGGCTTCTGGCACCAAAGCTTCACTACACGTGCAGGGAAAACTGCAAATTTGTTTGGAGTTGTGTAGATACATGGACTCCTCTGGGTGGTTTTCATTCATCATTAGCACATCTCCAGGCACATCCCCTCTGTGGAGGCTTCAACCAGGCTGATCCTGTACTGGATACTGGTTTTCCAGCCGTCTAACCCACACGCTAGCCTGTCATGTCATGTTCCATTCCTACTGCAGTTGTTCCTGTGTTTTAGCCAACAGTGAAATCCACCCGCAGCGCCCCACCCCGCGGCATTTGCGTCTTACCTTTGGAGGACTGTCAGTGCGTTAAGACAAATTGGTCCTGCAGCAGTTTTTCTGACTTCACGCAGAGTATGCTGACCTGCTGGCACCTCTGGTCTAAGGACTAAAAAAGCCCAAATAGTCCCCAGTGTGTCAGCTCTTCTAGGGACAAGTTTCAGCTGCTACAAGACCTTGGTCTTCTCTCTCCAGCCACCACCTTCCCTGTTCTGCTCTCAGAAAAGAGTAGGTAGACAGCAAGGTCATGGCTCGCTGCTGCCTGTGCCGTTGAACCGAGGGAGAAGAGCGAAGACACGTGGCCAGGTGGCTCTTTGCAGCCATCCTTTCCCCTGTGGTCACAACAGGAGTCCAAGCCTCCCCCAAGCCACCAAGTTGACCAAAGGGAAGGGATTAACCTTATTTCTTCTCTTGTTCACCCTTCAGTGAGCCAAAGCCTATCACTAAGCAGCAGAGAGTATCTTGGAGATG
This sequence comes from Pelecanoides urinatrix, assembly GCA_013400755.1. NCBI lineage: Eukaryota > Metazoa > Chordata > Aves > Procellariiformes > Procellariidae > Pelecanoides > Pelecanoides urinatrix. Next base: position 83,358 of record VZTQ01015739.1, on the reverse strand, counting down.
TCCTTGTTGGGTGTTGGGATCTGGTGAGGACAGAGGAAGGTAATGGGGCTGTTGGTGATGCCTGCTGAGATGCGATGTGGGAGCGTGGGTGTGGGTTGCCCATGGGCTGGATGGCCGTGGCTGTGGGGAGCGCTGGTGTCACCTTGGTTCGTGGCCGAAGCCCAGGTATTTGCAACTCCAGAGGTTTCCAGGCCTGGGGTAAAACATTGCAGCTGTGCCCTGAGAAACAGATCTCAGCAGGAAACAACTGCTGCTGCTACACTGGGGAGGTGGAAAATGATTATTTTTGATCTTTAGGCTACAGATTCATTGGAGATGAAAGACGGTAACGCTCAGGAGTGTTTCCTGTCACAGTGTTGTTTGACCCAACACATTTCTGTGTCTGTTGGCTTCTGGTGCACCTGCAGTTCTGCTGAATCAGCAGGAGCTATGGCATTGAGGGCTTGGGACCCTCAGGGAGACCCCTCTGAGTGGGTCCTCCAGATGTTTGCATTAGGGATGTTCCCAAAGTAAGGGCTTTAAGGAAAAGCAGCTGCTCTAGCTGACGGGTTCATTTCCTCAGTTTCTCTGATGTTACAAACCCTGGTTGGGCAAAACATTTGGTGCTCATTGTCCAGAGGAAAGACACAGCCATGTCCTTCCAAACAACCGACAGCCCTTCTCATGCCTGTTTTCACCTCAGGCCTGTTTGGTCTGAATTACAATATTTCATTATTGCTACAAATGAGACCGTGTGTCACATCAAATACAGCTGCTCAGGGTGCTATTTCCACGGGGGCGGGGGGGGAAGCTGGTTTTGGGAGGAAAGGCAGAAGGGCGGTGCGGCGGGCACGGGGGCACTGGCATGGCAGCATGCTCCCCCAGGGTTGAGGGCGGCATCGCTGGGGCTTGCACCGACAGTCTCACGCCTTGCCCTGCCAATGTTTATTTTGCTTGGGTAAATGTTTGATTTTAGCAACATGACGGCAATGTGTGAGCTGTGCTGGGGCTGTGATTCAATGGCAGGAGGCAGCTATGCGCAGGGGGAGCTGCTAATGCGGCAGGAATGCTGTGCTTCCTTGGGACAAGAAAAGATGGTGCCTGGGGCCCTCAGGGACAGCACAGCTTGTCCTCCTCAGCCCTGCTATCACCCCACCCCTGGGGGCTGAGATCCGAAGCGGGGTCGTGCCTTGCTCAGGGCCCCTGTGTCCCAAATGGATGTGATTTCTGGGGGGAAATCGGGTGTTTCGGTTATTGCAGCAAGGCTCTCACCCAGGGCTGCTGGAGGACTGTGAATTCCACAGGGCCTGCCTGCTGCCAGGCTGGGCAAGATGGGAAGGAAGCACCCAGTCTGGCTTAGGAATGGCTTTTATTCATGTTTCCAAAGAAAATAGAGGTCATCCTTCTGCATGCACCACAGGGTGGCTGTCAGGATGGTGGGGAGAGGAAGGGGTGTCCCTTCAGGACAGCCAGGGCGAGAACGGGGAGGAGAGGGACTGTCCCTCACCTGGGGATTTCAGTGATGGCAGAAATGGCTGTTAATTCACATTTCATCACTAAAATGCTGCCGATGCTCCAGTTAAACCAGCAGGCACCAGCACCAGCTCCTGAGCCCGCTCACCGTGGCAGGGGTGAGGAGATGCAACATGGCAGCTCCCCACCGAGCACCCGTGGCCCCGTTGGCCAGGTTTTGCCACGGGCTGGCAGCAAAATACCTCCTTGGAGGCTCGAAGCTCCAGTGTGGGGTTACCTTCCCAGGCACGCAGGCGCTCGGCACGCCTGGGGAGCAGCCCCATTAGTCACGAGTATGCAACCGGGGTGAAGCTCTCGCTAAACCTCCAAGGAACGACCATCTGAGGCACTCGGTATTAACGCGTTTTATTTTCCCAGTGGCCACCCTTCTCAGCGCTCAGTCTTCATGCCGGTAGCCAGGGTACTTAGCCGAGGAGATGAGATGCAAAGCTGGAGGGGTTTAGGAGATTCGGGCTGTCATCTGGCCTCAGATTTACTCAACTCCCTTCATAAACTCCAGGAACTCTGCCAAGGGGAAGACATAGGAGACAAGGGGTGTGAGGTGGGACCAAAGCGTCCTCGCAGGTGCCAAGTGTGCTCTTGGCAGCTTTCCCCAGCCCTGTCTCCTTTTCCATCCCCGCAGCGTGCAAGATGCTGAGGGAGGACGGCTGCCGCTCCTCTGGCCGTGGCAAGGACTCCTCGTGACTCCCACTGAAAATGTCAGCATCACCCTCAGCTGCCACTGAAATGCTGGAGATGAGCACCCAGGGAGGGGCATGGCCACCAGCTCAGCTTGGAAGTAGTCCGGCAGTCATTTTGGCAGCATTGCCTTCAAAGGTACAGCCCTTCGGAGCAGGTGCTTGTGTTTAGGGGGCAGGAGGGACAGGCACATCTCTGGTGAAGAGCAGGTTTGCTTCAGTGTAGGCTGGCTTTCACAGCGTGGGGAGGGTTAAGGCAGCCCCAGGCCCTTGCTACCATTTCACAAGCGTAAGAAACCCCCCATCCCTGTGCAAACACGGGCTGTGATCAGGCGTATTGCCCAGCGCTGCCAGCACGAGCTCACACCCGTCCCTGAAGGCAACCGAGACCGCGGGAGCTGCCCGGGGGATGCTCAAGGGCTCGCAACTATACTGCACGCAAGAAAGGCTCCTACCGTCATAGTCAATCCTGCCATCGTTGTTTTTATCCCCATCTTTCATCAGTTCTTCTATATCATCCTCGGTGATGGTCTCTCCTGTTGCCTGCAGCATGATCTTCAGCTCCTCGAGGTCGATGTAGCCATCGGCATTTCTGTGCGAGGATGGAAGATCTCAGAAGTGGGCCAACATGCTGGGGAGGGGGAGTGGGGGCGGCTGCACCACTCCCACCACCCCACCATGCTGCGGTCACCACCCTTACTTATCAAACATCCTGAAGAGATCTGAGAGTTCCTCTTCAGTTTTTCCTTTGCTGTCATCTTTCATACACCGGACCATCATTACAAGGAATTCATCAAAGTCTACAGTGCCGCTGCCTGCAGGCAGAATAAACACCATCAGACGGCACAACGGTGGGTGGACAGGCAATGCCAAGCGAGAGATCAAACTTCCCTTTGGTAACCAAGGAGCAAAACTCAGGGGGGCAGCCCTGCAGCAAGAGGCACCTTTCAGGACACTGGTGTAAGTAACTGAGGCGATGGACTGACTTCATCACTAAATTTTTACTTTTTGCAACTGAAAGTCCTAGTGGAAGCACTGATGAATGGAAATTCCTGCTATGGAGATACTTGTCCATCTCATCTACGTATTAATAGTAAAAGCTCCAGAAGGTAGGTATTCATGCAGTGTGGTTTTGCACCAGCAGTACAGTACTGTTGCTTTCAATGAACCAGCTATTTTCCTTTTTTGCCTGATTTTTACCTGCTTTTTTATTTTCCAGTTACTTAGTATGGTACTTCTGCCCAACTTGCACATGGTGGATTTTGTTATGTGTGATCACCGGTACACTGATTTAATCAATATTGACAGTTATTTATGTGTGTGTGTGTATGTGTGTACACTTGAGCAGTGAAAGACTTTCCCGATGATAGAATCCTGTCATTGTGGCATTTCTGAAATGGCAGCTGCTACATTCAACCTGTATTTTGGTTTTTTTTAAATGGATCTGTGCAATTTCAACATAGCCCCCAAAATCAGTTCAAGCAGTTTGATCATTATAGGAATAATTTTTATAGTTTCTCTTTGCCTGGAAATTTTCTAAAGGAACCACGCTGAAGTTTGGTGCGTGTTTAGCGTCCTTCAAAATCACAGCGCTGCGGATTGCTCCCTGCAGGTGTGGCTGTCCCCAGCATGGATCCTGCCAGCACTGCACAGATGCTGAGCGCTCCCGACTTGCACCATGCCTCCAATGCCACAGGCATGGGGGTGGTGCTTGAAAGAGTGGAAGAAACCCAAATCTCTCACCATCCTCATCCACCTCATCTATCATCTCCTGCAGCTCCTCAGGGGTGGGGTTCTGCCCCAGCATCCTCATCACCTTCCCCAGCTCCTTGGTGCTGATGCAGCCGTCCTCCGCCCCCAACACGAAGATGTCAAAGGCAGCCTTGAACTCTGGGGAGAGAGGGGAGAGGAGATGTGGGGGTCTGGCTCCATGCCTCGACCCCGCAGGTCAGCAGCCCTGGGGCAGGGGGCTCGCCCCGGGCACAGCCTCCCAGGCACCCCAGCACTGCCCCGGCACAGCACGGCGAGGACAGCCGGGCACAGAAACTGCCTCGCTTGAAATGCTGGTGGATCAAAATCCCTGGGTTACGCCTTGCTTTGGCCAGCTGCTAGAAAGACCGCATTTCCTGGGGTGTAATTGCTGAGGCAGGCTGGGTGGCTGCCTGGGGAGTTCGTCTTTGGGCTGCAGTGTCAGGTTAAAGATGCACCTACCATTTTTTTGCTCTTCTGTCAGCTGCTCAACCTGTAAGGAAAACCCAGAGACCAAGTCATTTCTCTTCCTCAGCATCACTAACAATTAAAAGGTAATGTTACTTGTTCAACAATCTTTGCAAAGGTCAAGCAAGCCTTACAACAGTCATGGACTACAGGATATATGACCAGTGGGGTTTTGATACCACAACTTTGTGTAGTCTAAGAGATTCTTCCCCTTAAAAAAAATTATTCCCAACTCCTTTGAAGTGAGCATCATTTCTCTAGAGCAGCAGTGTCTATCAGAATTAGCCTTTGCACAAGCAGGGAAGACCCACTGGGAAAAGCATTTGTCTCTGTCAACCATTTGGGGATAATTTCTTGTTGCCGGGAGGCTTCACAGCAGGAATGGCTGTGCTGCTGACGGCTGCTCGTGCGTGGGCTGCGGCCAGGTCAGAGGTGGGACATGCTGGCGAAGTCCCTGGGGAGGGAGAGGTGGACAAGACCATCCCCGGTAGGTTTTTTTTCAGCCGTAGAGTCAGGAAACTCTCTGCACTATCCAGAACATTAAGAGCTGGTCTACTTCCATCTGAGTCAGTGTTCATTACAAAGGTTCCTGCTGCTGAAGGGAGCTGCTATTCCCTTTAGCCTGTTTGGAGATCTCCCCAAAGAAATGGCCCATTAGTGGAGCCATTAGGTGTTAGCCAAAATGGCTGGCAGATTGTTCCCAAACACTACCCTAATTCATTCCCTGCAGATGATCAGCGGGAGCTTATTTGTTAGCGTGAATTAATGAAAATAATCAATGAGGAGAGCAAAGAGGAATCCATTAGCTCTATGTCATGCCTCTTTAAGTGCATTTCTCTCTTCATTTCTGCCTGCAGGTACTGCTTATCTGAAATTGCTGACTCCACCACCATGTCCAACTGCCTCTTCAGCAGCATCCATTGAAGCGCTGACTTTTCCCTCCCAGGCTGGTCAACAGCCTCTCCGGAGTCAGCCAGACATGACCCCTGCCAGGACTACCGCTGGCCCGTGCAGAGGGTGCCTGACCCCACTAATATCTCTGTCCTACTGTCTCCCCGCCCCGTGTGAGCAGCCCCCAATGCCCATCCCTACCGTGTTTTGGTCAGGGCAGAACCCCTCCACCCAGGGCTATGGCACCCTGTCTTTGGGGAAAGGCTGATGCTTTTGCCCCAAAGAGTAGTGGTTTTGCAAAAGCCAGCTGGAAATCCTTCCCACTTGCAGGGAAAGTGCTTTTTCTTAGCGGGACATAGCCTGCGGGAAGCGGGCAGAGCACCTTATCCCACTCCCCACCTGCCAGGAGGTGAAGACTTTCAAGTCAGAAAGTGCTCAGGACGGCGGCAGGATTGCCACTGCAGGAGGAACCCGAGCCTGCTGCGGCCCCGGCACGGCTGAAGGCAGGCAGGCAGGCAGGCAGCTGCCGGCCCTTCGCGGCTATTGTTTGGGCAGAGCGAGGGCAGCCACAATGCTCCCTCGGCCGATGTCCACGGCCACCGTCCTGCCGCTCGGGTAACCTGACCCTCCTGGTGCATTCGCTATTTATAAGCCTGGGTGAGAGAGGTGCTGGAGATAAAGATGAGCTCCCCGATTGTTCCCAGGCTTTGGTATTTATTCTTGCAGCCCTTTATCTGAACACTTGTCCCTGGCACTGTTGTTAGTGCTGCTTAACAGAGCCTAAAAATGTTCCCAAAATAGCTTTGTGTTTGCACACCCTTATCTAGGCATGAGTGGGCAAGACGAAAATCCACTGGGTTCTCTGGCTGCACGTAGGGAATTTGGCATAAATGTAATATTAATATATGCCATCAGCATGCAGCAAATAAAAAAATATTCACTTTTGAAGCTTTCTTGACTACTGAAGTGATAGATGTGGAGCTATGCTGTATGTAAACTAAATGCATGTTAACTATAGAGTGACACTTTTATTACAGAGATGTCCCTTGAGCTGTTTATAGTGCCCTCTGGACATGGGTCCTGTTCACAGCTTTATTCCTTTTTTCCCTCCGCATCATTGCAGGGACAGGTTTCTCCGTCTGCGGTGTGGGAAGGCAAGCACTGAGCTCACAGCACTGCAGCGGCCGTGGAAATGCCAGATCTGCTGTATTTTGCTTTTATCAGCTCTCTTCTTCATCCCGTGTCTCCATTTGAAGTCAGACAGGGGAATTTGAAGTTCATGATTTTTTTTTTCCCCAGGGAAATGTTTTCTTACAGTTAAAATCTTGGGGAATAGATCCACGAAAAAGCTGTTTGTCTCAGCTGTGCCTGGCTTGGACTTGGTTTCCCTCTGTAAGAGTGCTGGCAGTTCATGCCCAGGACGCGAGCCCCACATTTACCAGCGTGCCCCCACCTTCAAACCAGCAGCAAAATCCTTATGGGAGTCCATCAGGTCATTTGCGTGGCCCATTTCCCTGGTCAAGGGCTCTGTGTTTGGGGTAAGTTTTTGGTATCTGAGGTAGGGATTTTTGGGTTGTTCTCTATTGCTGCAGTTCCTTTTTCTTGGCTAAATTCCTCCATGGTCCGACTCCGCTAAAGCCCACAGGCTTCACTAGGCATGACCTTCATCTGTGGATTTTTGCCCAGGACAGAGGTTTGGAGAGAGGCTGGAGCTTGCGGGTAGGGAACCCTTTCTTTTCGGGGCTCTGCGCCCATGCTGCGAGCGCGCTGCCCCAGCTGACGGACAGATCCTTTGGGCTGTGGGCATCGCCGGCTTGCAAAGCACTTCAGCCTTTCTCCCTAATTACGGGCATGAGGTCCCTAAACAATAAGGACAGGACCTGTGCCTTGAGTCGCAGAGAATATATTTAATTAAAAAGCTTAATTAGAGAGGCCTGGATTTTTATTTGATTTTACAGGTCACATTTTTCTCCCTTTTTGAGGTGTTGGTTGGGGGACTTGGTGCTTTATTGTAGAACCTTTCCTCAGCCTTTTCACACTACTGGGATCACTAGGGGAGTTCCATTTCACGAGGTTCAGGGCTGACCAAAGGACAGGAGAGATGTGAGTATTTTGGTTTTTTCTTCAATTACATATCAAGCACTATCTCTCTTCCCTCTAAAAACCTTGGAATTAAAATAGGACTTGTATGATGTATTTTTTGTGCCCTTGGTTAAAAGCAAACCTGATCAACTACGTATTTAAAAAAAAAAAAAAATCACCAAAAAGCTCTTATTTTAATTCCAGTCATGGAAGGGACACAGTAGCAATCCACACAATCCAGAATCTATTTTCATCCTTATGCCACTAGCGTATCACTGTCTGTCTATGTTACAAAATAACGCAGTGTCTTTATTACAGACCAAATAGTTTGGGTTCACACAGTGAGCACAGCGTGCAGCTGTGTAAGTTAAAATAGCCATTAGGATGCTCTGCGTTCCCGGAGAGCATAGCTCACATTCTGGATTTCTGCAACACAGATATCGGGAGCGGCAAAGTACGGGAGGATATTTGGAAATAACTTACAAAAGCTGAGGGTTTTTTTTAAAATCTACCAGAAAAATATTCAGCTAAGGAAGGGGGAAATGTAGCAATGGCAGACTTATAAAGCACCAGAAAGAAGAGGGTGAGGTTTAACCCATACAAATAATGTTCATTTTGTGAGAAATGCTGCTCTGCTTTGTCTGGGCTAAAACCAGCAGCCACCTCTTGTACTTTCAAGATTTTGTTGAGATTTATAACTTCACCTACAGGCCATCTCGCAGGAGGGATCCAGCCAAGTAATTGTACAAAATTTAGCAGCTCAGTGGAGAGTTTCATACTTAGAAAGAGGAGTGTGAAACCTTCAGAGCTGTCAGTGGGAAAGGTCTGTGTCCCAGATGAAGATGTTGACTAAAAGATGCCTCCCTATAATTATTTCTTATTTACATTTCTCCATCATATTAATTCCGTCACAGCTATGGGGAATCTACTATAAAATCCCCAAAAACCCTTTAAACCCCCCCAAACCACAGTCCCAAGGGAAGGCACTTACCGCTGCCTTATAAATATCATCCATGGCTGGAGAGAGTGGGCGAGGGGCCGGGGAACGTCGCGCTCACGCTCACGCTCTGCCGGCGCTGCCCCGCCAGCCCGGCTGATATAGGGGGCTGCCCGCCCCAGGGGATGCGACCAGCCCACCGGCACCCCGCAGGCCCAGCCCCGTCCCAGCCCCGTCCCCACAGGAATGCCTCGCCTGCGTGCCTGGGGATGGGGACGCTGCCGAGCCCGAGGCTGGCACGTCTGGGGCCAGCCCCAGCCCCGCTTTGGGGCAGCTGGAGGTTTCCTCGTGACTGATGTGGGAACAAGCGAGCCTTTTCAGCCGGGTTTTGACAGGAGCCTTGCTGATATATTGCGGCGTTTGGCTGTCCTGACTGGACATGCGCCACCTCCACCTCCCGTGTGTTTCCACTCTGGAAGCTGCATTAGGAAGATCATACTGTGCCTAATTAAATTGGGTAATACGGGAAAGGCATGCCTCCCAAAATACCCCCGTCCAGCAGCAAATGTCCCCTGGGGGCAGTGGAAACAGGGGGTGTCGGGGCCTCCCCGTCCCCTCTGCCGCTGTCCCCAAGCCCGTGGGGGGACGTGCTGCTGGGGGACATGCGGCCGAGGCCGATGTCCTCGGAGGAGCCGATGCCATCTGCACGCGGGCACTGAGGCCGGGGGGAATGTGCGGTCCCGATGCCGCGGCGTGGAGGCAGATGGACCTTTGCCTCCGTTTTCCGCATTTAGCTGGGGCTGCAAAATGGGGGGTGGCTGTCAGCTGTGCTTGATTTCAGGGATAATTCCCAGTCCTTTAGGAAACCGGGACTCATTTCACCACCCAGTGAGCTGACCTGTGCACACTGCAAATGGGGAAAATTCACTCTCCTGGATTTACTGTGGATTAACCCCACCACGGTGGAGAGCAAAACATGCCAAAGGCCTCCAAGTGATGACCAGCATTTTCTCAGTGCCAGGAAAAGCGTTTTAATCTACAGCAACCAAAGCAAAAACTCTCTTTTTGGAGATTCAGGACTCCCTCTTGTGTCCAAAGGATGGCTCCGGCGTCTCAGGGTGATGAAGTCTCGCCTCCTGCTAGCTCATACGGGCATTAGTTAGCAAAATTGAAAATATTATGAACGCAGCTGTTAGGTCTCATCTCTTCTAAAAACCCCTCTCCCTTTAATAGAAATCACGTTGCATGCAAAAAAGCTGCTGTCCGTGTGTAACACCTAGCCAAAGTGGCGTTAACCAGTGACCCGGGGTGGTGCCAGCACGAAGCGAGGGCGCGGGTGAGCGCAGAGCCGTGTCCCCCTGCCACATCCTCCCAGGTTTTGCAGTCCCAAAAGATTAATTTGCTGCAGAGCCTGCTATGAACTGTGGTCCTGCGGGCGCCTGCTGGCCTTGATTTACCCAGGCTTCAGCTGGGCTCTGCCTTGTCTCAGCACTGGGATGGCAGATGTATTAAAAAGGAAAATAGTTGCATTTAAGGAATTAATTTCTGAAGTATGTTAGTCTTCAGAATTGGAACATATTAATGTTTTTGTTGCCTTGAACATAGAAAAGGCAGAAAAAAGCTGCCAAGGGTAGTAGTTATTTTGTTAAAGGGCATTGGAGCCTGTCCTTCAGTGAGGGCACAGGCTGGGATGAGGGACCTGCTGTCCCCCACCACCAAACCATCACCCAAACCCTCCTGGGCACCCCCACAGAGACCCTCCAGTGAAGTGCTAGCTGAAGGAGACCCCCAGCCCCCCAGCCCCGGGTGCTTTTCCCTGCGGGATTCCCTGCGAAGCCGGCGGGGCGGCGGGCGCTGGCCCTGGGCACTGCCAGGCACTGCGGCAGCCACGGCAGAGGGCGAGGAATTGTGCCTGGCCCCATCCCTCCGTCCCAGGAGGTGACAGCTCTGAGTCACCCCCCTGAAAACAGCCCCTGAGATGCATCAGAATATATCTAGGGCTCATGCACGGTGGGAGCGGGAGCTCTAACATTGCCTTCTAAGGGTCGCGGAGGAGCTGGGATGCAATCCAGGTCGGGATGTGGAAGAAGGGTCTCTGTCTGCTTAGAGAGGGGAAATCTGCGCCTCTGCCACTGTGCTCACTGATACAGCAAAGCCACGATTCTGCAAACGCCCGATGTGAACAGAGACTTGTAAAACAGAGTCATGCCTACAGGGAAAGGATGAAATCCATCTGGCAGCGAGAGGTGATGTTCCTCCCGGGGAGGGAGGCACAGGCGAGGGGCCTCATGCCAGCCTCTGCCTCCCCACTTGCTGCTCAGAGCCAAAGCTTCCAGCATCCCCTGGCTCTCCAGAGCGGTTTGCTTATAAAAGAGTTGGGAATTGGGGTTTTGTAGAGAAACCCAGAGCCTCTGCTGTGCAAAGCGCAAGGGGAGGCTGCTGTGGCAGGTATGGGGGTGTCTCGGGGAAAACCATCCGCTCCTGCTGCTTCTCTTGCCTCCCCATGTGAGACCCATGGCAGAGACGGAGTGCGGCTATCTATAGCCTGAGGAGGGCTGCCAACACAAGTGCCCTTAATCCGGGTGCACAGCCAGCTCGGCGGTACGCCGGCTGTCGCTGTGGTTAGGTGCTGTGTGTGAGTTTGGGCTTCAGCTGCATCCCAATGTGCCGTTGCACTTGTCAGTCAATCCACGGTACCAAGACAAGTGGAAGGGTTTACTGCACTTTTTTCTCCAAAATCTCGGTTCAGGTTTTCCTTTCCAGGCAGCTGCAACCCACTGCAAAACAAGCAGAGGCATCCTTCAGGTCAAATATAAGGAAATAAAACACAGAAGTCCAACTAAGTTGCAACTTTATTTGAGGTCAGGGGTATTTGCAGGGCTCCTTGGGCAGCCTGCCGTGGCTCCAAACTGCAGCAAAATGCTCCAGCGTCCCCTTTCCCTGTGTGGGGCATCCCTCAAAGCCCTTTAAGCACTGTGGCTTCTTCCCCAAGGAATGTGTCACAGGCTAAATGGTCACCTGGAGCTCAATTTCCCCAGTTAAAACAAGTTTCCTTCAAGAGAAGCATGCTGACATCCCATGGGGAAAAAAATCTGGGATTTTATTGCCATCTAAATCTTCCTCAGAGGGTTTTAGCTGAACAAGGTCCCCTTTGCCCCCTTCCTCAGCTGTGTCGGTCCCATTGATGCATCTTCTCCAGGAGCCAGGGCAGGCTCTCACACCACATGCCACCTTGGCGTCCGTAAGCAGAAACTGCTTTAGGAAGAGGAGAAAGGTACCTATCGAAACCAACAGACGTGCGAGCACTGCAAATTGTTATTTAATTAAGGAGATGGGACATTCAGAGGAAGCTTAATTAAAGTTGCTCTCCAAAACCACTTATTATCTCATCAAGACGCTGAGCTCAGCAGCAGCTCCTGCCGACACTGGGACAGCGCTAGAAAATCCCTCTTAGGCTGTCTTTACTATACGTGTTTTCTCCTTACACAATGTCATCTTTTGGCTAAGTCCGACCAAAGGAAAGTGTTTTGCAGTGAAAATAAAATCAAAAGGGGTTTATCCAGCTGCATTTGCAGAGGTGTGTTTGCTTGTCTGCCGCCCTGGTCCTGGATGCATCTCCCAGGTGCCAGCCTTACCCCTATAGCGTTACTCCCTCTGCACTGCAGTTCCCTTTTGCGGAGGAAATACTTTCCATCCAGACAACTTCAAAAACCACAAATGCACCCAGGGCATTTGGCACTTCTGCTATTATTAATGATGCTACACTGGAGCTAACTGCACCCTCCCTCAGGTAGCAAAGGAAGGACAGAGGGAGGTCACCTTTGTTTTGCTGGAAGGTGCTTTTTTACCCAGACCTCTGGTGACTCCCCCTCAGGGCAACTCGCATTCACGGGGAAAAGACTTGCCATCCCTTAAGGATTCTCCACTTCTGTTACAAATTCCTGACAAGATCCTCTTCAACGTGCACAGATTTTAACCATTTCCCTGTGCTCAGTGGGACAGCGCATTGAGGTAAGCGAAGTTCATAACGTCAGCGAAGTCACCTCAAACTACACGCAGAATTCACTCTGGGTTCATCCCCGAGGCCCTGGGCCGAGTCCATGCAGGTCTGGCCCATCAGCTCGGCTCCTCAGCTCTGTCTTTGAGGTAGTACCAGGTACGTTGGTCACAGAACTACTGCAGCGGCACCTCTGCCCAACGCAACAGTGTCCATGCCTTCAGCAGCACATGGTGGCCACAGATCTCCACCAAGAGCTGTTTGCAGCTCGGGGAGGCGCAGCTTTGGACCGCTGCCAGCACTGCTTCCAGATGCAGATGCTCACAAGCGCAGTAGCACAGCCACACGCTATTAGGGAGATCAGCCCTCTGCAGTCAGGGACTGGCTCTGCCCTCTGCAGTTCAATCTCAAATGCCCCGTGCTAGTATCCACCTGCGTTGCGCCTTCCTGCGTTGCCACATCTGCACCGTGTACATTGCGCACACCAGTCTGTAGGTGCCTTCAGCCAGTTTGGACAGGCCTGAACCTCCTCGAGCTGCCTGCATTGCAATGCACTGCACAGCATAGTACTGTACAGCACGGTATTGCCCAGCGCTACATTGGACAGCATAGCATTGCATGTACATTGCATTGCACTGCACGGCACAGGACTGTGTTGCATCGCACAGCACTGCAGGGCATTGCACTACGTTGCACAGCCCCGCTCTGCACTGCACAGCGCTGCGTTGCCCAGCACAGCACAGCACAGCATTGCACAGCACTGCATTGTCCAGCACAGCATGGCATTGCACAGCGCAGCATTGCACAGCGCAGCACAGCATTGCACAGCACTGCATTGTCCAGCACAGCGCAGCATTGCACAGCGCAGCATTGCACAGCGCAGCACAGCATTGCACAGCACTGCATTGTCCAGCACAGCGCAGCATTGCACAGCGCAGCATTGCGCAGCGCAGCACCGCATTGCCCAGCGCAGCGCAGCACACCAGTGCAGTGCAGTGCAGTGCAGTGCCTTACGCTGCGCCAGCCTCCCCGTAGGAGAGCCGGCACGCATGCGCGCCTCCACACCCTAAACCCTGCCCCAATGGGCCGTAGACCCGCCTCTCTCAGCGGTAAGCCCCGCCCCACCCCCAGGGGCAAGCCCCGCCTCTGCCACTGCCGGCGACTGCCCATAAAGAGGCGGCGGGCGGGGCGAGCCGCACCCTGAGTGGGGGGGGGTTAAGCCAAGATGGCGGCGGCGGGTGCGCGGGCCGGAGCGGGGGCTGGTGCGGACGGCGGTGGCGGCAGCTGGAGGGGAGCGCTTACGGTGTGAGCGCGGCGTCGACCGGTCCCCTGCGCTTCTCGCGGCGTCATGGAAGCGGCGGCGGGGGGCGAAGACAGCGAGGAACCCCCGCGGGAGGCCCGAGTCCTGGGTTCCGAGCTGGTGGAGACCTACACGGTGCGGGCCGGAGGGAGGCTGCGGGCCGGGGCGGGGGGAGCGGCGGAGGCGAGTGGCGAGGCCGTGAGGGACGTGCCGGGCAGCGGGTGATGGTGACAGCGAGCGGGGGAGGTGGGGGGTGAGCGGGCCCGCCTCGTCGCCGCCTCAGGCAGCCTGCGGGGTACCGAGGGGAGCGGGCTGAGGCCGGGCTTCGTGCTGCGCTGCCTCCTGCTTCGTGCCGCCGTCTCCCTCCCGGCTCTGAGGAAGCCAGGCAGCAGTTCTCGGCCCGGTTTTACACCCACGCTAAAGCCAGAGAGAGAATAATTTGGCAGAAGTTTCCGAGCGGTTTCTGCCTCCGTGAAGGGACGCGCGTTTTGGGAAATCAGCCCCGAAGGCGCGTTGGAGCGGGGCTGCGGGTCTCCAGCCGGGGAAAATCGGCGCCCTGAGCTCCTCGTAGCTTTGGCTTTTGGGAGAGCTGGTGTTTTAGTGGAGGCTGAGTTTGCAAATGTCATGTTCTCGCCCGTATATATCTATACATATATATGCACGTATATGTATATACCATTACGAAAAATTGTTATCAAGTAAATGTAGCTTTTAAAGCTGGACTAAATGTAGTAGGAAATCTTTCCTTCAGGTGAAAATACTGTAAAAATTCCTTTTGAAAAGCTAATCTAATTTTCAGAGGAAATCAGATGACTTGGGATAGGCAGTTTTTCTCTTACCCTACCAAAAACGAGGAAGGATTGTCAGCAGTGTTTTAGTTTGGGGAAGGAATTAAATTTTTGGTGTATAACTTTTTTTAAGTGGTTGCATTGTACCAAGAGTTAATTGGTCTGTTTTTCAGGAAGAAGCTCATCATAAAACAAACCTCAGCATAATTGCAGACAGAAAACATCTCGAGCACACCACCCTTTGGTTATATAACTAAAAAAATGTTTTCTGCTCCTACCTTATTTTAGTGTGATTTGAATGATCTTTTTTTTTAGAATGTAGATAATGACATAAGGTTTCTTTCTGCTGTAGGAACCTAAAAGAGAAAAGGAAAAGGGGAGCAATGGTCTAGAAAGGCATTATTTGTAAAATCGTGTAATAGTTACAAGTAATACTTCAGGTTACTGCCTCTGAAAAGGTACCCAGAGAAAATGGAGCAACAGGAGAGTGATTTCTGAGTTTTTAATAGGACAGAGCATTTACACAGCTGTAGTACATGAAAGGTCTAACTCCTTTCCTATTGACAATTCCTGAAACATCATTGTGTGGGAATGACTGTCAGGTGGTGAGTAGCCGTATTTAACAGACAAAAATGTCATGAGTATTCAGTGGAGTTGGTTAGAAGCTTAAAATACATTCTTGAAAATTGCTTCAGCTCTTTCTGTCATGTCAGTTACATAATGTGTATTCACAGAAATGACACTGCAGCTGTTGAGATGTTCCCACTGTGTGTGTTAGGATGTGGTTTGTCCCCCAAGCAAGTGTGTTTTCACAGTCCCTGATCAGCCGAGAGGCATGGTGAGACTTGTGGCATGGTGACTGGAAACTTCCATTTCAGGTGTGAACCAAGACTCAGCAGCGTTAATGTTGGTGTTGAGAATTTTCATGAGTATTTTACAATAGTAATGAATGAGAAATTCAAGTGAATTTAGTTGAGAAAATGACAAAATGTTATCTGCCCCCTTATTCCACTGGAGGTTATGGACACAGGAGGTGAAACGTTAGCTACTTTGCTGCTTCAGCCTGCAAACTAGTATTGTGGTACAGCCAACCTTTGGTAATACCATTAATGTGCCAGATTGAGCTGTAGTTCAGGCATATAACTTTGCTGCAGGTAGTGTTCAGCAGATCAGCTGATAGTTGGGAATGACATTTTAAGCTAAGCCCAAGGAAGCTTATTTTTTCAAGGCCAGATTTCTTTTTTAATGATTCTGGTTCTAGAAATGCTGTGGTGTTTTAATGCCATTTTCCTTGGGAGCTTTAAAAGTAGGGTGTTTGAAAGGTAAGATTTACCAGTATTTGGTCCTACTTTGATTCTCTTGCTGCATTTTTGAAGGAGTTGTGGCATTAAGCTTACCTGTGTGTAAACCTCCTAAAACTGTTAGCAGCACTCCAAGCCTGCAGCCAGTTTGTATGAGATAGACCCAAGCCATTAGAAATGCAGGAGTAGATCTTTAAATGAAAACAGAAATTTTACAAAATTGTTCACAAGGTGAAATGTTTTACAAAAATTAGCATTTGTGTTTAGTGTTCAAAATTAGATTAGTGGCACTTAAGGACATGATAAAGACCTGTACCAGAGCAGAAGTGAAGAAATTAGATGGTGTAAAAGTCAGTCACATCTGGTAAAGGTGAGAAAGGAAATACAGCAGTAGCAAGCTGCATCTTTATCTATTAACATGTAGTAGTCAAGGTGGCAGTGATCCTATTTACATTCTGTTTTTGAAAGAATTGTTTTTCTGTTGGCATGCTTGCTTCCCACTGTAGTCTCTATTTCAGAGCTCATCATCTCAATAGAAGGAGACTTATTTTAATGACATCTATTTGATGGTTGTGAGATTAAATCCTGTAAAATGTATCAGGGAGGTTCACAGTTCTCTGTAATATTGAAGATAATTTAAAAAATGTGTTTCTTGTTGCAGAGGTTAGGGTGGAAGGCCAGGTATGGATAAATCCAGCAGGAAAAAATACTGCACTTGTTGATGTTTTTTCTGTTGGGTTAGAAAAGTATGAGGAGTTTTACTAGGTATTTCTTGCATGTGCTGGTCCAGCTAGATGCTGCCTGAAGACTGGCTGATTGCTAGAAGGCCTCAAGGCTGCCATTTGTTTGCTGCTATGCATTTGGCCTAAAATTGCCTTCCTGCTTTTCCTGTCTTTTGCAGCTGTTTTTAATACAAATACTAGCTTTGATATTTAAGGAAAATACTGTGGCTTACTTGAATGGGTGTAAACTGTCTGACTACTTGACAGGCAGGGAGGAGGAGATGTGGTTGCATCACTGCTCTGGAATTTGGGACGTACTGGCTGCAGTCACACCTGTGTCCTAGGCTTCCTGTGGGCTGCTCTGATTGTCATCTGTAAAGTGAGGTGCTTGTCTTTTCCTTGATGGTATTGAAGTATGTGAAGTTGGATGAGGGATACTGTAGAAATGCAAGTTTTCCATGTAGAGTGAGATGGGTAGGGTTTTGTAATGTACAGGAAGTAAACAAAAGGCAGTCTGCAATCACTGCTGTTCATTTAACAGCTGGTTTAAAAAATTATACATCTTAAAAATTTTTAGTAAATATTTCACCTTTAAATATTTAGGGAGATGAAGGCATACTCTTTGGTGTGAGTACTTAACTGCGAACAGTTTGAATTGACTGGTTAGAAAATTATGAAAATACACAGCACTACACATATGCTAAACAATTTACAAAGTAGAACTTAGCCAAAACAACTGGTTTAGAAGAAAGGCATACAAAATGTATTACACAGAAGAGTTTGGTAGAGACATGGGGAGGAGGAAACCTGTGAATGTAAACACTCTTGCATTTTAGCTCACTGGTAGTACATCTTATGGCATAAATATGGGTGGAGATTTCACATGGTATATTTATGTCTGCAAGACAGTGCAGCATGGTAGAATTTCATCATCTCCATGTATGCCTTCTAGCAGTTGGCTTGACAGACAGTCCTTGAAGAATCTTAACTTAAACTGTCAGCCTTGTCGTATTAGTGCACTCAAAATTAATTGAAGGTCATATATATATAACTTTTTCAGAAACTTAGCAGTTTTTTGCTTTAAAATGATTGATTTCTGTATTGAAACAAGTCTTTGGAGCACATAAACATATTCCATTTGTATTTATTCTTCAAGATAATGGCAGCATGTGGATTGATGTGAAATCAATTGCTGTCATTCTGCATACTGATGCTGTTTGAGGGGTGAATATGTACTGCTAGTTCTGGCTGTGTTCTACATGGGGAACGCTACAGCTTTCTAAAGACTTAATGTGAGGAATTGTATCAGTGCATGTAAACACTCACTTTAACAGTTATTTTCCTGACCAGAGTATCCATTTGGCTCAGTGCTATGTTTCTAGAAGTGGTCAGTACTTGCCATTTCAGCAAAAGGATACGAAACCTTTATTATATATTTACTCTGACTGTATTGTCTACAGAGACAAGGAACATTCCTTCCTCATCTCATGAGCTGTCAGTTGGGAGCTGTGAAGTTTACTGAGTTTTCAATGTCTAATCTGAGGTTTTATGCATTGTGTACTCAATCTGCATTGCATTTAGCTATACTGCTTGATCTGCCATAATTTAGCACAGTCAGCTTTTAAAAGGAACTATTCTTTTTATTATGGCTTCTAAATGTAGTACTTAGTTCTAACTTTAATCTTCTGGTTTCTTTGAGTCTCTCCTTGCTTTCCTCAGGGTTATGAGGAACTTTTGAATGCTCAGGTTATTCCTGTTCTAGTTTGTCACTGGCACAGTGAATAATCCTGATCTGTCATTTCCCAACACAACATGATGAGAAAGCAGGCGCAGGCCTTAATTGAGACGGTAATTCTGTGTAGGCATTCATCTGTGTTTTCAGCACTCACCCGAACACTGACGTGTCACTTGCTGTATGCACTAGTTGGACATCTTGATTCAGTTCTCTGTAGGACTTGGGTTTTGTTCAGCAAGCCGGTGTCAGATGCTTACAAAAATATAATTGGTATGAGATACAGTTCATCTTTTAAAATGCAAGTGGTATTCTATTTAATGTTTGGTATTGTGCTGGTCTGTACTAACAGTAAGTGAAAACTGGCCTTTTATGTAATGAATTGAAACTGTTGATGCTTTTTGTTTCTTCAAGTGGGTTTAGCAACTGGATGTATATCATTCTCATAGCAGCTATGAGTCAGGTCTGTGTGATCTGTGGTAGTAAGCAAGTTCTCAACTGTATTAAATGCTTTCAGGATTTGATTATGAATTGGTGTTTTCCCCAAGGAATATAGTTGGATTGGATAACACAGTTTATTTAATTTGTTATTTGCAAGTAGCTGTAGAACTGGTTTTGCTGAGCCTTGTTTGTTTCCTACTTTGTGTTTTATTTTGTACCTTTAAAGTTTCTTTGGGATGGCTTGCTTCTGGCATATCCAAAGGTAGATTGTGAGTTTCCTGCAGAACCAGTACTGTTCAATCTGGAGAGTCACCTACAGTGAAAATCTTGAATTGTTTGGTACTTGCATGGTTAAAAATACTTAGTTTTGTGTAAAGAAATATTGAGTTGCTTTACATAATTGTAGTGATTCTTTGGACACAATTGTAACTCTCGGGAAGCTGTCTTGTGTGCTTTACCCTAAAAGGAATAAAATAGTTAACATCCAACCAACCAAAGGATTTGTCTAGGTTTCTGAAAGATTAAGCTCCAGATTTCTGCTTAACTGCGAAGTGACAGCAGGATGCTTGCCAAGTTCCTCTGCCCATTGTGGAACTTGGTAGATTGAAAAAGGGATGCTGCTGTCTCAGGCTTGTTGTGGATAGCTATGAACACCAACTCAACTTAGCTAGCAGAAATCTTTGGAAAAAGAAGTAGCTTAGAGATTTTGGTTGTTAACCTTTGGGTTGCAAAAATAAAAGCAATTGCTTTACATGAAGAAGCATCTGCATGTTTTTGTGTGTGGAGCAGCCTTGTGAAGGGGATTAGGCATCCTACATCAGCAAAGTCACCTTAGAGTTTGGATTAGCTTTTAGTTAACTATGATACTTTAAGAATGTAGAATCACCTTATAGTGCTACATTAACCAGCACATCTCACAATCAGCTTCTCTTTAAGACATGCTTTGCAGTTCCCTTACTTCTAATTTCTTCCTTTTAGGTATACATTATTCAGGTCAGTGTTGGCAATCATCAGTGGACAGTCAAACACCGTTACAGTGATTTCCATGACCTGCACGAAAAGGTAAGGATATTAAAAGGCCTTGGCCTTCTACAAAACATTGTACAGTTTGTGTAGTTCTGTTGTATGGGACATAAATTCTTTCCTCAAAGAGCAAGAATATCTGCCAGATGCCATCTGAACGGCAGACTAAATCCTTTTTGTATGAACAGTATTACTTGCCCGTTACACTCCCCTCTTCAGCTGGGGGAGGTTGGCCTGGACAACTTTAACCTTGGATGGAAGCTTGTATCAGGAAGAGTGGAGTTCAGGGTAGAGTCATGAAACTTTTTGCCAAGAGAGATGTTTATGATCAGCTCACCTGGTAACCAAAAGCTGGATTGGAGCACCCTCTCTGCTGGGAGGAATGGATGATAAAACTGTCCTTAGACAGTAACATGGGGTACTTACTGACTGGTGCTGATTTAAAAACAGCAAGTGAAAATGAGGGAAAGTCTGCTATATTCAAGACTGGGCTGCTTTCTCAGAAACACACCAGTTATTCTGTTTTATTACTTTAGTTAAATTCTGCCCTGTGGTACTGGGAGCGATTCTCTCAGAAAACACTATTATTGAACTATTATTATCATTTTATGATAAAATGTTCTTTCTGAAAATACCTAAGACTTTGAAGTCAGTAGCTAAATTTACTGAAGTAATTTTATTTTTGTATCTTACCAGGATCAAGCAACGTGCTCTTAATGTATTCTGTTAATCTTTTGTGCAAGTTCATATAGTGAGTCAGGTAGTAACTCTGGTCTTTGTCTTTCAGCTTGTTTCAGAAAAGAAAATAGATAAAAATCTGTTACCTCCCAAGAAGATTATTGGAAAAAATTCCAAAAGCCTGGTGGAGAAAAGACAGAAGGAATTAGAGGTCTATCTGCAAACTCTGCTAGTCAAGTTCCCTGTTACTGCTCCAAAAGTTTTGTCACACTTCCTACACTTTGATTTATATGTAAGTTATGTTTTTAGCATATAAAATGGAGGCCTCAGTGTCTTAACCTAGTTCTCTGACTTGGAGAGAATTGTATGGAATCTTCACAAAATAGCTGAAACTGCTCTTTTCCATCATTTTGCATGATGTAACAAAGCATATTTTTAAGATTTTTGACACCACTTTTTATTGCAGTAGATATTGTGCTGGCAAGTAGTGTGGGTAGGGACTCTAAGAGGAGAAAATAAATGCTGGCAGGATAGCTGGAAACTGTGAATAAATCTGAAGCTGAATTGGTTGTTAGGCTGAAGTCAATAGTGCTGGCTCTCTGAAGGAACATTGTGTAATTGATCCACACACCCTTACTTAGTGGTTAATGGTTAGAGCTGTGGTTCATGCTGAAACAGTTTGCAGTAGCCCAAATGAAGAAAAATGGTGCTTCTCAATGAGACGCACACTGACAGAGTGGCCTCTGGAGAAATAGCTCCAGCCAGCAGACAGAATGTTATGGTAAAGGATGCTTGAAGTAAGAAGCAATGGCTTGCTTTCATGTTCAGATTGCAATTTGTTCATTCATCTCTTGTGTATAATTACTCTTTTTTGCAGTATGGTATCATGTTGTAAGGGGGAGAATGAACTTCATAAAGAGGAAGATGCACTGGAGATCTCAATGGAAAGGAGGAGCAGTAATTGCTTTGGGGTGGGATGTGCTGAAATGGCCCTTCATGTTTTCATGAAATGTGTCACAAGTGGCTCATTAGATGTGTTAATTAAGCTTTAGCAACAAAGGAAAACCTGTTCTAGTTGTATTGCATGGATGTAATTATCCTGGTGAGACTTTAATGTTTGACTTGGATAAACTGTAGGAGGTTTACTTCATAGTGTTGCTATTGCCTGGCAGATCTGAGTGAGAAGAACTACTTTATCATGATCAAGCCCTCTAAAATGGATTAGAGGTTTTAAATGTATTGAAAATGTACGTGATAACGTAGGGATAATTCTGTTTGGATGAAGCAAACTTCCTGATCACCAGGAATTCTTCTGTTCTCTGGCTACTCTGTCTCTTAAATGATGTCTGTTTCACTAGTGTTGTAGTGCTGTAACTTCAACAAAGGTTTTATGCAGATAGAAATACTTTCTAGTCCCTCTCTTGGTTTTCAGTTAGACTATTTTTAACTCTTTTTGTAATGTTCATCCTTTTTTACTTTTCCAAAGAGCTAGCATTATTTGGATATGAATGCTTCCCTCTTTCTATACTGTGTTTGTGTATTAAGAGCAAAGTTGTTGCTTAATCTACATTTCTTTGCTCTAGGGGAGTCTAGGGACTTGAGGTATAAACTCAATTGTTTTTGCTTGGAACTTTAGAGTACTTTTAAATATTTACAAAAAATGTTTGGTATTCAGCAGAAAAGCTAAATATTTACCACAGCAATTCTAATGGAAAATAACCTTCCTGCAGAACTTTGATCTTTTAAAATGTCTTTGTTACCAGGTGACCCATGTGCATGCTTGAGCTGTTATAATCCCCAACATTGCCTCATTAGTTTGTATAGGAAGGCTGCAGTATTTTTTTCTATTCTTATTTGTAGTTCTTCCAGTAGGGATTTATTTCCCAAGTTAATAGAACTAAATGGAGTAGAAATACCTACCCTAAATATATTAAAACCACTTTGAAGCCTTTACGTGTCACAGGGAAAAGCCAGGTACAGCTTGACAAAGAAGCAGTTGCATGTGACAGCAATGTAGAACATTGTTGTTACTTTGACATTCTGTAGAATGTCTGCAGTGATATAGGGATGATGCTTATTTTGTTGCACTGTCTTATACTTTGTCGTCTTTGAAGATTTGATAATCTTCAGATAGAAGCTTTTGCAAGAAAAGAATTGAGTACCCACAAACTACTGTTCAGAGACACCTGCAAACAATGGACTTCTGTGGATTTGATGCATATAAGTAGTTAGAGCTAAGACAGAGGTCTCTTGTAGATCTGACAGAGGAATAGAGTTGCTTTTTTTTTGGCATGCTAGTCACTGAACAGTCCAAGTCATAATCTTCTTTCAATTATAAATGTAGAAAAAAATTCTGCTCTGTGTCCCAGATGACGAAAGGGATACAGAGTATAGTTTTCAATTAAGTCTGTGCATGCCAGATGAGTGTAATTGGCTTATTCAAATGAGAGTCAGAATTGTTGAATTTTGTTTGGAATGCAGCTTCTAGCTTGTTGTTCTCAAAACTGTGGTGTGGAGGCTTTGTTCATCCTCAGTGAGTGGGGTTTCAGTTATATTAAGAATGTGCTCTTCTAAAATGCTTGCCTCTTCAAATGAGCTGAACTG
This sequence comes from Pelecanoides urinatrix, assembly GCA_013400755.1. Lineage (NCBI taxonomy): Eukaryota > Metazoa > Chordata > Aves > Procellariiformes > Procellariidae > Pelecanoides > Pelecanoides urinatrix. The sequence continues at coordinate 60,456 of VZTQ01015739.1, read as the reverse complement.
TACTGCAGATGTCCTTTGGATTTATTCCCTTGTTATGAATCATGAGGGATTTGTCAGTGAGGTAAACTCATCAAATATTCATTTCATGATGATTCATAATATCTCTTTATCCTTTGCAGCTACCTGAAAATGAGATGCGTGTGTCTAGGGGAAGCTTCACTATCACAAATAGTTTTGTTTTGTTCTTTTTGTGGGCCTTTGAGAGAGAACTGTTGGAAATGCTCAGAACTATTTCTGGACTTCCACAGAGCATTTGCCTTTTGTGGAAAGAAGTATGCGCAGATGGGAAATACTTGTACTGCTCTTTGTGCAGATTTAGAAAGAACAAATCCCTGCATTGAGTTTTCAGCCTTTTTCATTCCTTCTGGAGCTGTCAGTGCCTGGAATGGAGGTTGGGCACCTGGGTAGGTCCAGGAGGGTGGAGAGGATGGGAGGATGGGGAAAAGGGGCTTTTGAATTACTCTGCAGCAAGCATAATAGAGTTGAAGTCCAGAAGACTAATTACTTTTTATATGTCTGTTCTTCCCTGTAGACCTGTTAATCTAAAGTTTCTAGGGTATTAGTGATATTCTGAGGAAATGTTGAGTGCTGGATGCATTAGGTTAGTCTTAAAGTTAGAATTTGAAGAACACTATACTTGTAGTAGTTTCTTCAAAACCGAGCTTTCTTTAAAGTTGAGCTAATGATGGCTAGTAATAGTTGTTCTAGTTGCTGTTTTCCTTTTCTAATATATGTGGGATATGATTATTTAAATGTAATTCAGTATCTTCTATCTTGGAAATGAAAATCATATGACATTAAATAATTTCAGGTCATTTTAATGAAGTAGTTTCAAGTTTCAAAGAAATCCGTAAGACATAATCACAGTTGATTTCTGTTTAAAAAAAAGTCTTGTACTGCAGCAAAAAAGGGAGACTTCAGCAAAGGTACACGTTGAAAAATTGGAACCATAAGTATGTAAATAACACTTGATTACAATGGTTTATTCTTTGCAGGAGATCAACGGGATCACTGCTGCATTGGCTGAAGAGCTCTTCCACAAAGGTAAAGAACTTGCAAGAATTTAACTGGGAATGGTTTCCTCTACGTGCATGCATTCATATACCTGTGATATTTAATCTCCAGACAATGAGAGATCTGAATCTTCCATATCAGACTGTAAGACTCTTTCTTCCCTGTCTTTCTCGTCACCTTTTTCTTGCTGTTTGCACTTTGATTCAAGCTGCATTTTGGGAGGAGCTGTAACAGTAGTGCAGCTACTTTTGGTAACAAAACAGAAATTCATGAATTTAGGTTTTGAAAAGGGCTTACTAGTCTCTGTTCTTAAAGGATAGGATGTGGTACTGGTGATCAGCAGCTTTTGTTAAGCTTTCTGTCTTGATATGTTTTAGTGTAACCTGTAAGGAAGTTTGTTTTGTATTAGTGAGTCCTGAGATAATGTGTGTTAAATGCAACAGACCACTTTACATATCTAAATTAATATTGTTCTTCCAGAATTCAAGAAACATGAGACCTTCTGGTCAGTTATTAAAGGATGTGCTTTTCTGAGGCTGACAGATGAAAATGAAATGCACTTACTGTAACTGCAACAGCTCTAACTGGTCCATTAACAGCAGGAGGCGTGTGAAATGATTAACCCACGCTAATTTTGTTTTGAAGGACATGCTAGATGCTATGGTATAGTTCCAGTTGGTTGAGGTGACAGGTGAGGCATGTTTCAGCATGCCATTTCAGATTCTTCTGGTACAAAATTAACTTTAGGTGAAGCTATTTCAGAGGGTCCACTCAGGAAATTTTGGAACATTTTAAGGAAGCTCCTGAAGAAGTCTTTCCTGACTTTGTTGTGCCTGCAGTCTCACTGATACCAGAATCATTGATGTCTGACTGCTGTATATTCATGTAGCCTTCCAGTAATGTGCAGCTGGACTCATGGACTTGCTCCCACCGAAGCCAAAAGGAATTTTACTCCTCAGAGCATTTCTGAGAGCTCTGCTTATCATGAAAGCTGATGTTCTCTTGTCCATGAAGTCAAACTGATGTCCCTAAAAGGAAGAGGAGAAAGATATTCCACTTGTGCGTGTTCTGACTGCTGTAGTCTACATTGACTTCTTGTGGTGCCTTCAGAGAGGCTTGGATGCTGTTTCCTACTGTTCCTAGAATGAAATGTGATTGTAGAAATATTATCAGATAATGCATTTCCTGTTCTGGGAGCTTGCATTGGTATTAGTGTGGTGAAAGTCCTCATTCTCCAAGAAAACATTTGCTACAATTCTGCATTTAGACAGCATAGCAAAAGATGTAAGGTCTGTGTTACAGGTGGCAGGTGCTGCTTTTTCTGAATAGAATATGTCTTAACTGCTATAGTAGTTAAGGATATCTTGGAAAAAGTTTAGTAACTTTTACATTATATAAATGAACTTTGTCTGATTCCAGTCCTGTTAAGATTGAGGGAAATTTGGTGTTAGTTGCATTAGGAGCTTCAGGCTTGTATGATGAGAGTGCGCATTTGAACACCTAGATTATTCTGGTGTTTAAAAAAAAAATCTTAATTCAGCCATTCTACTTTAAAGTGGCAAAAAAGGACATTGTTTTAGTACCTTAATTGTGAGCTTAGAATATAAATGGCAAACATTTAATCCCTAACATTAGATCTTCCATGTACCATTTATTCTTTCACAACGATTGCAGCATTCTGTTTCATAACATCATACTCTGTTTTCCAGGAGAGCAGTTGTTAATGGCTGGAGAAGTCTTCACCATCAGACCCTTGCAGTTATATGCTGTCACTCAACAGTTGCTACAGGGGAAGCCTACATGTGCTAATGGAGATGCCAAAACAGATCTAGGTCATATTCTGGATTTCACTTGTAGACTCAAGTATTTAAAGGTGAGCTATGCGTGCACAAATACTGGAGATGTTGTTTCTAGCAGACTGACATGATTCTTAGTGTACTTTTGGAGTCTGGCTAGAATGGAAAAAGAGTTTTACTGAGAGTAAACACCTGCAGGCATCTGGAAGTGAATATTAAACAGGTGTTTATTCTGCCAACCTTCAATACATATATAGTTCTCTAACAAAGATGTTGATACTCCTATGTGATGTGGTCTCTTCAGCAGTGCTCTCTATAGAGATGCAGCCACAGAATCTTACTGGGTGCTAGAAGGAATGGGGAGATAGATAAATATTCTCTTCAACCCTGCATTCTTTGCAGACACTATGGGTAGACCAGTGTATATGTGTACGTACGCATACATGCATATGTATGTAAATCCTGCCCCTTTCTCACCTTTGTCTGACTGTATGTGAAAGTTAAAAAAAAAACATAACAAAACCCTGTTTCATAGATGAGATGACCCTAAATTTCTAGCTAAAATACAATTTCAGAATAAGTGTAAAATGACCTCAGAACAGATCATTTGTCTGGTGCCAATTTGTTTTTTTTCTACCAAATAAGTGAATTGGAAAGTGTTTTCCTGAGTGATCTTTTTAACACTGCTTGCTACAGCTCAAACTTTTTAGCCCCTTTGTTACATGAAGAGCTTCCTTTTAACTGTGTGGTGTGTTCAAAGGGGAAACAAAGTAGTGGATCGGGGGAAGCTTCACTGGAGGACTCAGGAAGTTGTGAAAGCAAAACCACATCTGTACTGGTGTTCCTGTGGATCTTCAGTTGCCTTTGCCATCCTCTGTGTATAGAATCCTCTGAACAGGGGATTCTGTGGCTGGAGAAGAGCATATTGTTTAGAAAAATACCCATCTTCAGAATTTCTGGCCGGTCTGAATCCTTGTGAGTGGGAACCTTCAGAGCTTGTAAGACCCATATAAGACCAGATAAAAACCTTAGAGATTTCTCCCAAAATTATATTCACAGCAAACATAAATGAAACCACATGTCTTTTATGCTGCCAACATGCTCTGAGGCCAGAATCCAGTGACCACATGGAAATATTAGCTGCATTTTTATTAGATCTGTACCAATGTCTAATGTTTTCTTCAAACCCATCTTGTCAATGCCTTGAACTTCATCCCTTGTAATGGAATTGAAGACAGTTCTGTCTTGGAGGATCCAGATGTTTCAAGGAAATTGTTTTTAGTGAATGCAGCTCTGGCTTGGTCAGCTGAGAATGAGGCCTTGGTCAGTCTTGCCTATGGTATCTTTTTTGCATGTCCCATGTGCTACAAAATACAAGCACAAGGTGGCAGTTCAAGTTCAGTGCACTTAGCTGGAGCAACTAACATTTTTTTCCTGAAAAGTTAATCTGCAACTTTCATGAATCATTCCATACTTGAAAAATTGGTTGGAACTTTGGCTGTCTTTCCAAGCTACTGTATTTGTGCTATTGCTTGTGTAAGACTGAAATGCGGACAAATTGGATTATGTGCACTGACTCTGTTCTTAAATGTTTATTACTAGGTCACTGGAACAGGGGGACCTTTTGGAACCAGTAATATTCAGGAGCATCTCTTGCCTTTTGATCTGTCAATTTTCAAATCGCTTCATCAAATAGAGGTATGACTGACATACTGCTCACGATTTTATAGAGGCTCTGCAAATGCCAGATCTGCTGCATGTCTCTCAGAAGTGGTAATAGTATGCTTTGATTTGGTACTAGAATTGGGGAATGCAATGTTTAGGACTGTTTCATTTGTGAAACAGTGGGTTTTCTCCACAAGTCTTGGAAATAAGGATGACAAATTTAAATGTTTAGAATAGCTTGCACTGTGTGTGTCTTCAAAAATAATGTGATTTCCAGTATATACACAAAACCTAAAACAGGGTGGCTTTCCATTGCTGTGAAGATCTAACAAATGGGATTTGTACTTTCCATTTGGAAAGCACCAAATATTTGTGAAAATCTCCTGACATTCAATTTGCTTATGATAGTATACTTTTGGGTATAGTGCTTCTTGCTTGATAATTTGCAGAATTTTTTCATTGGTCTGCTTTCAGTGTGAGTGAAAGGGTTTCTAGAATAAGTTGTTCAATGAGTATTTTACAAAATACTTTCCTGACCACTTCAGATCTTTCCAGAGAGAGAACATCCAATTTTGTCATGCAGTCTGTACTCTGTGTCAACTTTTGGTGGGTGCAGTACCTTTTCTAGTATGAATGCTGTTGTCTTTCATTGATATGAGAGACTGAGTTGGTTAAGAACTGAAGTGGATTCCTGAAGTCAGTGATTTATTGACATTTTAATGTGGGAAAGAAACTACAATTCAGAAACTGAAGAGTGGGAGGGAGTCTAACATACTGCAGAGAGGATATTGCAGAATAGTATCAATTCTCCCCTTTCCTCTGAGCAGGAGTAGTTTCAGGTGTAGCTTTGCTTAATGTGGAGAAAAAAAAAGGTCTTTGACCTTGAAGCCTTTTGTAATTGTATGTTCATGAGAAGTTTTGGATTGACTGGCACCAGACTGACATTCTCATCTAGTAGTAAACACTGTCCAAAAATTAACAGTGGTAATCTGGAAAGATTTTTTCAAGGGTGGCAGGAACTCTCTCTGTTTAGTGTGGTTTCCCTGATATACCAGCAAATGTGTGAGTTGTGGTTGCACAACATGTGCAACTGTCTACAGAGAAGGACCTGGTTGCTGGACAGAGGCTGTAGCAGACCTTTGGTGGTGTTGTTCCAACTTGAGCTACAGAAAAAAGACTTTGTAATGTCAAACTTAGTCTGTGTAATTAGCTCACTAGCATATTAAATACTTAGATTAGTATCCTTACTTCCTAGGCATTTCTTTTTTCTTATTTACAATAAAGAACGTATGCTACCTAAATAAATGTGTCTGCAGGTAGAGCCATATTTTGAGATACCTCTCTTTTTGATAACAGTAAAATACTGTGCCCTATTAAACTGCCTGGGTAGTTTCACCTTGACTACATGGGGCAGGTAGAAAGTCAATGGAGAAGAACCTTTGTTCAAATAAATGTTTGAATTTCACTTTTCTGTACTTCTGTCTCTGATTTCTTGCTTTAGCTTTACCAGATGTTGGTATTTCTGATCTGATAATCTCAGGAGATTTTAAGGGAGTGCTGTATCTACTTTCCACATTGGTAGAGAATCTGCTATTGAAGCTTTTAGCTGTCTCTTCTGTGTCTCTCATTTGTTCTGGCATTTCTGACTTTGTAACTTTTTTTAAAATAGATCAATCATTGTGGGGGAAAGCTTATCAAAGGGCTGACTTCATCAAAACATGCTCTTGCCACGATGAGTGTTCGATTTTCGGCAACATCAATGAAGGTAAGAGTGAGTTCCTACTTCTGTGCATGTTATTTTTGCATGTGCTTTAAACACCATTGTGGAAATACCTATTTGGAGTCCATGTACTTCTCTACTGCCTTTTGCAGGTTCTGCTTTTAAAACCATGGAACTGAAGGAGTTTGCTAACCTTTCAGAATCTTAGCTTTAATAAGTGGAGGAATTGTTTATATGTGTCCTTTTACAGGGACATTTCTGATGCTTTTATTGAAATGTATGTTTCTGTTATTCATCCAGAACTGAATGCATTTGTCTTACTCTTTTCTTTGGGCTTTGATTTGGCAAGGCATATCCAGTAGCATAATTTTCGCAGTCCCTCTATTGTTCCTTCACTTTCCCCAATTTGGATCAGCTGCTGGTGTTGGAACCCCTCCCTGTAGATCTAAAATAATTCTCACCCAGTCTGCTCACATTTTAAGACCTACAACTTTAATCTAGGTGATTATAAAGCTTAGAAGTCTTCCTTACATAAAGTTGTTTGGATTGTTTTCAAAACTATTAGCTTTCACTGAAGATGTAAGCATAATATTTTAGTGTGCTTGTCTTAAATAGGAAATTCTAGTGCCTGAGGCCTCTGAGTTTGATCAGTGGGAGCCAGAGGGTGCAACTTCAAGTTGTCCAGTGACAGCAGTTATCCCAACTTGGAGAACCTTAACAACTTTGGATATGAGTCACAATAGCATCTCTCAAATTGATGAATCAGTGGTAAGAAATATTTTTTCATTTGTGAAAAAAGGATGACTGATTTTCTGTGGCATGTTACACAGCAGGGATTTTGTATTTGCTTTATATATCTTTTTCCTGAAAGATTTTCAGCTGCACTTACTTTTTTATGTTGATTAGCTACTGAAGTTAATGCTTAGGAGATTTTTTTCTTTTACTACTTTGATACTTTTTTTGCTGAAGGAGAAAAGTTTGTCATTCTGTCCTCTGTAAGCAACACTTCCGTGAATACTGACTTTTTGAAACATACTTTTACTTTTTGCATTGGCCTTAGGCCACTTACGGAAGTGTTTGTTTTTTTTTAAATGAACAAAACACCTCTTGGGCTCAACTTTGGAGTGTTACCAAGCCTTCTTGACATCAAAGCAGCATTAAAGAGTGTGGAAACAAAATTTTGGAGTATTTTGCCAGTACCTTAGAATTACCTTTTGTAAATCAGGTATTAAGAAAAAATATTCTAGCATTCATCACAACAGTGTGTGTCAAATATGAACATAATTTTTTACTTGAACTACTCTAGTGAAGCAGGAAATAGTTGTCTGTAGCTCTACTAGAGATCATGGACTTAGAGTGCAGTTTTCTTTTTCAGGATTTTTTGTGATGTAGACTTAGGGTTATTCAGGTCTGAGTCTGGAGTCCAGGCCTTAACTATAAGGCAAATCATTGGTGAGATTACAACCAAAATAAAGTGGATTCAAATATATTGATGTCAAAATTCAGCATTGAATTCAAGGTTTGAGTTCTCCAAAAATAAAAGCCTTTCTGAGTTAAAGTGCATTTTCAAGAGGTTTGTGTAACCTTGTAATGCTTGGCTAGTATAATCAAAAAATGGAAACAAATCATTGAACTTATTCTGGTTTTTGGTACTGTTGTCTTTATCCACGTTTCTGTGTGACGTAGATATGCTTGTTTGATAAGACGGAAACACCTATTAATAAGTTTGATCTATAGTTAATGGGGCTAAACTGGGAGCAGCTTATTTGCCTTCAGTGAGAAACCAGGTTTCAAATTAAAACTTAACCATGCTCCTCAGAATAACCTAGTTTTCATAAGAGCAAGATTCAACTCTATTGTTGCACTAGGTCATATGGAATGCTTTTTTCATACCAAAAGCTGAGAAGAGAGACTGCATTGGTTGATATCTTTGCTTGTTGGTTAGCTGGTAGTGAAGGAAGTATGGCCTGATTTATAAGTCAAAATGCATTTAACACGTGCATTTTTTTCTCCTCTTCTAGAAATTAATTCCGAAGATTGAATTCCTGGATTTGAGTCACAATGGGGTGTCTCTGGTAGAAAATTTACAGGCAAGTGATGCTTTTGAAGGTGATTACATTTTTCCAGACTGCCCAAGACCTTAGAACGCAGATTTTCTTGCTTCAGAATTTTGCTGCTCACCTTGCTCATGGAAAGTAGTTTAAGCTTATCCTTCATAACATCAAGTACTTTTTTAATGGTGCATTTCTTGCGTGCTCTGGATATTTTCATTTCTTTGCCAATATTGACATACAATATTAAGTTCTTAACTAAATTAATTTGCTGCCAGCTGTATCTGTGGGTTGGTAAAAAATGCAGTTGAGGAAGTTCCCTTTCTACAAGCTTGAACCTGTGTAATGTACAATTTCATGTCATGTTTTTCATGCTAGGCAGTGTCCAGCGTGAAAACACTGTTGCACAAAAAAATGAGCAAGCCATAATACAATGTCTTTGATACTGTTTAATTTTAATTAATTGTTGTATGACGTGGATTTTCTGTGCTTTTGTAGCATCTTTACAACCTCGTTCACCTGGACTTATCCTACAACAAGCTTACGTCACTAGAAGGTGTTCACACAAAACTGGGAAACATCAAAACTCTGAATTTAGCAGGAAATCATCTGGAAAGGCTGTGTGGTCTTAACAAACTGTACTCATTAGTCAACTTGGATCTGAGCAACAACAAAATAGAACAGGTAACTGTTGATATTTCAGTGGCAAATTGAATTGTGCTTTACATTACAACCAATTTCTTTTAGTGGGTGAAACTGCAAATAAATAGAAGTGGCTGTAGCAATTTTTCCTGGTTATCGTACGTGTGTAATTCAAGCAAGAAATGCTCAGTCTGTATGCTCATTTTCATTTAGCCGATCTGTATTCATTCTTTTATTCAAACACTTTCAGATTGATGAAGTAAAAAATATAGGAAACCTCCCATGCTTAGAAAGGGTGGTCTTATTCAGCAATCCATTGAGCATCATCCCTGATTACCGGACCAAAGTACTTGCTCAGTTTGGGGACAGGGCCTCAGAGGTAAGCCATGGTGCTCTTCTTCCTTTGAAGCTGGCATTTGAAAAAAATCTTTTTTAAAGCCTGGTGAGGAAAGTAGTGTGAATGTTCTAAAAACCTGGTAAGTTTTTTAGTGTGCATTGAAGGAGGTCTTTAGAGAGTGAAACCATATTGTTGCTATGTATGTGAAAGTTTGGATCTAAATGAACGTTTACCTGTCTTCACTGGGTAACAGTATGTTAATATTGAAGCACAGTTGTGCTAGAAGGGTGTGAAGCTTACCAAGCATTTCTGAGTTTGCATTAAATTCATATCATGTTAGAGCAAGGTCTAATGTGATAATTGTTTTTGTGTAATGGTTACAAAGATGCACATAATTTGCGTTAAGCTAAGATAATTTTTTATTACTATGTTAATAAAAAATGTAGAGCTGCCTTGTTTTCAATATTTTTAGATATTTCAACATGTTTTTTAGGTCTGTTTGGATAACATTGTTACCACAGAAAAGGAACTAGACACTGTGGAAGTGCTAAAAGCTATTCAAAAAGCAAAGGAGGTGAAATACAAACTGAGCAACTCTGATAAAAAGGTGACTTCGGTGCTGTGAAAGGAGTAGAATGTGCTGCATACAAAAGAAGCTTACAGAAAGGCTTCTACAAATTAGATCTAAGCAGAGTTCATTAAACTTTCCTTAGCTTTAAAGTTTTTATGCTTTCTTTGTGCTTTAATGTGGTATGGACTTTTAACATTGCCTCTTTTTCCTATTTAGTTTTCAATGTAATTTGAGTAATTATCTGACTTTCCTTTTTGTGCTGGCTTGGGAGAGAGGAAGCAGGAGGAAAAGACAGAATGACTTAATGGTGTACACAATGAATATGCAGTTGACCTTAACAGCCATATTTTACATCTTATACAAGTATTGCAGAGGTGTGATTTTTACTGCTTGTGTTGCAGTGCCAAAATGACTTTCCCAAACTTTCTTCTTGTGGCTATTTAACAGTGGGAAAGAATCAGAAATCTGAATCCTCCTTGCCTTCTCTCATGTGTGTCTGTGTGCTGTGTAGTTGGTTAGTCTTGTTTTGGTAGTAAACTTCTTATCAGAACCTGTTCTGTCCCTACAGTGTAGAAATCCCATTTTCATTCTCTTGTGGTTTGTGAAATTTGCTGCTAGTTTTGTCAATACAGTGATTAGTCAGTGATCAGAATGACTTCTCTAAATGAATTCTTAGTGGAATTCCACTTAGTGTGAAAATAGAAACTTCAGAGGATGTGACATCTGCCCCCCTCCCGCCCCCCCAAAAAAAAGCTGGCACTAACTTTCCTTTTACTAAAATTGAGAAAGTCTGTGTAGGCTTATTTTAGTTCAGGATATCTAATGTGTCCTGTGTATTTAGTTCTTTTTTCTTTAATCACTGCATACTTTCTTTATTAGATCAGTGAGGACTCCAGGCTCACTGCTGCCAGCTCCAAATCAAACTGTTCTTCTCTTACTGTTCGTCCTTCCTCTCCCTCTCTGCCTCGTCCTGTCAGCTCCAGCCAAGGTAATCATGTATGTATCGTGCTGCTGGGCTGAGCCTCTTGGTTCTGCTTTTCTAAGCTGCATTGATATACATGAATATTATGTGCATGGATATAGGGCTTATCAAGACAAAGCAGAAAGACCTGGTAGTATTGGCTTAGAAAGTGGAAGTTGCATGTGAATCAGCAAAACTCACCTATTGTTTACTGTAGTGTTAATTAACTGTAATGGAAGTTTGGGTACAGAACTTCTTTTACTGCATCATCCTCCAGAAATCACCAGCAGAGTGTATATCTTTTCCTAGTTTAGATACATGCCTTAATGGAAAAGCATGGCATGTATAGTCATGTTTTAAAATTGCTTCTCTACGTGTTCGTGGTCTGCAAAATGGGAGCTCAAGCAGCATCTGTTCCATTATTGCTTTTTTGCAAGAGCTGAGTTTCTGTCAAACCAGAAGTAAGACAGAAAAAGGAGATGAGTAAAAGGCAGTTGTGGGATTAGTGTTCTGGCTGAACCTGTGATTTCAGCACATTCCTCATGCTCTACAGCACCTGCTAACCTTACCTGAAAACTATTTTTACTGTATGTTTCAAGTAAGTGTGCCTGTTGCATTAGGAGCTTATCTTTCATTTTTTGCAGGAGCCCATAGGACTGATTTATGTGAATATTCATTTGTGACTGAGAAGAAGAAATAAAGATGCTTTTGGGTTTTTTGGCTTTTGCCTGATTGAAAACTTAAAGTGCAGTAGGATATGAATAGCGAGAGAAGACTTTGTAACGATTTAAAAGAGCAGGGATTATATTCTCAATAATTCGGGGTGGAATAGTTTACTCTTCCCAATAACTCAGTGAATGGGAGAGAGAAACATGCCTGAAAAGCTTGATCTTTGAAAAAAGTCCATTGCTGTGATTTCTGCAAAATCAGTAGAGGTTTCTTACTCTATAAAAATGAAATTGTTCTGACAGCATTTTATCAAAGAACAGACAACTTAGATACAGATTTAGTTGCTATTTATGTACCTCATTTGCCTTTGTAGCCTTTCTAGATCACTTTTCATCTGCAGATAAAATGCCAGTTTTTCCAAAATGAAGTCAATGCTTGCTTTAAAGTATTAAGCATTTAAGTTACCGGATTGAGACAGTTTGTCTATATAACAACCTGCAGTTTTATACAGGACTAGCTGTAAAAATGCATGCTAGCAATCACTGTGACAATTTAAAAGTTATTCATCAGTAGTCTTTTTCTATTACAGTACATGTTTAGGAGCAAATGAGTCTTGGGAGAAAAAAAAATCTAGATCTTTCTTTCTGAAGTACTTGAGTTTTATAGAAAGACTGGTATAAGATTCAAGGTTTATTTCCTGTAGTCCTTTTCCATAAGGTTCCTTTAGTAGAATCTTGGGGAAGGCTTTTATAAAGAGTGGGAAAATGAGGACTAGGGCAGGCTGTTTCTCAGCTTTAACAATAGAAATTGATTATTTGCTACATATCTAGGTATCAAGGGTTGTTTTCAAAATACGGATTTTGAGAAATCTGTTTAAAAAAATGGAAATATGCTAGGCAATTAGTTTCACTGTTAGACCTTAAATCATGAATAATGGAATTAATTTCCTGATATGCTATTTCTATGAATTGTTTTCTCTGCAGTTTTTCTAGACACCATCTGTTTCCGTAACATATTATTCAAATTAAATGTCACTGGCAAATGGCTTATGGAAAAAGATTAAATATTTATATAGGAAACAGAAAACCAAAAATAATGCTGTCATGTTCTGTTTTCCCTGTCAATTTGAGTTTCCTTCTTGCTAACACAGTGTTTTGTTCAAGTAATAAATACCTCTTGTTTCCTCTGACTATGAGATGGTTTGATGTAATATACTAAACTTTACCATCAATCCAGAAAGAATACGTGCAGAAGTTTTTTTGCTTAAGCCAGAAACATATCCACACTGTAATTCTCTTGTTTATTTGCACATTTATGTACTCGAGCTAGCTGGCTCATTGGTAATACTGAAAATTTTTTTGCTCTGTGTCAGTGCGATGCTGTGAATATCAAACAGGCAAAAAGTCAAATGTCCCTGAGAATGTTGGCTTATATACACTTACGATAAGGTTTTACTGATGATTCAGCTTTGAACCCTTGAAAAAGGTTCCGAATAAGGTGAGATAGTTGTCTTGTGGCATTTGAGGGACCAGACCTTCTGAGTCTGGTTGAAGGTTTTACACAGATCTTATACTTGTTCACTTGAAGCCTACTGAAAGTTGAGAGAATGCTACAAAGTTTACAAGGAGTGCTCTGCTTTGTTTTTGCCAGCCTGGCAATGTTTTGGTAAAAGTAAGGATTAGTATTAACAAAACTGACTGGTTCTGTTAAAACTAAATCATGTGAAGAATTCTTACACTATATGTTGAGATTTAAATTGATTGTTAGCTTTAAAAATGAGCTTTAGCGTGCAACTTTCTCTGCAGTTAAAGATACTTCTGCACTTGGACTAAAATGCTACCTGCCTTTGTTTTGTCCTGGCTGTTGTGTGAAGATATCCTTTAGCTTTAATGATTTATGGTCAGATCTTGATTTGTACAATTTTAATTCCACTTGTTTGGCAGATACTATTAGACGTTCATTTTGGGTTTACTTCAGTGATTTTAAGAGCTGTTTATATTTGTTCTAGAAATAATTTGTGAAGAAACAGTCCTAGCCAGCAGTTTTTTGCAATCCAGTGGTTCGACTCCTACAGACCATACAGTTCCCCAGAGATGCTTTGAAATACCAGACTCCAGATGTAAAAATCAGGTAATCGCCATCCTTCTGTTTATTTTATGGTATTTTTAAAAGTGTTTTTGCAAGCTTAGTTCTAATATTAAACTTCTGTTATCATAGTAATCCATAGCAAAGTTTTTTTTGATTCTCAGAGCTATTATAATGGAAAAGGAGGTAGCCCCAAATTTGAGTGAAGGGGTTGGCCCACCTTGTAAATTAAATGCGTAATCCAAGTTTACCAGAGTTGCAGAGATTTGTTGTCACTATGTTGTGACTTTGAGACATTTACCCAGTATTAGTATCACATCATTTAATATCCTTTTAGACACTGGGTGTAAGACTTCTATCTTACCTTATTAAAATACCAGGTTTTGGAAGGTGATTCTCTTGCTAGTAGAGTGGAAGAACCTTCTCCCTGTCAATAGGCAATGGCCTTAATTTGTCTCCTTCAAATTCGTGCTGTTTCATAACTTTTGTATTGTGACTTTATTTCTTGTATTGGAAACACTCTTCATATATATGGCCTCAAGGAATGAGACAGCAAGACTTGGGGGAATCTCTTCCTTTGCTACCAGTGTAGTTGGTCTTTGTCAAGTTTCTTTACCTTTTTGCCTCACTTTACACTACTTCAGTAAAAATTTGTAGTGTGCTGAAATGTCTGTGGGTCACAGGTTGGATCTGTTCTCAAGTCAGCAGCAGAGTTCATTCTTTTCCTGCCTTAACTGAATGCCCAACCTAAAGTAAACAGATAGTGTTTCAGGATCCTCAAAGGATAGCTGTTCAGTGAGGAATTTGCAGTGAGTTGGCTAGCTTTAAAAAGCGGGAGCCAATGTTGCTTTTCATGTATGCTGAAGTCTGACAGCAGCTGTAAGTAGTTAATAGCTTCCTGATGTTTTCTTCTCCTTAGGCACCTGCCTCTCTATTGGATTCATGCAAAGAGTATGGAAGTGGTCATCATATGTGGTAAGCTAGATATCTAAGTTCTGGTTTAAATGCTCATTAAGTTTTGGGTAATAACAGTGGATGCTGCTGTTTTAAACCCAGCCTTAAAGGCAAAAGAGTTTCTTCATTGTATGCTGCCTCTGTTTTAGTTGAACCAAAATCAATTTCAATGGTGTAAAGTGTTTTTAACCTTTGAACCCTGGAATGCAGTTGGTAGTTTCAAAACCAGCAATAGCTGTATTGTAAAGTGCTTTAACTTGTAAAGATATGCTTATTGGGGTTGTGAAATAGAAGATGAGTTAAACATTTTAGTTTTCACTTTCTATAGAATTACATGCTACCAGCCTTTAAAATCAATGGCTGTGTGCAGTACAAAGATGTTTTACAAAATTACACTGACTTAACTATAGTAACAAGAGTAAACCTCAAAGTTGTCAGAAGCAGCACCATGAATTGTAGGTAGCTATGACTGTTTTTAAACTCAAGCTTGTACTTACTGTGGCTTGTTATCTCTTTTGAAGTTTGGATCGTTCAGAGGAAGAACACTGTGTGGTGCCTGACCCTTGTAACACCATCATCTTGCCTTTTAATTGTATGTCATACACTGCCACAAACCAAGATTTTATCCAGCACCTTTCTGCTTTGATAGTGCAGACTGTGCAGAGATCACCCCCCTCCTTTACAGAGAATAAAGGAAACCCTCCGGGTGATTCCAGAACCACAGACAAAGAAGATGGATATTTTGAAATGGGACTTCATGAAGGAGATCAGACTTTTGAGTTCAGCATTACTTCAGATACTTGTTCAGATACTGACAACATAGCAGTGGAGAGTGTTGACATAGTCAAAATTCTATGGAGTTTTTCTATTTACATTCATAAAGGACTCAGGCAGTTTGCTTCCTGTTTGGTTTTGACTGATGATATGCTAGCTGTGTTTGAGATTCCTCATCAGGAATTGAGAGGAAATTGCCAGCACATCTCTTCTGCCTTGAAATTAATGCTGTGTTTTCCATATACTGATCTAACAGAATTTGGCTTTCTGCTGCCAGAAATCTGTTTAACACTGAAGCTGAAAAACAGTGACAACTGCTTGATTATTGTTTCAGACTCCCAGAATCTTCAAGACTTTTATTCCTGTTTACACATGTGTTGCTCTCAACACTACACATCAGTGTTACCAAGCTCAACATTGTACTGTGGAAAAGCAAACCTCCAAGAGTTTCTCTGTCAGCTTATGGAATTGAATTGCATTTCAGCAGAAGATGTTGAAATAAAAGGATGTTTCCCAACATACCTTGTTTATGGGAATAAAACCAATGTTCAGAAAATCTTGCATGAATCGGAGTCAGCTGGCAATAACAAAGAATGGTCAAAAAATGTTTTGTGTTCTGCACTTTATTCTTCAGTGTATAAATCTTCTGACCAGGGTCCTTGTGTGGTCCATCCATGTTGGATATTTCTAACACCCCAGCATTTGTACATAGTAAAAGTGGATTTCAGTTTACTGCCAGGTAAATGGGTAGGCACAGAAGACTTGGAAAGTGTATTTAAGCTGAATAGGATTCCATTAGCATCACTTGTGTTGCATCCGACTCATGGTTCCATCCAGCAGAAGGGTTCTTTTTTGGATGGGCACGTTCTGGAGTTGCTCGTTGGATACAGATTTGTTACAGCAGTATTTGTTCTACCTCATGAGAAATTCCACTTCCTAAGAATCTACAGTCTTTTAAGGACACTTCTTCAGGATGTTAAGTCTATTATTATTTTCAAAGCTTCAAACAAATCAGGTGCTGTAAGAAATCACGTTGTGGAGGCAAACAGACATGGTCAGTCAGCAAGGTAACAATTCCCATAAAAGGTCTGCTGCATGCTGCTGAAGTTCATGTGGCCTAGCCAGTGTGTTTACAGTTGTCATTGTAATTGGTTTTGGCCTGTAGTATTGATGAAGAAGTACTTTTTCATTTTGGTAGTCTGTAGTGAATGTCTGTGAATAGTTATTCTGGGCTGTACCTGTCTACCTTTTTCTGTTTTGTTTAATAGTTGCAACATAAAATATATTTTCTTGTGGAAGGAGACTTCCTATTTCATGTGCTTGTAGACTGAGGTCATGGCAGATTGACAGCTATGCTCAAGAGAAATCATTTAAAGTAAACTATTAATAGAAGTTGCCAGTTCCCAATTTCTGAATGAAATATAAAGTATTAATTTTTGTAGGGGAAGAGCTGTGTATTTCCTTCAGTTTTGATTTAATGTGTTTTCTGGATCTTTTCTAGCTTTTGCAAGCCTCATCTGACGCTGTCATCTTTATATCCATCTGAATTTCTTATGCAGAAGATAACAGAAGATAACCAGATTCCTGTTCACGTTCGTGTTTCTGTGTCTCTGCAGTATGTGGCTGGGCTGAAAGGAAATGCCCTAGTTGAGTTTTTCCATGGCAACATTGCAGAGGTATTGTGCCTAGCCCAGGTGTATAAAATGATACCTTGTGGCCTCTCAGTACTAGACACTATTTTAAAAAACTTTCCTGATCAAACTCTAAACCAAGAGTTAGGCTCTGCAAAACCTGGAGGCATTTTGGTCAAAAACCATTTGGGGTTCACCTCTACAGCAATTGGGATCCTGCCAGGCACGCTTTGCCTTCAGGATCCTTGATGCAGAACAGGAGAGTACATTAGTGTATATCTTGAAGATGTGGTTACTCCAAGAATGTTCCTCTTTTATTTAAAGTAGCAAAAGGAAAGAAAATTACTGGAGTGGAATTACTTTGTGACAGTAACTAGCTAAATTAATAAATAAGTGTCCTGAGTCCTTTGAGTAATATGGGTGAATGAATACAACACAACATGCGCATGGCTGTAGGGACTCTAGAAAGATGAGCAGATGAACCTAATTTCTGAATAACAGATTTATAGTCTGTGTGGGGAACATCAAATTTAAAAGTACAACTCTTACCTTTAAATTCATGGTGTGGCTTTTTAAGTGATAAATCATTGTGGTCTGAATACAAATGTCAATTGAAAAGCTTACTGAAGAATAGAGACTTTTTTTTGTTCCTTTACCTCACTTCAAGTCTTCTAAGTAATCAAAAGTGAAAAGTTGAGCTTCTCTTTTTACACCAGGAGAAGCTGATAAAGAAAGCAGGTCACCCATTTGAGAATTCACAGTAAGCTCATGAAGCTAGAAGCTGGGAGCTGCCTAGCTGGAACAGTATCTGTAGTGGCAAGCTGTGCTTCTGTCCTCTCTTAAGGATCTTTGAATCCAACCCCTCAGTAGCATCTGAAGGCTCAGTAGACTTGTTGAGGCTTGGGAGGCACTGCTTATCTGTTGACTAAAATTTTGTCTGCAGTGTCTGTTCTAGAAAGTCTTTCTTGTGCACTAGATGCTTTTCTCTTCTAGTTTTGGTCAGAAAACAAGGAGTAATTAGAACATGACAGAAAAATGATTTTTCCTATATAAACACAGGACTTTTTCAGTAGACTGCTATTGTGTTCACCTCAAAGCTGCTGCATTTAGCAGCTTTGAGGTGAACTTCTGCTCTTTGACTATAGCATGTTCAGATGCTTCAGATTTTGAAATTGTTTTTTCTACTAGTCTAAAGCCTTTAACATGATGAAACTATCTGAAATATCAAAGTGTGCAGGTGATTTATGAAATACAATTTACATCTTAGGTGGAAAATGAAGAGTTGAGACATCTCATGTGGTCTTCAGTTTTGTTTTACAAGACTCCCAGTGTGGAAGTGATGGCTTGTGTGCTTCTCTCAACAAAAGCTATTTACTTTCTGTTGGATGATTCTTTCATTCATGCTGATGAGCACCAGTCAGGTAAGATAGCTATTTTGATCCTTTAATAAGGTTACCAATTTAATTCCTGTCTGTGTATTTGTCTTCAGTTTAAGTACCAGTTTTGGTCGATACTCTTACTTGGACCTCCTAGTTGAGGGAGAGAGTGGCACAGTTTGTCGTATGCGAAGTACTTGCCTGAGGCTTTTATGTTCAAAAAACAGGGTCTTGAATCATGGCTGCTTCTCAAACAAGACCCTTCCATGTGCCATTGTATTCATGCTTTTCTCAGATGTCATTTCATAGTCCCTAGCATCACCTGGGCAGCTGATGCCCTTTCATAACCAAAATGGTAAGTGAAGGGTCATGAAACTCAGTGTGCATTCAATTCATGTGAGTGGTTTGTTAATGCATCTGCTGATTTAAATCTGTGATGTGATTGCTACTTCAAGAAATGCTGCTAACAAGGAGACCTGATTGTAGTTGTTTGAGAAATTATTAGCCACTATTCCCCCCTTCTTCCTAATTTGTCCCTTCAAGTCTGATATAGGCATAAGATTTTAATATAAAAATTATTCTTATGGACAGAATAATAATTTTTTTCTTTTGGCTTTTTTGTCATATATCCTTTTTTCAACAGATTTTTGGAACAAAGAAAACTCAGACTGTGAAAATAGTTCTTTCCACCTCTCTTGCTGCTTTGTGCTAAAACTTAATGACCTGCAGTCAGTAAATGTTGGCCTGTTTGATCAATACTTCCGAATTACTGGTGAGTACATCCTCTGCTTTAAGTTTTTCCAGTTCTATTTTGCCTGTTTAGTCTTGTCTTAGATGGATTCCTGTCTTTATTTTATTAGCGAGATGGAAGAGTGTATTATTTTGTTGTTTCTCTGTCTTAAAAAAAATTAAGTTAACATAACACTGGTGGTGCTGTACCAGTAGGCTGATAATACTGTCTTGCAACATCTTGTAATTGAGGTAACTGGGAAGCTTAATATCAATTAATTAATTGGTCCCAAAAGTGCTTTTAAAAATTCTCCTTTCTTAACAACACATCAAAAGGGAAATCTAAAGACTCTCTTGTTGTTCTGAGGCTTTGGCTTGCAATAAAGAGTAAAATCAAGGTACTGTCCTCGTTGCAAAATGGTTGAATTTTTGGATGGAAAATGAGACCTTAAAGTTTATGAGAGGTAATGATGTCAACTTAAAATTTAATGGAAATAACATGGGTAAAGTTTCTGGGCTGGTGCTTTGCCTCAGAGTCCCACTACATGTGAGCACATTCCTGTGTTCTAAAATGTCTTCTAATTGTGTTGAGACCTTGATGTGGGGGCAGGGGGGGAATCTCCCATGTGGAAATGATTTGAAGTGACCTTACATATAACAAGTTCACAAAGAAAACTGAGAGCAGTTTTTTCTGTAAGATAAATTGTAATGATAAGAATATGATAATAAGGTTGAATCCCTACAGCAGTAGTCGAACAGTTAAATTTTAAGTGTACATCATATTTTAAATCAAGAGAAATTATATTCTTTATCTTTTGAGGGATTTGTAAGGATTCTATTATTCTTTTCCAAGGATTTGAAACCTTTCTGAATTATGATGCATGTTTTCAGGAGAAATAATCCTTGCAAGAAATCTTTTTTGGTGACAGTTGTGTGTTGGTTGAAAAAATTATGATAATGCCACATACAGATTTGTGAGCGGTTTATATGCTGTCTTCTCTTCAGGACACTCTGCAGATCATATAGTTACCTGCCTGACAAGAGACAGTTACAACACTCACACCTTCATACAGCAACTTATGGCAGTTCTGTCATTGCTTGCACGCACACCTTCACCTGAACCAGTAGATAAAGACTTCTATTCTGAATTTGGGAGTAAAAACACAGGTAAGTGGTCTTTTCTACATGTCATGAGTTATTTAGGCATCATACTTAGGGCATCATCTAAAGTGTACTAATTAAAAACTTTTTTGAGGGAAATTTATGCATCAGTTGTTTCCTATTTGGTACTTTAATCAAACTCCCTGACTTTAATTATCTTACATGTGCCTTATCTGAACAGAATTGCTAAATATAAACAGTCTTGCACATGTGAAGTTAGGGATGGCTTCTTGAGTCCAGCAGAAACAGCACTTCCTATACAGTATTTTTGGCTGTGTACTAGTGTAGCTCCCATTGCAAGATTCAGCAAAACCTATAAAGTCTTGGAAGTCATCAAAGAACAGTAAAGGTAACAAAGTCTGAAGGTTACGTTTTTCCTCACTTGGTCAAATAAAAGAATCCTGTCATTCCATGAGAATGTACTGAAATGAAAACTCGCCTTTTTTAAGGTGCATTAGGTTCAATTCCAATATCAGGTGAAACTTTTTTGCTTAGAATTCTGAAGCCAGTTGAAGGCATGAAATAAAATGGCATTTTCCTGAAGAATGATTGTTATTGTTACTCTTCTAAGGAGAAGCTGTGTAAGCCCAGAAAGTGCAAGGTTTGATGGGAAGTCATGTATTTTATTAGACCAATTAATTTATGTGAAAAAAGCAGTCATGCTTCCTTCACGTTTTGCTATGTTGTATTTCAACACTTAACTTGTAGGGAGTAAGGGACTGCAGTGTCACTTCCTGCCACTCCAGAGCATAGCATGGAGCAGAGGAATGTGCTCATCGAGTAAGGATATAAAAGTAATTAATATAGTCTTCTTTTTCTTCTTTTGTTGTTTTAATTTCTGCCTTTTCTCTCTGCTTAGAAGAGGCAGGGATTTTGTGTTCAGTGATCTGATAATGCTTTCAGTGAGTTCAGAACTAGGGAGTGGGAAGGAGGCAGAGAAGGGAGGTGGTAGGGAGGTGGATAATCTCTGATACGAGAATCCAGATGTATTTCCTTTAACCTCTTCTGCCATCGCCCTGAACTAGTTATGTGGTTAGAAATTTGCAGAAAAGTACATTGGTAATGCAAGAGAGACTCCACTAGAGATCTGCAATCCAAATAGAATTATTCCAATATTGTATATAAGTAAAACCATATATGAATAGATACAAAATTTGAATTCTTCCAGCTGCAGCCAACTGTCAAAGGTTGTTGCTTATCCTAATGCATTAAGTATTGTATAGTACTAAATGGAAGTATAATAATGTATGTTTCTTCCAGGAAAAATGGAGAATTATGAACTGATTCACTCTAGCAGAGTAAAATTTATTTATCCAAATGAAGAGGAAATTGGGGACCTTGCTTTTCTAGTGGCAGAGAAGATGGATGGTTTGACTAATCTTCATTCCCTCAACATCCTTCTGTATGTGTTGGCATTTCAAGTAAATCATGTCGAAGGATCTGCCCAAAACACTAGTTCGCTTCAACCTAAAACACTTATATTAACCAGCTCTGATTTGTTCCTCTTTGATGAAGATTATATCAGTTACCCACTACCTGAATTTGCTAAGGAACCACCAAAGAGAGATAAGTATCAGCTTGCAGATGGAAGACGAATTCGGGATTTAGATAGAGTGCTTATGGGTTATCAGACATATCCACAGGCCCTTACATTTGTGTTTGATGATGTTCAGAATCAGGATCTGATGCAGAATTTAACACTGGATTACTTTGGAGAAACTGATAGTGCCCCAAAGGGAAATGCCAAACAAGAAGGCAGCAGCAGCAGAGAGATCCAGTGGTACATCTTTATCCCAAGTGCAGAAAGCAGGGAGAAATTAATTTCATTGCTTGCAAGACAGTGGGAGATCTTGTGTGGTAGGGAACTGCCTTTGGAACTCACTGGGTAATTATTGCACAGCTAAGTGATTTCAGTGTCTATTATAAGGTAAAGCACAGTGTTTAAATAGCGCCTGTCAAGTTCTGGTTTTTTAATAAGGAGCTGACCAGGACTCCCTTGCTCCCTAGTGCAGTGAACATTTAATAGTACATACAAATATCCTGAAGTGTTAACTGGGGACTGAACTTCTTGTAAAGTCTATTTTTTATGCAATAGTATATAGTGAAAAAAATCTTGAGACATCCTGGGAAACTGTATGGAAAAATTAAGGAGTCAACACTAGATAATGCTGTTGCCTAGGGCTGTTAAGGTTTCTGCTATTTTTCTGTATATATCAGTCTTGCTGTTCTATATAAATTCTAACGTGTAAATAAGGGTAAATGCTTGTGTATGTTCAAGTGCAATGTTCTTTGTACAAGAAGTATTTTGGGTATGCTGCTAATGCTTATTATTTAATGATCTTACAGTTTTACATATGTTTTTCTTTGAGGTCAAATGTAATTATTTGCTGCCAATCATGAACTTAGCAGTAAAATTTGAGCCACCAGCAGGTGACATTTTCATATGAAATTAGTTTCATGGGCATTCTTTTTCCTTATCCTAGGATAAAGAAGAATTGCCTGTTAAAGATCCACTCAGTATTGTCTTGAAAGTGGAAGTACCCAACATGGTTATATGAGCATTTTGTCAGCAAATAATGAATTTGTATCTCTGAACACAAAGTTTTTCTTTTGCCTATTTTGTCAATACAAATAAAGTGTAATTTGACAGTTTTCTTTTGGCCTTGTCTTTATTCAAGTGTATCTTGTATTTGCAGGATACCATATGGCAGTTCAGCAGCACATACTGTGTTCCTAAAGTGTATTGTAAAGCATGAAATAAGCAGCAAGATGAAAGAAGGAAATAGTTTATTCTACTATAGCAAGTTTGTACTGGTCCAGAAATAGAGCTGAGTCATGGAAACTGAGGATCTGCAGCTTCTAAATACAATTTAAGGAGGATTTATTTCAAGTACTTTTGCTTCTCCATCAGATATTAGGGATTTGCTCTCCAGGCTGTCATCTTTAACTTGAATATTACCATGCCCAACAAGTTTTAGCCTCCCCCATGACAGTGAAATCCGTACTCACTATGATGAAGACTATGTCCACTGGGATTAAGAAGGGAAGGACAGTTTGATACATATGTGCCAGCTGATGTTGCTTAGAACTGATGCTTCTTAAAAAACATGTAGAAAATTTTCAGTTGGAAGAGACCTCTGGAGGTCCAACAGTCAAGCTCAGAACAGGGCAAACTTCAGACAGATTGCTCAGGGCCTGCTCCAGTTAGTTTTCTCCAAGAATGCCAAGTCCACAGTGGCACTGGGAATTTGGTGGTTCCATGGAGTATTTTTCCAGCTTGGCTGTGCTCTTTGGGCTCTAGATGCCAGCAATGTTGCAGTCAGTGCAAGGATAACAAAGACACAGGCAGCCAAAGTCAAATTGTATTGCAGGGTGCAGTGGAGTTCCCTAAGCAACTGAAGAGGTGAGGAGCGTTATTTGAATGCTGCTCTGTTTTACAGTTTAGCAGAGAAAACCTAGCCCCTCAAGCTTAGACCAAACTGAACAATTAAGGTAGGTACTGTAGACTCTTGGGGAAAACTAAATTTTCCCGTACTTTAGAGATCATCTATTCCCTGGAATCTCAAGGATATGTATGTTCATTTAAGCTTAATTGTCATTAGGTAGAAAAAAATAACTTCTAAAATAAAAATAGTAGTGATAAAATAATTAAAAGCTTAGGTCTTCATTAGTTCTTTCAGAAGTAACTCTATTAATCACCTATTTGTACTTCTTGTAGGTAACACTTAAGAGGAGCCTGTGGCAACTCAAATAGTCTAATCTGCAAGCGTTTGAGAACAGGTGAACAGATCATTTACAATATGTTTTATGGTTTGAGCGAATGCAAAGGGAATCTATAATGAGTCCTATGGAACTACCTAGGATTTGAGCCAACATGAATAGATATCTCTGCCTCTCATTCTACGGGTTATACTTGCTGTTTCTGGATAAGTCAACCCTGCTTCCACCTTGCTTGCAAGGCCTATCCTGGGGGATGCTTTGTGCTTGAGATAGACCTGAGTTCTGTTTCTAAGCATCTTTTGTAAAGCCCAACTGTTCAAATGTATTTTAATACAGGAGTGCATATCATAGAATTATGTATTAGAATAAGTAAGGATAATCCCCTACTTGTTGCATAGTTAGAGCAGTCAAGGTCTCTTTTCAGATTTTATTCCAGCAAGAACACAGCTGTGATTAAACTTGAAATTCTTTTAAGTCCACAGCTGTTTAAAACATTAAATCTGTCCCTTTGGATCAGATTATTAATCCAGGAAACAGGTACAATTCCCCCTTGAGATCTTGGTAAAAACACTGATCACATTTTAAGATGAACAGAATGTTCAATAATTCATTAGATACGTACTGCAGTATTTCTTGATTCTTCCATTAAGTATCTCATCTATGGTGCTATAAGAATTGTTTATTTTCTGGGCATTTTTTCAATAAACTTTTATGCTCTGCCAGGTAAAACATGGACTATGCAAAGTAAAGTGTCTTCCCTGATATGTTAGCTCTTGTTCATTTTCACCTGGGGAGAAAAAAAAAACCCCAACCCAACCAAACCCACAACAAGAAATCCCCCTCTCCTGCTACCAGATATATGATCTCCTGTTCTTTTGCGTGTGTTAAAACCTGCTGGAGTTACAGTGCTTTGTGGGTGCCAACTTCTATTCATTTAAGTGCAATGTTAAGCTGAAAAACTGTATTCACTGTCATTCCTCAGCACCAGTCTGTTGTCTTTATTGTCTAATTCTAATATAATCTTTTGTTTCTACATGTGGGGATTTATTTAAATGAGTTTTCCTTGAAAATGCACAATCCTTCATGTTGAACTTTATGAATTGGCTGATTGTTTCATTTCATAAAGATCTCTGAGCTTTGCACAATTAGTTTCTACAGAAAGTTCTGTAAAAAGTAGCTTCGTAAGCAGTTGTGGTCACAAAAAGCAGTCTTGCTTTCTTTCTCTCTTTTTGCAAGAGTGCTATGAAGCTCTGCATGTGTATTTCTATTTCTTTAATAATCCTTTATATTCAAATCTTTTACAGCTTCCAACCCTTGTTCAACATTAAGACAATATCTGAGTAGCTAAAGTTATGACCAGATGCATGCATAGGCAGGAGGTGAGATGTTTTTCAGGAAAGTGTCTCCTAAACCATCTTAGACTTCCATAGTCTGGCTTTTCAGCTGTTGAAGATGTGTGCCACCCTAGGAAGACCCATGCAGTTATTTATGTTCAGTGTCATCTGCTGAGGATCTGCCAAAGGTTTTAAAACTCCCTTTATATTACAATTGAAAAATTGTAAATGAATCTCATTAGGAGGGAAAGTAAATGAGGTGCTGACCTGAGCTAAACTGTGTTTTCTTTGCAAGAAGAAATGACAGTGTGACCTGCATCCTGTCTGCCTGTGTCCATTCCCATGTTTCTTTTACAGCACTCTGATCTGCCTGGCTGTAGATGTACTGAACAGTGATGTATTTACATCAGGCCCTTTGACTTTTCTTCCTGTTCTTGTCAGCTTTGATAAGCAGTTTCTTTTTTAAAAAAAAAAAAACCAACGTAACACAAAATGCTGCTGCTTCTTGCTTGAGTGTCTCTCTCAAAGTTTACTTCTGCAGTATTAATCTTCAAACATACCAAAACTTAGGTGGAAAAGCAGCAACATGAGAAAAGCATGAAGTTGTGGTTCAGAGCAGACAGATTACAAACTTAGGTTTCCTGCTGTCTGCCTGATAATGAAGGGCATTTAGTAACTCAGAAAGCTAAAAACTGATGTGGAAAAAGGGAGGGTATGAAACTTATTAGACCAAGAAGGTGCTGAAGAAAGACTGTGGCCAACACTGGAGAAACCCCACCTAAATAGATGTGTAAAGAGTAATAGCTAGAGGTGGTAAGCTGGGCACTAAGTCCTCATGCTTCAGACCTTAAGGTCTCTGAGAGGGGACGACGAGAACTCCCAGCATCTCTGAAGTTGTTGAAAATGCTGAGATAGTGGGATCCCAGCTCTCACCTCCGTCATGCTGTTCTCAGGCAGGCGCTTCAGTGCAATCCTTGGCAAACTTGGCTGTAGCTTTAGTCAAGGACATTATAGGCCCTTTCTATCCCTTATTGATAACAGTACATGAAGGGTAAGCAGCATCACCATGGGAAAACACACTGCCTCTTCAGTCATGCTGATGTCAGCAGGTGCTGAGTTTGAAGCTCAGCCGGTTTGTTCAGACATCTAATTCATACTGAATATCTGTGGGGAATTTAGTGCCCGATTCTGCCAGTATAATCCCAGGGCACTGCTTAATAGATGGGAAAGGTACAAAAGTAAAACCATATGGGAATATGTAGCTGGCTTTTACTGCAGGAGCATGTGTAAAGGAACTGGGAGTCAATAGCAATAAATAGGCCAGGACTTACAGCATTTATATACTGACATGTGTACTGCTGCCCTTCTAGATTTTGAACTAACAGGATGCAAGCAGCTGCAATAATTTCTTCCTGAATTGACAACAACATTGTGCTCAGGCAGCTCTACCTGTCTGCTTGGAATTGGACCATTGCGTGTGTGAGAGAGATAAACAGACTCCTATTCGCTGTGCAACCCTGTTTTTTGCTTTTATCAGCAAACTTAAAATTCCTATTCCTTCCAACTTGCCAAGAGAGAGAAAAAAAAAAAAAAAAAGTAGGCTTGTGTCTTAGCCTCTGCACCAAGAGCCTCAGGGGTGTGTTCGGTAAGTATGGTACAGCTGGCCCTCTTCTTACACACAAGCACTTCTGGCTTGGTCTGTTTACTCCTTTGCTAGTACCTCTTCAGACTCACAGCCTTCTCACACACTTATAATTCAGAGCAAAGAGACTTTCTGTCCTTTCCTAGCTTTCCAGAAGAGTGGAACGAGAGTCCATTTCTCACATCTCTGTAGATGTAACCAAATGATCAGCTCCCACAGAAGTTGTGTGGCAAGGTAGACTGGATGGTAAATCATTTGTTTTGGCTCTGTAATTTCTGTAAAGATTGCTTAAACAAAAGATTTCAATAGCAGGAAATTGCCCAAGCTAGTCAGGGCTGCACGCACTTCACAGAGAAGGGCTGGTGACCCAGCATTTTAAAATGCAGCATGTGACACAGGCAGGGAGACTGTAAGGATCGTAGCTGTATCCTTTGCCTTTACCCAGGCGACTTTCTTTTCCCGTGGCACAGGTTGAGTGGTTTTCGCCAGCAGTTTCTGAACTGTGAATGTTAATGTGTTCACAGAAAAATGCCAGGTCTTAGGTAAGTTATTTTAGAGGACCCAACCTTTCATCAGTGCATAAAGTAAAAAGACTGAGTGAGGAAAAAATCCTGAGCACTGCTGTTTGCCAGCAATCTGCTGATGATTTGGGAGACTGAGATCACAAGGTAAATTATTAGTGTCTTGTAGAAGTCATCTGTGTCAGCGCCAGAAGTTGAAGATCATGCTTTTGAGACCCACATCTGTGACTTCAACTGCTAAACCAACCACCTTCTGCCTGTGGGCAGGAGACACTTTACTGATAAGTCAACCTCCATGCTTTCCAAAACAAACAAAAGTCCATGTGCTAAACCTCACAGATAAACACATGGGCAGACAGTTGACAACTCCGACTGTACATTTTAAAATTGGATTTGCACAATCCTATTTCAATTAAACGTTGACTACAACATGAATGAAACCCTTCTACCCTGCCTGCCCAGGGCCATTTGCATGCTTGTCATGTCTTGCCTATAGATTTTCCCTTTGATGAAGGTTTTTTCCCCCCAGTTTTCCTGTCTTACATATTCCTTTAATTGCTAGTGGCATAGCAAGTTCCGTGGCTTCATTCTTAATGACTGCTGGGTAGTTCCTCTGTAAATTCAGAACAGTTTAGAAGCAATCAGATGTTGAGCCCTCTGACAGATCTCAGGATCTTGCTTTGGGGGATTGAAATGCTTTGTGCAGGTGCCTATGTATATGAGCTGGTCTCATACAGAAATAAGTGAGGGAGCTAGTTTTTTTATTTATTGACAATTTTGAAGGGTGTTGCACAAAACAGTGGAATCAAAAAATTGATCCAATGCATTTTGCCTCTAAGGCATAAGCTTTTTATTGATGTTAACCATAAGAAAATCCATTTATCTGCCTAGGAGGAATCCATCTATCAGAAGAGAACAGAAACAGTGTAAGTGGAGCAGTAATTTGTCTTTATTTCACTCAGTTTTGCTCCCTGTGCTGTTTCCAGGCTGATGTTGCCATCTTTGGTGATACTGCCAACTGGACTGCCACTGCGAGCATGTTGGCTTCTCTTCACTGTGCATTATTAATGGCTCTTGGCCACCGATTAATTTGGAGGAGGTTGGTGCTTCACCTTCTTACTAATTCCGAGAATCATGGAGATCCAAAGTTGAGGCAGGTTTTGGTGTTCCAGATCCAGCAACAGTGATCAGCAAAGTAAGTTTCCATTCTCTCAGAGCAGTTCATACGCAGTGGCTGAAACGCACTACCTATGCCGCTTGAACAGGAAAGCAGCATGTGACGACAGATGACCTTTTGATTTTTCAATTTATGCTCTGCTGCTGTACAATGGCATTACTCAGTGTTTGCGCTTTTAGCCTGTATATTGCTGTTGTATTGCTTGCCTTTAAATGAGGTATGGTGAGATAAGGAAGCTGGCTGTGAACCTTTTGATGTTGCTGTGAATCTGATTTATTTAATTCAGACAGGAATTTCACCAAGCCTTTCTCTCCCTTCTCTTCCTAGTTTCCTTGGAGTAGGTCAGATACAGTGATGATAGGCAGCAGTGGAAAGCCTTGGAATCAGTCTTTGTGTGTCCTTTTTCCCCTGTACCATTTTCAGTGTTGAGCCATTTAGAAAACGGTCTGAAGATTCATTAAAAGATGCCCATGTCTCTTCAAGTGCCTCAGGATAAGCTATTTTCACCTTAAAACCTTATCAGCTATCTGTGGATGCCCAGTACTGGTAACTTAATCCCTATGTCATATAGCCAGCTCTTGGAAAACCCATCAACAAGCAATCAACATCCTTCTAGGCTGCCTGTTTTAGCTGTGTATGTCTAACAGGCAGCATGGGGCAGAGAAGCAGTCTCATTCTTCTGTTTACAGGGCCAGTCTAGTACCATGACTGTAGGTAAAGAAAGCATTGTACAACTTCCATATTAATGTCCCTCTACAAGAACGTCCACACTGTCCATTTGCGACTTTGCCGTCCCACCAGAACTGGTCTGAGCTGTGTTGTCTCTGCCTCATTTCACAGATCTGCAGGGTACCAAATGGTTTCCAGAGCTGTGCAACGCCTCTGACCTTGACAAAGTGGCCATCTGTTGGGCAGCAGTGGTCCCAGGGCTGCAGTTGTCCTGTAATGGGACAAGCAGGCTGAGTTGTCAGATTGAGTTGTGGGCTGGTACTTCTCACACGGGTTGCAGTGGATGGTTGTGTGCCTTATCTGCTTCCTGTTAGTGCAGGATATATAATAGTGCTTGCTGTTCATCATGCTGGCTGTCTCTGTAGGATGGAGGAAGAGGTAAAGCACAATTAACGGCACTAGTAAGTACAGCAGTGCTTATATACTTTATATGTGTATCTTTGTGTGTATGCAGGGGGCAAAAAAATATTAATGCTCTCAATTATTTATGTAAACACAAGAGTAGCTTCCTATCCTGGTTTCATTTAGGCACCTTCATATACTATTAATGGCTCAAATATGAAAAGATACCTCATTGCTCAGTAGGATTTGTTACTAACAGAAGCAGCCTTCAGACTGCTCAGTATAGTGGTTCTCTTGGCAGTGTAGGGAGACAAAGTCCATGTAAAATCTCTCAATAATCAATTCCTGGTTGTTTATAATGTTCAAAAGGAGAAATTCAATTGCAGACCATACCTCAGGCTAGTATTTATTTTTTTAATCCCATTTTGGGACTTTCCTATTCTGAGTGCTATGGAAGTGCTCCTTGGATTCATCAAGCTGTCAGCAGAGTGTTTGGAAAATGATGTATTTTGCCACTGCTGCCATAGCACCTGAAAAATCTGATGCTTTTCTTGCAGTGAAACTCAAATATTTTAAATAAATACCAAAGCCTACCCAAAGTACTTGATTGATTGATAGGATGTGCTTACATTATTGCTCTGAAGTGCAGCATATCACTCGCATTGCTTTGTTCATGCATACTTTGGGATAGGCAATGGTTGGGTCTACCTTCTGTGTGAGGTGTTGTGGACATATTAACATCTATGGTAAAAGGAAATCAACTTACCCTTCATGAATTCATGGTATTTAAGTTTGCCCATTGGATTTGCCTTCAGTTAAGCATACAGTTAACCTCTTTTCATTCCAATTAGTTGAAAACTAAGGATTTCCTTCCTTCTGTTTTGAACTGATATGTAAGAGGAAATCCGTAGATGTTCCTGTTTTGAGTAAACTTTTTACTAAGGAGTTCTGCTTGTGCATTTAAAAAAAGAATAGAAAGAAAGAAAAAGGTGGTATTGATTCAGACGTAATGCTGGAAGTAGCAGATCCACTCGTGAAGGCTTTGCAGCCAAAGAGCACATTGCAAAAATGCTCTCTCCCTGTTTACTTTTAACCTCTGGTTTGTCTTGGATCTGATTCTTAGTAGGCGGTCTTATCTTACAGAAATTGCAGCCTCTATCGCCACCCCTTTTGTGGAAAGGGTCCTGCCTGTAAAAGCATGAAAATGCATCCTCCTGGGCTGCTGTTTTTCTTCTTAGCAGCATGCTTCACTCCCACAGCTGACTGCCAGAATCAGAAGGTAAGCCTGTGAGTCTTTGTTTAAATGTTCATTGAACGGTTCTTCATATTTGGATGGTTGCTTGTTATGAAATAGTCCACCACAAAACTCCTTTTTTCATTTACATTTAGTTAGGTACAGAAAAACATCCATCATTAAACTTCAGAACTGTAAAGTATCTTTTCTGCTTGTAGGTGGGTATGTGTGTAGTCTAAACTGAGGAGCTAAAAATAAGGTTGAAGGGAGCTGCTTGAATTTTAGATCAGATTAAATTTGTATTTATTGTCAGCACTGAATGCAAAAGTAGCAATGTGAAAGGACTGGACATCTTTTCTTTCGCTATTTTCAGTACGTGTGATGGGAGCTTAGCATCCGGCAGGACAGGTCCATAAGTTTCCCGGGAGAATTTTATTAAAAAATTTTAAAAATCTCATCAAATTGTTGCTTTGCAACAGGGTAAATACACTTGTTTCAAGTACATTTCCCAGCGGCTTCCCATTGAGGAGTGTGGAATACTTTCCGTTTTGTTTCAGTTTTGTTTCAATCTTGTTGATTTTCTTTTGATTCCTTTATCTCTGTTCTGGTGTTTTAGCAGCAGCATCTAGAAGAATATATGATGCCCTTGTAGATTTGTGGTCTAGGCTCCATGGTGAGGCATCCCATTTTCTGTAGGCTAGAATTCACACTAATTAGTACTATATTGTCTTCTGCCATGGCCCTTGTTCTGTCTTGCTGTTGGAGGAATGAACTGGCTCACAAAGTCAGAAGTTGTGTGAGGCATTTGGAAATCTTATTCCCTGGGGATCTCAGCTATGGAAGGCTTGTCTTGCCTTGAATGACAGAGAGGGGCCTCGTGGGGAGTGGACAGACCTGTGCTAAGGAAGGTGCATGTGAGTCTGAAAGACTTAATTTAAATAAAGCCAGAGCACTGAAAAGATGCTTCAGTGTCAGAACTTTGGGTGGAAGCTTTTGTATAGACCCTTTCATAAAAGGCCATAAATGACTAATAAGCATGCAGATAAGGTAAGAACCTCATGACCCTTTGGGCTTGTAGGATAATACAAACATAGAAGAAGTGTCTCTACTAGTGTTTTTTGTTTGTCTGGAAGCAGGGGTTCCAGGCAGGTGGGTTCCAGTATAGTAGTGCATTCAGAGGTGTGGGCTCACATCTTCAGCTGGTGTAAGTGGAAATTTTGGTCTCTTGACTTGGAGACACTGGTTGATTACTGAGTTGTCTGGCTTGGTGTGAAACAGTTAAAATGTCAGGTAATGAGTACCCGCTCACAGAGAAGTGAAATGTTTTGAATCACCTCTGGAGCAGTTTATTTAATCCAGGAAAAATAACCCCCTTTTAGAGTTTTTCCCCAAAAGGTTCCCTCTTTTTAGAGAAAGAGAAGAAACATTTGAAAGGTTATAATGAGAGGTAAGGAAAAACAAGCATCTAATGAAGTCTTCTCTGATAGTTTAGGATGGCCATTGGATTTGATTGCAATAAAGTGCTGTGATTCCACAAGAGGCCTCCATTGGCTTGCAGGAGACTTGCAGGGGCCATCAAGAAAGAAAAGAGAGATTTTGTGCTAGCTATTTTTCAGTGATGTTGCCTCAGGGCTCTGATTTGATGGCTCAAACATGACAGCAAATCTGTTAGCCTGATTTGTTTTTTGTATACCTCTTGGTATGGGCTGGGGAAGGTGCAGCAGATGTAAGAAACATGGAATTTTTTCTGCTGGGAGGAAGCCAGTCGCAGGCTGTGCTGGAGGAGGAATGGAGGCAGGTGGGAAACGAGGTGAGAGCTCCCTGCATCGCTGTGCCTCCAGTGCTCTGCAGCTGAGATGGTGGGAAACACCCAGGGCAACAGTAGATCTTGTGTTATGTGATCTCTGAGCTTGATTGTTCATCCTCGTGCTGAAGTGTCTTCCCTGGACAAATGCGAAGGGTTTGTGTGTCCAGGAGCCACTGGTCTGTTCAGCTAAAGTGTTATTGAGAACTTCTTGTGGAGGTACATGACTATAATGACTCAAGCATGTGTCTAGAGCTCTGTTTCGTAAAGGGCAAATCACTGGAAACTTGGTGATTCATTAGATAATGTCTGTTTCCAGAACTGGCTCCCAGGATTGTTGGAGCCAAACACTGACGTCCAAATGTGTTTTTCTTTCTTCCTTGAGGTTTTGCCATGCAGAAGGATTTGTGTTACAGTTTGGGAGGAAAAGATAAAGGGAGAAAATGAGGCGAATGAAACTAGCCCTTAAAAAAACCTCCCCAGCTTATTCTCTTGAGGCAGAATAAGAGAAACATGAGCACTTGAGAAGTAAGGGATATCTGTGTCGGAGTGAGAAGAGGGAAGGAAACACTGCAGCATCCAGAAGCTTAGATATGTCTCAGCTAAGAGGGCAGCAGCTGCTCATGCACATGCATGTGTTTGAGTGCAGGGAGAGAGCATAGTCCTGCAAGTCTGGCAAGACAGAGTTTGGACAGAGGCACCCTGGCTCTTAACTTCTTTTGGCTACAGCTAGATGTCTTCTGCTTTAAAAGCCTTCTTTAACTTTGGAGCTGTTTGAGAGCACCAGTCTTCCTTTTCTGTTGCTTTGTACCTGAAGTGCGATACAGTCCAGGCTCACATCATTTGTTGTTGGTGACTGTTTTCACCCCCTTTCCCTGGTGTAGCCACCGTGCACCTCACTGACTCTCGGCCCACCAGGCAGCATTGCTGCATCACAGGGGCAGACATTCCCTCTTGCTGCTTCCTCTCCAGCATCTTCAAACTTAGAAACAGCAGTCACAGATGAGCCCGAGGGAGCAGTGCGTCATTGTTTTCCATGAGGCTGTGCCCAGGAGCCACCTCTGACTCAAACTCCTGTCTATCTTTCATCCTCTCCAAAATTCAAGTATCCAAACTGTTGCATTTATGTCTTTTGATTCCCTCTTCTGCTTTCCTAAGAAGCAAAACACTCCAGAAAATGACTGCTTCATCAGTTCTGTCACTCAAATAAGAAAGGAAATATTTTTTTTATTATTTTCCACAAAGCTGTTTTCTTCCTCTTTCTTCCCGCTTGTTGCTGCTGACACAAGTATATTTCCTTATAAAAAAGGGAAGATCTTACTGGAAAGCTGCCTAAAGCTCATGAAATGTCCCAGAAAGGTAGTGTAGGGAGGATTCCACAATAACTGTCTCATCTTAGAGGCCTGCGAGTAATTGAAGAGCCAACACGGGGGAGTGACAGCCCTTCTCCTCTTCCAGTGTCCATCTCCATTTAGAAATGGAGCCACTTCAATGAAGGAAAGAGAAGAAAAATGGAGTAATGTGTGAATAATGATGTCTTCCTCTACCACCACGACAGAGAACACATTAAATGGCCCAACTATGTCTGAGAGCCAACTCCTGATGCCTGGAAGTAAAGATAAAATAGAAGATTGGAGAGTTTTAATTTAGTGTTTTGTGCTCTACTGTTTGTGTGGTCTTTTTCATACAGATAGGGTGGCTCAGACACCTGATAAATGTTTATGGGATAGTTCTGACAGCGTTAACATCATAACTCATGGGAAGGCATCCACCTCTGTGTTTCTTCCTTGGGAGTCTTCCCATTCTTCTTTCTGAGGCATTGTCTAAGTGAAGGTAAAAGCTGGGATTTGATGGGACTAGAAAGGCAGGAGATGTACCGTTCTGTCAACCTTAATTTGGAGCCCTAATTTGTACTTGAATCCGCTGGATGGATGGACTTCTTCGCTAACCATTGTATAGAGACAGAGTATTCCAGAGGTAGCATCTTGTTCATATTGGCTGTCTTCTCTGTTTTGCTCCATGAAAAGGGGAAATCTCCTTTGACTGGACTATGTGCCAATGGGGTGGAAATGTAAGGAACAGCAAAGCTGATTGCTGTCCTGCTGGATAAAATTAGTTAAGCCAGTGCTCACAGGACATGGATAGGTGGATTTGGTGGATTCAGATTGGTTTTGAGCTGTTTATAATGCAAGGAAGAGAGTCATTGACATAACAGGTTCCTTGGGGATTCTGCCACCAAAGGAAGTGGAGGTTGCTGTACAGTAAGGAATGCCCCAGATGCACAACTAGAAATTAATAGCTATGTGAGGGGCCACCATAGACAAAGGAATCACTTTCTTCACTGGGCAGCATTCTTGCATGGATGGCTGCAGAAGATGAGAAATAGCTCAACTCCAGGCAGAGGCAATGTGGGTGTGAGTCAGGAAACTGTTCCAGGGAGATGTCCCTGCAGACCTGGGACTTGAGGGTTATCTCTCAGGAGGTTTTCCTGACAGGGTCTGCTGGCTGTCATCTGGGAGGGCCTTCCTGAGCTGTTGATAACTGATGGGAAGTCATGGGCTTCCTCCCTTGCCTTGAGGCAAATGTATGCATTTGGGCTTAAGTTCAGAGGAAGCAAAGCTGAGATTGCTGATGGGAGTCCAAAACAGGGAGTTCTGGGCACAGGAGAGCTGCTGCGTTAACAGCATTGTTCAGGATTGGCTTAAAAAAATCCCAGATTAAGGCCGCCTCCCAAAATTTGATCTAATGTTTTTATTTTTAGAAAATACAGTGCCTGTAGAGCACTGAGGTGAGCTGTGGTTTTTTTTCCAGTCAATGACCTTTTGGGGCAAACACAGCTCGTGCCTCCCAGCTTTTCTCTGCCATCGTCAGTGACAAACATTGTCTCTTTTTAAAATGAGCAATGAGGTTTCCATGCAGTGGCTCGACTCCAGGAGTTTAGGAGTACAGGGAAGCCCTTTTGGAGTAAAATCATGAGCTTTAATAACAAGCTGGCATATGATGGTGGTTTTTTGCTCTAAGGCTGTACGTTCTTCATCTGCTCTGGCTGTGTTTCATTTGGAGAAGCAGAGTTGGTGGGTACAGGGGTACAGAAAAGCCCTGTGAGGAAGCCTGAACCCCTGAAGTTATTCTGGTTGGGTGGAAGGACTCGTGCTGAATTTATCACCAGTCATGTGAATTATCCAACTGTCCTACCTGATCTTCTTGCCAGTGTTTATAGGGTCCTTCTCACCTAGGGTCAAAGCATCAGGGTCAGAGAGGTACAGAGCACCTTTCCTTTTAATCCACCCTGCTGCCCCCCGCACCTTCTCGAAGACAATTGCCATGAGAAATATTTGCGTGAGCAGCTCCTGGGCTCTAGGAAACAGACTGAACTAACACATTTGGTTCTTCAGACCCGTGAAAAAGCAATGAAACCACC
This sequence comes from Pelecanoides urinatrix, assembly GCA_013400755.1. NCBI lineage: Eukaryota > Metazoa > Chordata > Aves > Procellariiformes > Procellariidae > Pelecanoides > Pelecanoides urinatrix. Next base: position 24,396 of record VZTQ01015739.1, on the reverse strand, counting down.
AGTGAACTGGATCGTATCAATGGCATGGAAAACAGAAATGCTGTGTTGCGTTTTAATTCAGTGTCTTTCTGGCAAGAGTTAATTAATTTAGGGCTTGTCCTCACATACCACTACCACATGTTTGCAAAAGATCAGTTTAAATTAACAGTGCAGGGTTATGATTATTTTAGAAATGGTTAGAATTTTTGCTGTGAGGCGTAGGGGAAAGATAAGATAGCTGTGATCTGCCCTATTGCCTTCTAGCTGAGATCCAATCGGAGTAATATGCAGCAGCATGGCATGATAGTTTAGCCCATATGAGTGTGTGGTGTACCCCCCAGCAGCTGCACTGGTCACTGTCCTCCCCAGTGGTATCTAAAGAATGGTGCAATGTTGATAAAGATATTAAAGGTTGGCAAGATGAGTGGCTAGGCTAACAACTTAATTTTGGGCTTATTTCCGTTCTGTTTTTTCTTTTTAAGTTAAAATCCATGCGATGCAATATCAAGACGATGTTTACCTTGAATACAGCGTGTACTGCTTGTGCTGCAGCACCAAAAATGTTTTGTCCAAGAGGCTGGTTAAAGACCACCCAAGGATTAGGAGTGAGGGACTGCAGGTAAGGCCTATTTACTAACCACGTTAAGGTTTTGGTGCAGCCCTACTATGCAAGGAGTAGTGTGTATGCCTTCAGGAGAGCACATGTGTGTTTTCTGAGCAATAAAGATCCAAGGAGATTTGTTTTCAGGTGCATAAAAATTTATTTACAGCCCCTATTATTGTTGCTTTTGTCTCCTTGGAAATCCCATGAACTTTTTGCTGGGCATAAGGTTCTATATACACAGAACAAATTACATGATAATTACCTCTAACTTGTCCTAAACAGCCTGAGTTTGCTAATCCTGCTGTAGCAACTTAACAGAGGTCTGTCTAGCATAGAAACCTGTTTCAGACCCAGAATCCCATAGTGGATTATTAGGAAAATAATATAACGATAGTCCCCCTTGTATATCCTCCCAACTTCCAACAATAATCCTCTGAACTTTTTACCTTCCTATTTTGCTTTATGACAATTGCTTGTTCATGTGATCCTTGATCTTATTCTGTTGAGCTTGGCTCTAATAGGAAAAGGGTGAAGGAAAACTGAATTTACCAGGAAGTTTTTAAAAAATGAAACACTATAGATTATTGTTTGCATATCTATTCAGGAGTGAATGTTAACAGTTAATATATAGCTCCATTGTCTACTGTTTTTTGTGATTCGCTATTCTGTCGAAATACTTTAAAAATAGCTGTAGCAGTTTTGCAGTTTATAGCAGTTTTTGCACAGACACATAGGAATCAGATTCAAGCCAAAGCGGCAGTGCTATTGAGACAATTTCCAAGTTCCTTTTGGGAAGGATGTTGTGCCAAAAATAAAATTAAGTGTAAGAATAATGTGAGTGTATGCAGTTTTTCTGAGTGTTATTTGCTCTTGTGGTGGTTGTTGGACAGACCCAAGAATAGTTCTGTACTGCATACGTGCAGAACAAGAGACACTGCCATTAAGGGCTTACCCTGTGTGTAGTTGTGATGGATGAAGGGTTGAAAAGAAGATGCTTCTTTTGGGGATTTAAGGGGTTTGTCCAAGATTATATAGAGAATCTGTGAATAACAACAGCTATTACATCCAAATTTCCAGCATCCCAATCTGGAATCTTTAGTGCAAGACAGAAAGGGACAAGTCCTGCAAGGAGACTTTGTTCTTTTGAGGTTATTTAAATGTGAAGTCTAATGTTGAGTCACCCTGGAGATCTGAACTTTGTTTCTGTGCTAACCCTCCAGCATCCAAAGTTTCTGCCCTGATGCCCTCAGACTGCCCAGGGTCCTGTTTCATATCCAGTCCCTCGCAGATTTCTTGTAACCGATTTTCAAATCAATGGGCATCCTTAGCGAAGACATAACCCAAGTACAAACTCTTGCATGCATGTATGGCAAAGGAAATGAGTGCCCTTCTTTCCATTCAGAGTTCAGTGCACTTCAGTGTGATTGCTTAGAAACCCTCCAACCAGCGTGTGGTATGTTTGTGTTGTAATCATGAATCTTGGATTGTTCTTTTTAAGATACACCGTCAAGTTAGGAGAAAATACCCTTTCCCAGCCAGGGTGCCATCACATATGTAAGAAGGAAATTGAGGAGAAAAAATGCTGCCCAGGATTCTGGGGTACAGAGTGCTATGGTAAGTTTTTCATCTTTTTACAACACTCTCTAGCTGTTGAATAACTCAAACCAGTTTTAACAGAAAGCATTAAATATGCATTGAAGTGATTAATTTTCATTATTCCTCAAACACTCACAAGGTCTCCATTATCCGTCTGGGAGGTTCAGAATATAATGGGGAAGGAATCCCTTTGCTTCAGATGAGTTAAATCCTCTTACATTTAACACATAACATAACCTCCTTTGGTGGAACTTCCTTTTGTCTATTCTTTAAAAATAAGCTTTTGGAAAGGGATGTTTTTGTTCCTCTTTAAGAAAGTTTCCAAAGGAAGAGGAAGATACATCTTTCTGATGTCCCTCTAGTCTGCAGTGCGTGTGCCACGTGTGCCACTGTATAGTCTGGAGTTAGTCAGCCATTCAGCCACAGAAAATACTTAGCAATTCCAACCCAAGGTGAAAATAACTGTCCCAGAGCTCCCACTTGGGTTTATGCCAAGTAAAGAGAATTTGTTTTGTCTTGTCTCAAAAATCCAAAAGCAAGATGTACTAAGCCAAACACTTCTCATATGATTGACTGATTGCTGGAATATGGAAAGACTCTCTTCAGCCCTGCAGAAAATGGGAGGTCATTTGAGAGCTTGAGCCTGTTCTCACACAGAAGTGGTTTGAATAAGCAATTGGCTTCGTCACAGGAATCGCATGTCTAAAACTTCCAGAAATAGTCCCCAGAATTTGAAGGTACCCCACTCCAAAGATGTGTGGACCATGTTTATCTGAGCACATTCCTGGCTCTTCATGAAGTCAGGGAAAGATGAAAATGCTCAGTATCTTTGCAAAGCAGGCTCCCGTCTGTCCTGAGTTTCAGAACTGCCCTCAGATGTTTGATACCACCTCTTGCTGATGCTAGCAGCAGTGGCTCAACCTCAAAATATGTTTCAGTGCCTTTGCTGAAATTTAGTTAGGTATGGCCCATTGGGACTTTTCCTTAGACTTTTAATAAAAGGCTTTTCTTAGATAGCAGCCAGCTTGCTCCTTGGTGCTACTCCTGACCATATTCACCAGCTCTGGGCCAGTGTTAGGTGTATTGGATAAGCAGGCAGGGACTTTGCTGGTGAAGAGGCCATTGTTTTTGCACGACTGGAATGCCTGGGGAAAGAGGAGATGGAAAGGGGGATACAGTGCTGGTTGTTCAATCTAATCTTGTCTGGCCTGTCTTTGCCTGCTAGAGTGTCCGGGTGGCTCTCAAAGTCCTTGCAATGGCCATGGGACATGCTTGGATGGTATGCAGCAAAATGGGACCTGCATCTGCAAGGTCAGTGCATGATATATACTGAGGGTGATGTGCTTTTGTCAGAGGGAGTTGTATAGCATCTGTGCAGATGCTTTGGATGAAGGCTGCCCTTCGCCTGGAAGGTCATTAGCAGCTTCTTTCATTCCAACATCAGTGTCTGTGGTTTATCTGGAGGGTTGGTGTGGTCTGCAATAGCACTAAGACACTGTTGGTGAGGCTATGGAGTTGAGAAGGATCTCTAGGGAGAAATGAAGAAAGAATTGCATGAATTTAACCCTCTGATTAGTTGAAATAATCAGTGTCTGTCTGTGGCTGCAAGAAGCCGCGAGATACTTGGCTCTTAATGAGCTGCACCTTTTCCAGACTTGGATGATCTACTTCCCAAATGAATTGGTCCTGCACCTTGGCAGGCAGATCCTCCCTCTCTCAGGAAAAGCAGGAGAGACCAGAGAGAATTTGGGACAGATGTTTTTTTTTTCTTTACAGCCCCAGACTTAGTACAACAAAAGCATAAACAATTCTGGCACATTTGAATTGTATAGAGCAGTGTTTCTAAAATTTTTGGCTTAATGGATCAATGTCAGACTTGAAACTTTCTCTTATGAACTGTATGTTTTTACAGCATCCTTAATTAATAGCATTGTGAGCTAAGATCCTACCTTTTGTGCCCTGCTTTGAGTAAAGTTGATTTTGGATTTAACTCAAAGACACCTTGTATCAATCAAAATATACACTGAAGGTCCCCAAGCCCTGTAAAATCAATATCAAAATTCCCATTGATATTAGTGAATTCCAAATTCCTTTTTCAGAGAGATATCAGAAGCCAGCTGGTACATTCCTGCCTGTTTGTGATTTGGACATTGTTTCCTCAATGCCCACCAGAGTTTTGCTGGCATTTTGCATGCCCTCTGTGTGTCAGCTTACGCTGTGTTCTTCTTTGCCATGGGGGACGGTTAATACTACTAGAGCACTGAAAAGATTGGTTTTCTTCACTTTGGTATTGCTTCAGCTGTCACAGAAAATCAGAAATGGGGAGAGACTTTGAACTGTAACAATGTGTGGAACAATGCAATGAAACAGGAAAATAACATCTGGGACATTTTGGGGCCCTTCTAGGAGCAATACAGTGGCTTTGCGTGCCAGAATTGTCAAGATGAAAATCGTTTTGGCCCAGACTGTCAGTCAGGTAAGAATGAGTAATTCAAGTGAAACCTCCACAAAAATAACTGAGAGCAAGGAAGGAGGAGGGGGATGTTGAGTGAGGAAGGGTGCTGGAGAGGAGGAGAGGATTCCAGCTGGCAGTGTTCAATAGCAGGTGTCTTGGCATTTTGTCTTTGTGCCCTTCTCCACTGTCCCATTAGACAAATGATTCTCAGTCTTTCACTCAAATCAGTCCATTTTCCTATTGTAAATCTCTCTCTGCCCTTACCAGGGCTACCCCTGTTTCCTCTCTTTTTTAGCCAGGCTGTTACCTACACCCCTGAAATGACTCACACTGCCCAACCGTCCTCCAGACTCCTGTAACCGCACCACTTGTCTCCCAGCTTCTTCCTTGTTGCCCTCCCTACAAAATTAATACATGCAGTGCTGCTTCTCATGTATGGCATTTTTAGAAGCGATTTATGACCGGTGCAGCCTGGCTGTTAAAGGAGCCCTTTTCGACCAGCTCCTGGTTCCCTTGTATCCACAGGTGAGATAGGTGTGATCTTTGTGGTTGTGCTCACACAACGACACCAATGCTGGGATCACGGATGTGGTAGGCTCTCATAACACTGCCTCCTTCGTTGGCTGCAGAGGACTTAGAGGAGTGGGAAGTTAAAACATGTGCCTGAAAAGCTGGTCTAGATCTTGCATTCAAGGCTGCTCTTACAGGGCAGTACTTTGTCTTCTAGAGCCCAGGACATAGAGTTTGCCCCTGTAAGCTATGACTGGCATGGCCTATTTTTAAAAAGAGATACATTTGCTGTGGATTATTGGTGGGAAATCAGGGTGCCAAGTCCCAGGGCAGTTGGCCAATGTATGCCTGGAGCCCCATGCACTGCCTTGTCGCTGAAGGTCAGGTTTGTCTGGACTTTTCTTGCAGTGTGTGACTGTGTGCACGGGGAATGCAACAGCGGTGTCACTGGGAATGGAAGCTGCACATGCTATGGAGGCTACACTGGCCCCAGGTGTGACCAAGGTAAATACATTGGTAGCTGCAGAGGGGCTGTTAGAGCTAAACTATGATATAGGCTTGGATGCATGTGTCCCAAAAAGAGCTGCGGGGCAATTAATAGCTTGGGAATGTAGAGGGAAGATGATCTGAGCACTAGAGAGCTAAACAGAGGGAAAAGCTGGGGTCTGCTCCCCACTCCTTGACAGTGGCCGAGATGTACCATCTCTTTGTACCTCTGTTCTTTCTCTGGAAACCAGATAGATCCTTTCTTCTCTCTAACCCCTGCGGGACCTGACTACCTAGGCTGCCAGTGATTTAGAGCTGTCCGCACTGCTTATATCCCCTAGCTTTTGTGCCAGCTTGCAGGCCTCTGGAAACCACATTTGCCTTCAATTCCAGATATTTTGTAAGATAAGTTGAATCTTCCAACAGTGCCCTGTATGCTCAAAGGGAAACTCTCTTTGCTGTGTGATTCCAGAGCTTCCCCTTTGCAAAGGCATGACATGTGAGGCCAACAGCGAATGTGTGGTAAGGAATGGGACCGCGATGTGTGACTGCAAGCTGGGCTACAGAAAAAGTGGGGCCACTTGCCAAGGTGAGAAAATTCTCTGTGACCCTAAATGGTTCCCTGTTTGGAAAAATCTTACTGCACTGGTATCTCTGGATGAATTTGATCACTGTGACTACAATGCCTACTTCACTGCAGAGGCTTAAGAACCTGTTTTTTAGGAATCCCTTTAAGATTAGGGGCTAAGTTTTTGGCTCTCCTCTCACTTGGTCCTGAAAGCAAGAAATTAATTAGAGTTGCAAGTTCCATCCAGCACTCGCCTATAAGTATGTACTGAATAACCGTGACAACGCGATATTGGTGAGTCTGTACCAGTTGAAATAATAAGGCATGTGATTGGAGGATTTCTTCACTGATTTCAAATTGAAGTTTGTGAATTGGTTTTGTTAAAAGAAGTCAATAAGATGCATGTGATTATCTAGCTATGGATAGCTCTATTTTCACTGGCTTTTTGAAGTTTTTGCTGACCAAACTGCAGTTTCATATATCCTCAGATATGAGGGAAATTCAGAAGAAAATCCAAGCATCCTCTGTCACTCACACTTCCGTTACTGAAGTAACATGAAGAATGTGTCATCCAAATTCCTCAGATTAAAAAACCCAAAACGTCTGCTATCTGAAATGATTTTATTTTCCTGGGATATTTTAGAAGTTTAATAGTGTAAATTCTTCATACTCCATTCTTTCCAGGCCTTTTGCATTCTGCTGTGCTGCAGTAAGTGCTGTTTTGAAAATGGAAATTTGGTTACTCTTACCTCTCATGTCTTCAATTGCAGTTCAGGATCCTTGTGCTGCTTCTCCATGCTCCCCCTTCGCTGTATGTAAGGTTCTTGGACCACGAAAGTATCAGTGTACCTGCAAAGAAGGATTTCAAGGAGATGGGAAGGTTTGCCAGCCTATAAACCCTTGTGTTGACAGCAATGGAGGCTGCCCAGAAAACTATACGATTTGTGTTTACAGACGTCCAGGAGAGGTGAGGGCAATAATAGCACATCAGCAACCTGTAAGGGTCTGAAAAATGGAGAGGTGAGAAGTTCTTCAAATGAGCTCACCATTGTGTTGGTCAAATCTGCTCTCCTCACCTTAGATTTTGCAAAAGGAAACCAGACAGTTCTTTTGTTGGGTAACTTATTGGGTAAAAGATGATGAATGCAGCTCTATAATCACTGTGTTGCCTTCTCTTAGGCATCTTGTGTTTGCAAGCCTGGGACGAGTAGGAGAACTTCGTCCGAGTGTTCTGCATTTCCCAATGATTGCCGGCAGTATTTTTGCGACGTGACTTCCACATGTGAAATTAATCCCCAGGGGAATCCTAGGTAAGCCAGTTTAAAGATTGCTATTAAAGAAGCTTATTCTGCAGCTAGAATGGAAACTGAGTTTGGACGAGCTGAATTTTGAAGAAACTGAGAGCTAACCTGAGGAGAATGAGCCAGAGTCACCTTTTGAGAAGAGCCTGTTTGTAACAAGCCCATTGAAAATAGAGAGTTTTACATCAGTCATTGTAAATTTTGGCATGTAGGTCACAAGATGCTTTAAATCTGGGGCAGCAGAGTCTTCTCTGTGATGTGAACTGGAGATGTAGCTCCCCAAGTTGGTGGTGGTAGTAGGGTATTATCACTTAATAATCAGTCATTAAAAGGGAGATCTGCGACTCTTGTTTGCTCACATTTGCCCACATTTGATTCTGAGGGCTAAGTCTTTGGCTCTCCTCCCACTCAGGCCTGTAAGCAAGAAATGAATTAGATTTGCAGATTGACAGAGAAGGGGGAAGTTGAGGGAAGAAACACCAGACCTCATTTAGTCCTCTGGAGCAAAACAGATAGAAGTTGATACCCCTTAGAGGGGAAATATTGCCAGATCTAGGATAATTTTTGCATAGTGGCCTCCCAAATACCAGAGAAACCTTCCCCGAGGATTTTGTGTGTTACCAAGAAAAGCTGGAGCTTCTCTGAGACTGAAGAGGGAAAGAGCCGTCCTATCTCCTTGACCCTTCCTTCTCCAGTGCTGCTAAAACTGTTAGCATCCACCTGCTCATTGTGTGCTCCAGGCCAGAACTGAAACACAGTGGCTTCCCTTTCTGAAGATATGCTAGCAAAGTGCAGGACGCGGTGTTCAGCACTGTCCCTGCCTTAGTATATCTGTTCCCCAGCAGCTGGCACTCAGCCCTCTAAGGCTGGAGTAATGTCAAATTCCTCCCCTGTGTCACATGTCTTTGCATCCCTGAAACAGAAAGAGGAGCAGAGCTGATACTTGGACAAAACCCAAACGGAAAAAACACGGTTATCAGCCAGTGATCTTAAGTAGTCTCTGAGTAATGACTGTAAATCCGTGTGAATCAGGACAGAGATTTTCACATGTAGAAAAGCTTTTCTGGAAAAGACATTAGCCTGTGTGGGGCCCTTGTTAAGTCTAAGACGATCCGTAGCTAACTGATGTTGTTGAACTGGTACTTCTCACTGAAGCTGAGGGGTCACATAGGAGCTGTTTCCCAGATTTTCACTTAGCCTGCAGTTTTTGCACATTACCTCAAATTTTCAGATGCTGTAATGACTGGTACTGACTGAATACCTAGTTAGAAAGGTGTCGATAAATATATTGTGGCTATCTCTACACTGAACTCTAGAGCAGACAATCCTTATGTTGATTGTATCTGATGTATCTTCATTCTCTTTGGGTAGGTCCAAATTTGCTTGCACTCCAGAAGTGTGCATCTTTTTTCCTGTCATTTAGTTTATGCAAAAGTTACTAAGCTCTTACCTACACCTTAAAGCTGGGATTTGTCTTTCAAGTGTAGATACTGACATGTTGTTCTGCTCACATTTGTTGAATGTGTTGTGAACTGTTTTACAATGGTTTGTTATGTTTCATTCTTGTCTCTTAGCTGCGTGTGTAAAGAAGGGGAGATTGGAGATGGGAGAAGTTGCTATAAAGATCTCTTGAGTGAGATAAATTGGCATAATTCACGAGGAAAGTTTGTTAGGAAATTAAACGTCGCCAGGAAAATGTTTGGTAAATGTCTTTGAATTTGTTTGGGGAATGGAGCAAACATGGGGACAAGAGTGTGTCAGAACAGGCTAAAAGCCTTTCAGCATAATAGATCTATTTCACAGTGTATGACCATGGGCTGCAAAATTAGACACATCACATCTCTGAACTCATATTACCAGTTCTGGATTGTGAATTGAGGAGACTATTGCAGAGAGCACCGTGGATGAGTATTAGGTATTTGACAGTCCTGGTGAAGGACGTACCATATCTGCAGAAGAAGAAAAACGTGCCTTGGAAGTGTGATTGAAACCTGTTTGTATCAAACCACCAGTGTGCGTCCACCCGCAGTATGTATGTTGAAGGCTCAGCAATCTTTCAGCTGTTGCTGAGTTTTCTAGCGGTGATGCTTGAGGCTGGTGTGCCATGGGTCCTCTACTTAGTAGAACATCTACTAAGCCCTTAAACAGCATGCACGTGTGAGTGGCTATTATAGAGATAAAAAGGCTTTATTCTATGCACCATGGTACTTTCTGAGTGAGGAATTGCTTTGCAAAGCATAGAAGACTGTTTTAGAACCCGTGTACTGCAAGTGTGGGGAGTGATATCTGCAAAGGTTAATTTTTGCCTTTCTGTAATCCAAGGAGAGAATGAGAACCCTTTAGGTCATGTCAAAGCATATTTATGTTAGATACCTTCTCCAGCTCATCCTCTGCACAGTCTTTTCTATCTCCACTAACTTGACAGGAGCATACAGATAGGGCACAAAGCTCAACTTAGCTTTTGTGAATACCCCTCCCTGCTACATATCAGTGTTGCCAACACTCATTTTTTGCATATGTTTTCCGTAATGATTTGTGCTATGGGCAACCGCATGAAGATCTCTGGGTTCCTAACTCCTCTGCAGTGGGACTTAATACCTAATAGATGATCTTTAAGGTCCCTTCCAACCCAAACCATTCTATGATTCTAATGACCTTTGTTGATGTGGACTTTGTTGATGGGCCGTTGATAATTGAGTGAAGACTGACAACTTCATAGCAGCTTCTCAAGAAGTATTTAGTCTCAATAAATCCCGATGACACCCAAAAATTAGTTGTTTCAAGGGGCAGACAGAGGACACTTGGCCCAAGAATAAGGTAGTAAGCATTATGAATATTCTGCAAATTCCAGCAGTGATTCAAAGTGGACCATAGTCACCAGCAATCCTTTAGAAATCTTGTGGGCAAGTGCTTACAACTAATAGCAACCAAGCTCGGCTGTGATAGCAATACCAAACTCCCTCTGGTTCCTTGTAAACAAGTACTAGTTACTTGCATCAGGCCAAAAATGTGTAAATTGAATTGTGCTGTTACAAGAGGAATAATTATTGCTGCAATTAAACCGTATGCCAATTAACTATTTCTTGTTGCCACTCTTTTTACAGTTTCTGGTTGCTCAGCATTGCTGACTAAATACGGGCCTTTCACAGTCTTTGTACCATCACTTCTGCCGATTCATGATAGAATGGAATTTAACGTAAGTTTTCTTAGTTTTAGCAAATTTTTGCTGTCTTAGGATTCTTTCCTGCCTGAGTTCTGCAGTTCTCTAAAAACTGATTGACACATGAGAGAGGAACTTTGGAAGGCAGTATTTATAGAAGCAATCTCTTGGGAAGACTCTTCATTGTCTGGTTAAGTTGCAGTCTCATAGAGGATGTTACATCCGTTGCATTATTTTTAAAACCTCTATCTCTCTCTTCAATATTGACAGAGTTTGTTTGGTTTTAATGTCAGGAAGTGTAACTTTTTCTGGCCATTCTTCATTTAAAGCTTGAACCTCCTGTGTGTGACTATTCTCAAAACTTTAGGTGACTTTTCATTACTTGAGGGTGAAGTTTTCAAAAGGGGCTGAGATTTGCATCAAAATATTGGATTTGGGGCCTATAGCCCTAGATGTGGGTATGGTGCCAACTTCTTGAGAAGAGCTCATTTTACTCATGGGGACAGCAAGGATGGCAGGGCTGGAGAAAACTGCTATGGGAGCCAGGACAAGAGTTTGAGAAATCTAGGCTTCAGGAAGTAGGTCCTGCAGGTCATATTATTATTTTATTTATTTTTTAATTAAACTCTGTTAATTTGCAGTAGTTTTTGCACAATTAAGCCACAACCAGGCTATCCTGCATCATTAGGATGAGAAGGTATATAAGCCATTTTCCCAGGACAGAGCTAAAAATCAGCACACACAAGTTACAAATGCAGGTCATGCAGTGGGGATTTTAATTGCGTGCTAGGCAAGGTGCCTGTTGTGTTTCAGGTGGCACCTAGCTTGCAGCTAGCACTCGGATATGAGAAGGTAAATGTCTTAAAAGTAACCCAGACAGACCAACCCCATTTGAACGTTACATTTCCAACTGGTTTAGAAATATCATTCCTTTGCTTAATAGCAAAGCTATCTATGCAGCAGCAGTAACTCACATAGAGTTTAGGGAGCAACTTCTAACCTACAAATGCCAGGGACGTTAGCTGTCTCCTACTACCTTGTTGAGCAGAGGTTTCCAATAACACAAGTCAGGCCTTGTGCCTAGGTCATCATGGTAACTTCTGGATTCATAGAAAATACGTCAGGAAAGGCCCCTGAGTCTACCTGTTCCCACAAGGATCAGTTCCACTTAAATCAGTATTGACAGAGGATTGTCTTAAAAAAACACCAATGATGGAAAGCCCAGAAAAGAAAGGAAGAAACAAAATATAAATTCAGCAGCTTAGACCACCTACATGGTCCAACATAAACAAAGGTTGTGTGTGGGGAGCTTCAGCAAGTTTTATAAACTGGAGCATGCAAGGATAGTTTTTAAATTGTCCAAGTCCAATAGGTTTCTCTCTAGGGGTTTCCTCGAAAGTCACTTGCGGGTTAATCAGTCTCCCTGTGTTTAAATGTGTACACAAACAGAAGCAAAAGATTTGCAACAGTGCTACTCCAGTGAACCAAAATGAAGAGGGAAGCTCAATCTTGTATGCTAAGAATTTCTCTGTGTGTGTTAGCTGGGAGAAAGGTAATGTAATGGTTCTTTCAGTAAGTAAGGTTTTTGAAAGAATATGTCATTTATCTTCTTTATGTGGTCTTTATTCCCCAAAGGATACCACTGCTGAGCATTTGTGCAGAATGCACATTGTTCCTGGTCTGCATTTGGTAGAAGACATGGTAAAAGCCAAGACTGTGTGGACCTTGTCAGGACATCAGCTAACATTCAGTAGCCAGGTAAGGTATCTCCTGAACTGAAGTCCTGGACCGCTGCTTCATGTAGGACAGACTGGAGCTTGAGCATAGTTTCCTTGATGCGCTTTCTTAACCAGAAAACCTTTCTCTCATCAGCCTACCTGCGGTCAGAACAAGCAGGTCCTTTGTGGCGTCCAAAGCAAGGTGATTTAAGACCAGACACCCCAAGCAACAACTTCTCCTGTCTTGCAGACAACCAGTTAGCCAGAATCTGACTTGTGAATGGTCTTTCCTTGGTCTGTATATGTATTCTGGAGAAGAGACCTTTTCCCTACACCGTTAGCAGCTATAATATCCATGTGGCTGACATGGAAGAGGCAGCAAAGTGTCTCTTCAGGCTGAATACTTCTCCCTGGAGATTGTGTGCTTGGACACAGCCATATGCTGAATATTTTCTCTTCCAGTTTCCCTTTTCCCCTCTTTCTATTTTATTTTTCTGAGTCACCCTAGCAAAGTTTTTCATCATTATGTTCTGATATGGAAAGCTTTTTTCCCTTTTCCCTTTTTCAATTGACTCATATTTTCCAGCATCCACTGTTCTCTCTCCATCCTGCACTTTTCCTGCATGCATGCTCACAGCTGGCCAAAGGAGAGCCGTATGTTTCCTCTCTGAGGATCCAGCCTTGGCCTTGAGGTCTAGGTCATAATATATGCACCCTGCATGCATCAAAAGGACAAAGCACTATTTGGAGCCAGGGAATCCAAACTGAGCTTGTCGATGCTCCTTTTAAATTTCTTTCCTGTTTGTTTACTCAGGAGTCTTTTGATCTGGGAAGTCTGCCCTCCCCTTCCTTTGTTTCAGCCAGAATCCTTAGTGATGTGAACTGAAGTTCAGGGCAGGGAGGAGGAGTTCAAGAAATGCACATGGTAAAATGAAAAGCACGGGGAAGTTGTGCTTGCCTGAACTTGGATTATGGCTGCAGCACCAATACCTTGATGCTTAGTTTGTAGGTTACCCTTGGAACACCTCCATATGCCCAGGCAAGGAAAGTACAGACTTAAAATCCACTGAGGTTGGAAGGACGATGTCTATTGATTCCAGTATGTGCTGAATTAAAAAACCTATAGAAGTTATGCACCCAATTTGGGAGCTTTTGCAAATCTCATTCGGTATCTGCCTGCGTCTTTAAATGTCAGGTACTGTTGTAAATGTGGTCATCAATGATCCACCCAAGATGATAACATGGGAAAAACATAAGGTACAGTATACAGTACAGAAGGACCAGATATGTGCCTTATAATTCAGCGAGCCTGACTGATTTGGCTTTGTTATGAAGACTCCTTGTCAGCATTATAAGCCAATAAAAGTTACAATCAAAGCTGTAGTTCCAGGATTGCCTGCAAATTCTCTGCACTGTGCTACACGCTCCTCGTACTTGGCAGACTGATGCAGCAGCTACTTGATGGTCAGTGCACCCTTTTGTGATCCAGAGCTGGGATCAAGCATTGTTCATACTCAGACAAACTTAATTCTAGAGCTGACTGTCCCAGATTAGGTCTTCTTTCTGTAATAAGACTTAAATGTACCGCCCAGGATCAAAATATTACCCAAACTCAAGTAGAGGTGGGATGTTTGTTTTATACCTAGGCCACCTCTTAAATTTACTTTTTCCAGAGTAACTCTGGTTGTACCTTCGCCTTGCTGACCCACAGGCAGAGAGCACTGAAGGGAACAATGATTTATAGATTTATCGTCATACCACAGATATACCATAAGAAAGTAACCTTTTATTGTTATCCAGACGTACAAATCGTTTCGATATCAAGACCTGCCGGGGGAACTGTACAATGTTTTGCAATCGAACCTACCAGCAGCCAATGGCATCATGCATATCGTTAACACCCTAAGGAAAAAAACCAGCACTGACAACCTCAGAAACCCACAGGTACAGAGACATTCGTATTTCTTCTGTTTTATGGGACAGTGGAATAAACACTTTAAAAAAATGTATTTTCATCATTAAACTTCCAAATCAGTGAGGCTTTTTTTAAAGGGAAAAGGCTATTTATTTTGTTTTCAGCTCCTGGTAAGGCCTGTTAGGCACTCTTATGTCAGCGTGCCATTAAAAGTAGCTAATAGCACTGCATAAGCCAGATATAGACCTCGTAATGATGCTTTTACAGTGCTTGGATGAGTAGAGAGTTCTGCTTTCATAAGTAAGATCACTCCCTTCACAGCAAATGAGCTCTTTTTCAGTTGTTTCTTATAGAATAGGTATCTTACAGGTAAATATTGAAAAAGCATTTGTCACATAAAAATCAAATGAAGATTTTCTTTAATCGGTCTGTACTGCATTTTGAAATTTTAATCAAAAAGTTGTCTTTGCATTAAAAACATGTAAAATGAGGACAAATAATGTTTAGAATTTTGCATTTTGAAGTCATGTCTTGAATTGAAGACACTGGGCAGGGGTTTCAGGTTCAAGTTCTTTTCCCCGTTAGCTGAGAGAAGTTTTTGCTATAGCTACTACATTGCTATGCCTGGGCATTTTTATATTGTTCTATATGCAGAAAGCAGGCCCTGTTACCTCCTACCTCCTTGCAAAAGAATTACTCATAGAATGACACAAGCTCTTGGATTGGCTGGGGTTTTGGTAGTAGCTTGCGCTTACTTTACACCATTGTAATTAATCTATAAAAGCAGTCAGACTGTATAATATTATGGTTGTATTTTGTGTGTTTAAAAAGCAGCTGAATTGTTGTGTTGAGTGTTAGTAGTTCTTCAGCTCAAATGCCCTGAGGATGATGTATCAATTGTACAAGTTCTGGGTGTTCATATGGATTTGATTGTGCCCATCACTGATGTTTAAGTCTGCTGTCACTTAAGAAGCTCTCAGTCTTATGATCTGCATGAGGATGTTTTTCAAAAAGGAGTGTCTGAAGTCCAGAAGGGAAGCTGGACCTCTGTGTTTGTGTGCTCAGGTACCTGCAGGGAAAGATTTGCAGCTACTCTGGGATGGCAGGACAGTGAGAGTGCTCCCTGCTGAGCTTGTCTTTTCTCTGGACTCCTACAGACATTTCCTTCCCTTGTGATGTTGGCTTTGCGATAAAGGCTAGTGGTCACGTGAGCCATTTTTGGCATCAAATCTCTTTGTACCCGTGTCCCTTGGACATGATGTTCTGTGCCCCTGCGTGTTCTGCAGGAAGCACTTTCTGCCAAAAAAACATGCACATTCCTGCAAATAAAGGTCAAACAAGTCCCTTCACAAGTTTTGATATTTGAAGGGACATTCCTTCTATTACCTTTGTCTTCATGGGCAATGTGGCAAAAAAGAAGGCATCTATTTCCAGTGTGTTTTCGGGAATATGCATACGTATTTTATTTTCCCAGCATTGGGGCTCAATTGCAGGTGGCAGAGCAAACTCTTGTGCTCAAAGCACAGGGAGGCTTGAGATGACAGAACAGCTCCACTGCCTACCAGCCCAGAACTGATTTGTATATCGCTGGAAGTAGTGTGTCTCTAGTTTTAATGAAAGTGAGCAATTGCCTCTTCATTTAATTTAATCTGCAGATGGGTGTAGGAAAACAGAAGGGTGCTCAAGTGCGTGGTACCTTGGAAAATCTGGTTTGTTTTGCTTGGGAAGGAGTTTGTGCCTAAGTTACTGCAGGTTCAGTCCTTGCTAGGTCAACTGGCCAATACAGAGGGTTTGAAGACTTTGAGGATGATGGTTTTCTGTAGATCTTTACATGCAAACCACAAACATAAACTGACCAAGGGCATTCCAGTACGTGCTCAGACCTTGCTTCAGCCTCAGCCATTTTTTTTCTTTTTGTGTCTTCTTGCAGAAAACCATTGGCGAGATCCTTGCTTCAATGGAGATCTTCAGTAGATTTGAAACTATACTGGAGGTAAGCATGTTTGTGTTTGCCCCAGGAAGGTGTGGCATTGCTGCTGTTACAAAGCCTGCTGCTGTTTTTGTGGGAATTTTGAGTAACTTTTAAATACATCTCAGTGGTTTGGCTTTCTTTCTGCATGCTTTCTTCTGTGTCATTTCTTATTTTTGTATTTTACATAAGCAAATGTAAAATACATTTTACATTTACAAAAGATCAGAGTTTTCACATATATACGGAATCTACCACAAGCAGCAAGCATACACGCCTCTTTCCCATCTGCTTCCCCACCTCCCCTTCCCCTCTCCCCTGGAGAGTTTGTTCTCCAAAGCATGTTTAGTTCTCAACCACAGAGAGTGAAGGTTTCATGGCTGCCCATGCCAAGCTAGATTGTAGCTACCTGGTTTTGGGGTGCAGATCTCAAATAAAAGCAGTCCTCAGGTTATAAACCCTTGAGGCTGCTGCCCAGGATTCATTAGTTAGTATTTTCATTAGGGACAGGCTGATTTTCCTTTTACTGCCATCAGAGTCATCTGGATCTGCTCTAGCATCACTCACAACAATCCTGGCCTGCCTGTTTTCAGCTCTGTTGGCTGTTAGTTGTTTACAAAACTCACTAACTGCAATTGTGATTATAAACTTGATTCTCATTTTCTTCTCTTCAGGCGAAAAGATACAGTTTTAGTCTCTGTATATGTACTTGTGTGTTTAAAGCATGCAGGGAGCATTAGCCCAGTACTCCCTTGTTCACATTAGTTGCATTCACACCGGTGACTTCTTTGTCCAAGCTATGTTTTTGTGGCATTTATGCCTCTGTTACATTACATACCTATCCTTGGTGTCCAGTTGCCTCTTGTATACGTTTGCTTTTCAGTAGCTCTGCCTCTAGCGGGTGGCTTAGAGTTTCCTCTCCCGTCCTGATAGACCCCCCTCACTAACTCATGCTAGAATCCACAGTGAAATCTTTTATTGTTTTTGCAGAACTGTGGCCTGCCTGCAATACTGGATGGACCAGGCCCCTTTACTGTATTTGTACCCAGCAATGATGGTGTGGATAAGTTGAGAGATGGAAGGCTTATTTATCTTTTCACAGAGGTGAGAGCTCAGTACTTTAAGACATCCTGAGCTAACTGTGTTGCACTAGGCTGTGCTGGAATGGCTTGTGCAATGTATCTGATGATTGCTGAAAGTTGTTCTTCCCAGAGATGGCTAAACCATGTCTTTGTTTCTGTAAGGCTTTGTGAGAGAAGTGAATGCTGATGGAACCTGCAATGAGAAATATGGTTAGCCAGATTGTTTAAATCTGATGTTTGGCTTTCTTTCCTCATCCCAGCTTTGGGTAGCGGAAAATGAAGGAACTTATTCGCCAAGTGAATTGACTGCTGTAGTACATTGGCATTGTCAGTCATTGGTTAAAAAAAAATGTAGTTGCCTCTTCTTACTCCTAAGCATCGAAGGGGTATCTAATTTTTATGTTCTCTTCTTTCCTTAGGGCATAAATAAGCTTCAGGAACTTGTGAAACATCATATCTACACTTCAGCAGCGGTAAGGCAGGCAGCTGTAATTCCAGATAATTGGGGTCCTTCAGGCCAGCATGTTATCAACTGTGTTGTTTGACATAGAGGTCGGAGTGTCGATGACTTCAGCTGCTATTTCTTGGACTTCCCCTGGAGGAGCAGAGATATGATTCAGGATCTGATGAGGCAAAATGTTTACCATGAAAAAGGTTACCAAAAGGGACAGCTTGTGCTCTTCCTTCACGAAACTCTTGAGTTTCCTGGGAGTGATGGTGCTCCTTAGTTGGATGGCCTTTACAATGAAAATACTGTCTGGCCGTTTGCTGCAGTCAAATGCTCTCTTGTTATCACTTTAATTTGTTAAACTATTAATTAGGGGTATACCTTAATTATGAACTCTCCAGCCTACAGTATCCTTAAAACACTAATAGTAGCAACACAAAAATTATAGCCAAATGAAGAATTGATCCAAATTCCCTGCTCCCTTTCCTCTCTCTTTGGGCTCCACCAGTGGCTAAAGTTAGAGATGGAGAACTGGTGCAAGTGAGCCTGTGATCTGACCTGGTGCTGCCAATTCTCACACCAACATTGCTGTATACTGTAATGGCTGGGTAAATAAAATCAATACAGTGCATCAACAAGATGTTTTCCCTTATACAATAAACAAGAGAAATGTTTAAAGTTAGACACAAAACCTGTGGAGGAAGTGAATACTCAATCATTATGGTACAATGTCATGTCCTTCATTAAGAAATATCAATATTATTCCCATTATTTACTGAGAAGCAAGTGTCAGTCTCTGTGATTTTCCTAATTCCAATAGAGAACATGAGCAGCACTTTGACAAAACAGCAAAATATAGTTTTGCTTGCAGTTGATTAATAACAACATGGTAAAAAGGTGAGCTAATTTTTAATAACCTGTTGGACACAAAAGTAACAATTGTCTTGGTTCTCGGAACTTCTCATTTCTCAAATCATTAAGTTTCTCAGTACAGTAGCTGCAGTTTACATTTTTTCTGCCTTTAGAAATAAGCTTATTTATTAAGTCAAAATATGTTCTGTATTATGCTTCTGGCTGAGCTTTCATTGTTTATTGAATATGTCCTGGAAAATTCCCTTATTAGTCTGACCCTACTTGCAGCTGTATTGGTAAGAGACACTATTAGTGAGATTTGATGTCAGCTGTGCTGAACTGTTGCTTACACAAGGAATGAAAACCAAGGGTGCTGCTGCTGGCACCGCTGTATTTGTGATATTGCAATTCACACGAAGTCCTGGATTTCCATCTGACCCATTGTTTGTGTTTAAGGTATTTCTTGAAATGTAAATGTTAAAGTCAAGTCCCCTTTAGAATGTTTTTTAAGTGGCAGGAATCATGGAAGGATTCAGTCAGCTGTACTGAAATGACCCTGCTTTTTCATGGTACTGTCTCCCGGTGTTTTTCTTTCAGGTGACTGTAGAGAAACTGATAATGATGCCACACATTGTTACTATGGCTAACCAGATACTTACCATCAACATCAGTGCAGATGTAAGCATGAATCAAAACCCTTTTGGGCAAACCCTCCTGTGCTAGGAGAAAGTCTGGATGTGGTTCTGAAGAATGTGGTTTCAGCCCATCTGTTTCCTTCTCTGCTTAAAAAACTAGGTTTAAATGAAGTCATTGAATTAGCTTGCTTCTTATCCAGCCTGTGACTCCACTAAGAGGCTTGACTATTTGTGTGGTTGCACTTGGTGTTGTGTACCATCTGTTTCTTGCATTGGCTTTATGTAGTTGATACAGTCTAACGGGCTAAAATGCAGATAAATTATTTGTGTTTCTGCATCAGGGACGAATTCTGATGGATGAATCAGGGATCCCCTTAAACATGCGAGACATTGTGGCATCAAATGGTATTATTCATACCTTGGACGGCATCTTCATACCTCCTTCAATAATTCCCATTTTGCCTCACAGATGCAATGAAGAGCAACATAAAATTGTGACGGTAAGTCAGCTTCTCCTGTTCTCACACTAGCAGTTGCTGTAGACCCCACACTCGCCTGGAGGGACAAAAGTAGGCTGTGTAAATTGCAATTTGGGAAATCTCTCTGAGAAGTCCCCTGATGTGAACTTAAGCAGTATCAGCACCGTCAGTGTTTCTTCTGCTAGCACTTGGCACTGCTTTGCTGGCAATCAGCAAATGTTCCTTGGAGGCTGTTGTTCTTTCCTTGCACCCATCCTACCTTTGATTCAGAAGTACATTTGCCCTTTCATAAGGCCTTATATGATCTTCACACCATAGTTGCTAACTCAACTGACAATGCTTTGTTCCCATCACTGTCAGCATTGGTGGCCTGTGGTCTGGATGGGAAGCAGTCATTTAGTAGCAGGGGCTACAAATGCTGTGCAATATTGTCACCTGAACAGTTTTGTATACCTTATTTTAGGTGCTTGCTCCCCAGTTTGATCATTGGTAGGTTACTGAAGAAAGAAGATGAGACCCTGAATAGGCAAGAGGTACCCGATTTGGAGAGACACAGTTAATCCCAAATGGCCAGAGGGTCCACATAACCTGCTGATTTAGTGAGGCATGCTGCATGGGTGCCCAAAGTATTTTCCAGCATAGATGCGTGTCTAGTGGCTGATAGACTCACAGGGTGGAGACAGACCCCATCTTGCTGTCAGGTGCAAGCATCTCCTCGAGACAAAGGAGTCATTTCACTTAAGTGATAAACTTACCCCATTTCAGAGTGTGGAAACTCCCTCCTAGGAGTGTTTCTGATACATGTTATGATGTCTTGGATATATACTGGGAGCAGTAGCTCTGTAGCATTCTTGTCATGGGGAACAGGTTCCTTTGAGAAGTTTAAGTTTTCCTCTCTTGTTTTCTTAACAGGGCTCTTGTGTGGATTGTGAGGCCCTCAACAACAGTGTTTGCCCACCTGGCAGCAGAGAAATGGTAAATATTTGTGTTTATTTTGGTAATTTCTTCTTTGCATGATGACATACAGACAGACTGGTAGACAGTTTCTAACCCAAGCCACTTTCAAATAAATAGAGAGAAGGAAAGGCAACTAGTAGAGAGGCTTATTAGAGGGTACGTACTTCCCACATCTCCATGCTCTGTGATCCCAGATTGTTGCCTACTAACTGCTGTGTGCTATTTCTTATTCTGAAGTCTGTTTGCTGAATAAATGGAGAGCGCTGTGAGACAGTCTGGGCCAAATGAAATTGTAGATTTGCAGCTTTTAGCACTTCTGCTCTGCCTCAGGCAGAGCTTTCCTGCTCAAATGCTGAGTCTGCCAGCTCCTCCAGACTGCTAGAATCAAGCCTAGTGCCGTTCAGTACTACCACTGCCTATATCACGGCCAGAGAATCACAACAAGCTTTCTGCACTGCAGAGGGTGAGAAACAATTTGTTCTTGGCCTGTGCTCCCTGTTGATTCAGAGATGAGCAGAACTAGCTGAAGGTGGAGTAAGGAGAAGGAGGCTGGGTGCTGGTGTTTGAGTTATCCCACGCTGAGTTTAGCAGAACAGCAAGTTCCAGGAAATCCCCATGTGTAGGCCAGGCCCAAGATGTTGTTGGTGAAAGCCAGAGAGGTGTTCACCACTGTAACTGTTGGGTGTCTTCTGAGAGATATGACTTTCAGGAGAACTCGCTGATGTGGTCTCAGCATGAATGTCTGAAGTAGAGCTCTGCAAAATCACTAGTTGCTCATTTTCCTTTCTGATTGAGGCAGGTGAAGCCAGAATCACCTGGGGCCCAATTCTGCCCGTGTCCAACTCCATGACAGGTCACTAAGCATTGTTCCAAAATTATTTGCAGTCCTTTCCCTTCTCTCTCACTCTCTCCGTCTCACCTCCCTCCCTGTCTGTCTCACCTCCCTCCCTCTTTTTCCTTCCCTCCCTCACCCTCTCATTCTCTCTCTTACTCCCCCACTGCCCCACTCTCCCTCTGTCCTGCCTTTCCTCCTCTCTTCTTTCTCTTTTCTCCCCTCTTTCTTACCCTCTATTTCTCCCCCGCCCGCCCTTTTCTGCCCTTGTCTCCACTCCCTACCCTCTCCCCCTACTCTCACTCTCTCCCTTATCATAGACACTATTATTAGAACAGAAAGGGCAGCACCTTGGCTCAGATGTGGGGACTGCTGGCAGCAAGAGGAAGCCGCTGTGTACCTTTCATGATAGGCATGCCAAAATGGTATCTTGTTCACCTTGGCTCCTCTGTGAACTTCCTCAGCTCAGAGATAGGCATAGTTGCTCTCTGCAGCAGAAAGAGCAGAGGGGAAGGTTACAGTGCTGATGACTTCTTTTGTTTGTACAGGAACCAACGCTCTTCCCAAAAGAATGTGTCTACATCCATGATCCACAAGGCCTGAATGTCCTGAAGAAGGGGTGCGCCAGGTACTGCAATCAAACCGTCATGGTGAGTGTGATGGAAGACCACATTCCCTTTGAAAGGAGCTCGGTGTCGCTCTTCCTCATTCGTCAAGAGGAGCTCCGACTCCTTGAGCTGAGAGACGGCTGGATGGGAGCAAAAGGAAAGCTGTCCCATCCAAAGGGCTGTCCCCAGGACCGTCACGTGAACTGGCTACCTGCTTTGTCTTTGGCACAGAGAGAACACAGGGTACCGACCTGCTGCAAACGTTAGGAAGAAGCTCAGTTAAATCTGAGTACAATAAATAAATAAAACAAAGCACACCGGTTGTGACCAGCCAAGCTGGAGGAAGCCATGAGCAAATAGTTAGTGTTAGCTGTGGCACATTTTCTCTGAGAGTGCCCTGGTTTTAGCATTTCTCCCAAAGGAAGCTGAGCACAGGGAAAGTGCTGTAAGCTGTGAAGTGATTACATCCTGTTTATGAAACATTGTCAGATGGTTTGGGAAAGTCGCTCTTAGTGAATTTATGAACCTCACGTTTGTCTGCAGCTCCTGAGCTCTCACGGTGCCAGCTGTATGGAATGATTTGTGGGTGTCTCATTAAATACTGCTGACTTTTTGTCTTGTGGTTGTTCTTCCATTGGTCAGTCGTGACAAGGCCTGCAATCCAGGACTGCTACCTCCCTCCAAAGGAACGTAGTCCTCAGCAAGGATAAAGTAGGAGTGAGTGGGCCAGCACTATTAAAGAAATAAAAGCTCATATAAAACATGGACCCTATTTGTTGAAGTCAGAGAGAGAGAGCAGACAATAGTGATTTATTCTGAGAAGAATAGGCTGTGAGCAGAAAGAGGGGTATTGCTGAAGAATAATTTAAGTGCAGGAGCTCCTGGAAACACAGATGCCAAATAAGACAGTCCATTTCAGTCGATAGCAGAGAGGAGGACACGAATTTCAGAATTATGAAGGCAGGATGACTCCAGGCAATTCTTGTTAAGTCACATCATACCTTACCAATTTTGCTTTTGTTTCAGAAACCTGGATGCTGCAAAGGATTCTTTGGTCCAGACTGTATGCCATGCCCAGGGGGATTTTCCAGTCCATGCTATGGCCGGGGAAATGTAAGTATGAAAGATCCTGCTGTGTTGCAATGAGCAGTTGAGACAGTAGTTGTAGATAAGTGTCGTGGTTTAACCTGGCAGGCAGCCAACTACCACACAGCCGCTCACTCACTCCCCCCACCCCCAGTGGGACAGGGAGAGAATCGGAAGGGCAAGAGTGAGAAAAACGCCTGGGTTGAGATAAAGACAGTTTAATAGAACAGAAAAAAGGAAAATAATAACGATAATGATAAAATATGCAAAACGAGTGATGCACAATGCATTTGCTCACCACCCGCGCTGACCAATAATCAAGTAGCAATCGGTACTTCCTGAATCACGCCTACCATTCATATGCTGAGCATGATGTCACGTGGTATGGAATACTACATTAGCCAACTGCAGTGGCTGTCCTGATTATGTTCCCTCCCATTTTGTGTACCTAGCTCAGTCAGCAGGCATGGGAGCTGTCCTTGGACTAGGAGGGCACTTAGCAACAACTGAAAACATCAGTGTGTTATCAACATTCTCCTCATACTAAATCCCAAACGCAGCACTAGGAAGAAATTTAACCCTATCCCAGCTGAAACCAGGACAATAAGTACGGTTCAGAATTTGTGCTCCAGGGCTAAGCCCACAGCGGTGACAGCAGAAGATGCAAGGAGAATGGCACGTACTCAGTGCGTTTTCTGTCTTGAGTTCTAACGTGAATCGTGTCATGACTGTTAGGGACAGCTCTGGCTATGCAGGATTTTGTATTACTCTCACCACTCTTCAAAGTCGTATTTTTACTGCAAGTATCAATGTGTCTTTGATAGTTATCAATGCCTTGGCTTTGCCTGGGTTCCCTGAGTTTCAGTCACTGTGGTTTTCTTTTTTTTTTCATTCCAGTGCAGTGATGGCATACAAGGGAATGGCAACTGTCACTGCTTTGAAGGTTTCAAAGGAATAGCCTGCCACATTTGTTCAAACCCAAACAAGCATGGCGAGAACTGTGACGAAGGTTGGTAATTCTGATGGAGAGACTAGAGGAAAATGTAAGGCAAGGATATACTGCAGGTTCATGTATCCTGGATTCCCTTCTGGCAAGACCAGTGTCACGAAAGAAGTGACGGAAATGTCATCATGGGTGTCATAGAATCATAGAATC
>VZTQ01015738.1:212070-235895 GCA_013400755.1 Pelecanoides urinatrix | reverse complement strand
GGGGGGAAAGAGAGCTGAGGCTTTGGGTTGGGCAGGGGATGGGGTGCAGTGCTCCGTGCCGCACTTCCAAGCACTCCCTGAGTCTCAGGGGAGCACTGGTTTATTAAAAGGTTTCACTTCTCAGGATTTCTTGCCATATACGTTAAGGTCTGCACCCTGGTGCACACATTTCTTCCAAGCCTTGGGCTGGCAGCAGAGTGAAAACTGCGTTGTCTTTGCAGAGACAACCAAAACCAAACGTCAGGCAGCCGCTACCCGGCAGAACTCCTGACAAATGTATATTTTAAATGTCCCAGACTCACATTGTTATCCTCGAATCCCCATTCCAAGGATGCTCATTACTCAGTTTATGGTGGGATGAGCACGTTGATACTAATTTATACATTTATACACATGGATACTCATTTATATTTTTTAACACACGTTTATACACCAAACTCCCAGCGTATCTCACTGGGACAGGAGTTTGTCTACGGAAAAGGCCTCGGAGGGAGCGAATGGGTGCAGCCTCAGCTCTGAATGCTGGAGCTCGACGTCCAGCCCGGTTGAAAGCTGCTCGCTTTTCTGGCTGCCAACTTTTCCCCGTGCGCACGGTCCTGGTGCCAGCTCCGGTTTGGACCATGCCCGCAGCCTGCTTCGGGAGCGGGAAGTTAACATCCCTGCCTGCAAAGGGGGCTCTGAAAGACCCAGCTGAGCTCCGCTTGAACTCACGGTGGAAAACTAACAACGCCGTTTATAATGGCAGTTGGGACAGATGCACGTGAGCTGTAAAATAAGTATATGGCAGGATGTTTCTTGCATTTGCTTTCCCAGGCTTCTGTCGAGCTGTGTGTACCTGGGGTTACACGGGAGAGGAGCTGCCCAGACCCTGAAGGACTGCAGGCATCTCCTGCGCAGCCTTCAGAGAGGCTGATGCCGATCAGCTTTTGATTTAACTTTTATTGAGGGTAACGATACTTAATCTTCCTTCACAATGTGTCTCAAAATCCGGAGATCAGCTACGCCGAGTCGTAATCTGAACTGTGCGGTGGTTTTGTCCCTGCGTTACTCCACCCTTCCACCGACGTCCATCAGCGGTGGCCCTGCAAAGCCCCAAACCTGACGTGGTTTTCCTTCGGACAAGGCATGTCCGGGTGCTCCTGCCCGATTCCTCTGCGGGCCGGGTGTCTGACCCGCTTCGGGGGGTTCTTCTGGGACGTTATCCATCCCCACCCGTTGGGGTGGGAAATGGATAGAAAACAGGGCAGGGGAAGAGAGGTGGGAGGTTATCTCGCTCTGCCTTCGCCCCCAGGCCCGATCAGCTCCACCTATGCAGATCTTTATTTCTTCTTACAAAGAGAAATGAAACAAATTTCATAAACATGTTCATAATTATAACAGCATAAGCTCATGATTTAAAAGCAAGGTGAACCGCGGGTCCTTCCCGGAGCCCGGACGGGGCTGACGCTGCGCTCCCCGGCGCTGATAGAAGCCAGCTGAGGGCATTAAGTGTGAACCTTTATCTCTGCTGACACGACATATTATTAAAAAGTATTTCGAGTAATCTTTTATTTCCTTAGCATTGCAACACATTTCAAGAACTTGGCCAGGGATCAACCAAGCCTTTTTAATTTCCTACAATGAAAAATAAAACAAAAATAAAGCCCAATTGAGATGATATAATCAGGAACATTTTGAGGGTTTAGGTCAAATTAATATGTCAGAGAAGGGTTTTCAGGGGACTTGGAGAGCTTTAATCTGTCAAAGACTGACTCAGACCCTTCTTGGACTTCATAATCTTATTGTCTTTACCAAATTATGTGATGGTATGTCATGTATTACCGTCATCAGAAAATCGAGCAAATAATCATTTGGCATAAAGTTCAGAATAACTAACTTAATTTTAAAGCAAGTGTTATACAATATGCCAGAAATGTTTGCTTAACTTGCAAATGATCTTTAATACTGTCCATTAATCTGTTAAAGCACACAGGTAAGTTCCAAACACGGACTTTTCCGACCACTTTAGGGTCGGCCTTTAGGAGATTCAACTGTGTTCAAGCTGCGCTCCATTTTGCCAAGGTTTACTTTGCATTTACCAAAACAAAACAAAACAAAAAAACCCAAAGCAAACCAAACCTGACTTGTGGCTCAGGGGTAATATTTTAATATCACCTGCACTCAATTATGCATCTAATACTTGTATCTTTTATATCTCCACCTGATATGTCATAGATTTATACAAAGCTGCAATTATAAATTCGGTGCTAGGACATTTTCAGTTCTAACGCATAAACCCGAAGGATTGTTTGTTCTCTGCTTCACAAATTGTTAGCACAAAAATCTTTTTTTTTTTTAGCATTTGGAAAAAAGATGGTTTCCAAACCTGCAGTTTCTAACCAGGGAGATGCGGCACGGCATCATCGT
This sequence comes from Pelecanoides urinatrix, assembly GCA_013400755.1. Classification (NCBI taxonomy): domain Eukaryota; kingdom Metazoa; phylum Chordata; class Aves; order Procellariiformes; family Procellariidae; genus Pelecanoides; species Pelecanoides urinatrix. The sequence goes on along the minus strand of VZTQ01015738.1, from coordinate 233,489 downwards.
GTATCATTAAACGAGCCCTGACTCCCCTAACAGCCTCAGCGATTGCTCCACCAGCGGTTAATTAGACGACGCGTACTCAAGGCTGCAAATGGGTGTGGGTGCATCTCCCGTCCCCGCTGGGTGTACGCAACGTGGGCTGCGCTCTGAGCAATCTTTTCGGCTGGCGTAACTCCTCTCCTCTTGCAGAGACGCAGCCGGAGCCAGCAACGCAGCGAACCCCAGGCCGGTCCCTTGCCCCCCCGGGCTCCCCTCCCTGGCCTTGGCGGCACCAACCGCATCTGCCCTCACATCTTCCCTTTTCAAAATCTTTCCTCTCCTGAAAAAATGCACTTTAGGATCGATTTAACCATGGTTGCGCATGCTACTGATTTTTTCTTCCAGGACTCACAGTCCGGTTTGCATTTTTTCTGTTTCCCCACCTTGGTGTCACTAGTTGTCCTGGTTTCAGCTGGGATAGAGTTAATTTTCTTCCTAGAAAATAAATAATCTATTTTTTTCAGATCCCAGCCTATTTGCTTGTCATGTTGTAAATATAAATGTACACGCTGCCTCAAATCTAATAGGGATAAACCTGACACTGAAGAAATGCAAGCTAATATCTAATATTCCAATGCGCAAATAATATCATTTCCTTGGAAGAAAAAAAAAACAACTTATCGATGATAGAGTTTGCCACAAAGAGCTGCCACTATCAACACAGGAAAGGGATCGAAGGTGTGTTACGGGAGCATGTTAAAGCTGTAATAAAACAGTTTCTAAATGCTCTGGCTAATACACAGGCTGCAACTGGAGTGGATGTGATCGTCAGCTGAAAAACCCTTCCGTGGGCTGAGACAACGCCAGCTGGGTTCTATGGGAGCTGGAATTTGCAGTAAACAACTTTAATTTATGTAAATGTAACTACCACTTCATACGAGTTATTAACTATTTACTTATTAACGGATTAACAAATATTTTGTTTTCCTAAAAAACAATCTTTTGAACAGAAACTCCTAAAGTCTAAGTAAATCTTGGCAGAAAACACCTGTAGTAGCTTATAACAGCGCTTAGGAGATTGTTTTCCCTTACATTCTCCAATGTCCAGTCCCACAGCAAAGCTTTAATTTCATTCTCCATCTTATTTTGCCCACAATGAACTTTGAAAAACCTCCGCTCTTACACCCCAGCGCAGTGCGGTGGCGGGCGCTCGCCGTCCCCCGTTGGGCTGCGGCACCTCCGGGCCAACCCCGCACCGTCCGCAGCAGGAGGTGATGGTTCAGCCCCTCCTTGCTCTCAGGAACACCCCAAATTAATTTCATGGCAAAAATGGCAGGTCTGGGGAAGAAATGGCCAGCCTTCGGCGGTGGCCAGCCGGTCTTGGAGTCTCTCGGTTGGTTGGCCTCCTAAGGAGGTTCCTCACCACCACGTGCACCGCGTTAGTAAAAGATACGTTAAAATAAATCGCCGTTATATTATTTTATACATAAGCCCAAAAAAAGGCTGGACAGGGAATAGGATTAAACTTGAAGGAAATGATTCGGTGAAGTAAAACCAATATACGTGGCATTTGGGGAGAGTTAAATCAAATTAGGGGACTCGGATCACTCATGATGAGAGAAGGGTTGGTGGTGCTCCCCACCACAGCCGGGGAAGTCGAGGAAGGGTCAGTAATGTCCACTTACCGGTGGGGTAAGGATGAGACCACCGTGCTCATCTCCAGTACCTAGACGTGACATGCCACCACAAGAACTTTTATCCAGCATCTCCGGCTGCAGTTGCGTGCCCTGTTGAGAGCTTTCCTGGGATCGCCAACGTGTCTGGGGCTGCCTAACGGGGGCTTCTGTCAGCCATCTCACTGCAACCTCAAAATATCTTCTGGAAAATCAAGATTTCTTGGCTCTGTGCTGCGAGAAACACTTTTAGGGTCACCTTTCCTAGCCCAGCTCCTGGCTTTTGGCTGGTGGTTGTGTGCGAGGCGGGAGAGCGAGGAGAAGCTGCTCCATCCCTTCTCCAACCATCTCCACCTGAGAAGCCCCTGCCAGCCTGGCCATCCTGCCGGGCAACTTTCCCACCACCTTCCCTTCATCATGACTTCTCCAGAGCTGAGAAATAAGACCAAGGCCTGGTCCCTTCCCCCTCTAAGTGAAGGGAAAAATTCCTGCCATGTTGAACTTTTCTCATAATATTAAAGAAAATACTTAAAGAATGTGTAATAATAGGGGATTTAGAGAGAGCAAAATTAACCACATGGATGAAGCAGAAAACCTTTAGAATGGCACTAAAATGTATCCCGTCTGGCTTTACTGCAGGGGAGAGATCCACGTGAGCCCTGCGAGCTGCGGACCCCCTGTCCCCAGGACCCCCGGTCCCCAGGGCCACCCCTGCGCTTCTCATCGGTGGAGTATAGGGAGGGAAAAGCCAGAGTTCTCGGTTTAGCTGCCAGGGAAACCACACAGGAGAAGTGAAATTAAAATAGTTATGGGGAAGGTGATACTGAGTTATTCTATATTCCCTTTCCTGCGCTCCCCGCTCGGCGCCGGGGCCGGGCAGGGTCCGGCCGTGGAGCATCCCGGGGTCTTGGGAACCCCAACCGGGGCCCTACCAGCAGCGAGCCCTTTCACAGGCAGCATCTGAGGGCAAAAAGCCTTTTTAAAGAGGAAGGTGATGTTATTTTTACCAAATACAGCCTATATTCTGGTTGGCTTCACTTCAAATAGTAATTGGATACCTTGAGACATCACCTCGGTGCTGGTGCACAGGGGGAAGGTCCTCTGATGGCCTTGATCACATTATCTGCTCTGAAAGCAAAAATGGGCCAAAGTCTCCCATGATCGCCAAGATTTGGGGCCAAGGAGGATGAGGGTCACAGTAGCAACACGTGTCCCAAACAGGGCCGGGCTTGCAAAGCCCACCTGAACAAATGGTCATCGCTGTTGGGGTCGATACTGCGCCTCCTTCAACAGGCTGCAACAGCTCTCCCCCACCACCGCTGTCCCGGCGGCATCCCAGACCCGCCTGCCGGCTGCCAAAATCCCGGGGGAGGCTGGGTCCGCGCAGGCTGGGGCTCACTCCGTAAGGAAGCAGTGCCCCGTGGCCGGCGATGGCTGCGGCGCCGGGCCAGGACGGGGACGCTGGGGAGTCCCCAGGGCTCAGGCAACGACTTCCACGGTGCGGCCAAGAGCCTGCTCTGGAGGGTGGCTTAGAAAATCAGTGCTGTCAGGGACGTTCAGGTTATTTATTGTTCATGCAGAAATTGCAGGTTATTGGGGCTTGCTCTTCTATCTCACCAAATCCCGATGTCGGCAATAAACTTTGCTCCCTCCTTCACCGGCCTTAGAGAAGGTGGGTCCAAAGAAGATGTGATGATTTATCCCCGGTCCCACCAGTTCTGGCGCAGAGTGTTTTTCCAACTGTTTGGTTTCGACTGATTTCTTTCCACCGCCGCCGTCTCTGCACCACCACCAGCGCTTTGCTGGAGGAGTCGGCCCCAAGGCAGGTTTGAGGCTTTTTCCCTCCCTGTCTGGAAAGATAAACGCAAACTCTGGCCTTAAACCGAGCCCACACCTGGGAGAGATTGACCGGCTGCGGAGAAACTCAGCTTTGTTTTGCTGTTCTATCCTCGGTTATTGCGGCTAATTATTGCTGTAAATGCAAATATAGAGGGATGAGAATAAAAGCTTGGAAGGGATGATGCACTGGGGAGAAGGACAATAAATCAGAAGGTTTGCGAGGAAGCCTTCACTCATCTTCGAAGCACCGATTTTTTCGAGTTGTTAGCTTGCACTTTGGTTAAGGAAGCGACTTTTGAAGTCAAACAGAAAAGATACAATCTTAGTATTTCATAAGATCTGCCAATACAAATATCTGTCGGCAGATATGTAAAATAATAGCTTTTAAAACAAGAAAAAGAATCACATGACATTTTCTAAGGAGCGTGATGTCACCCCCCAACCAAGCTATCTATTCTTTGTATTTGAAATTAAAACCGCATGAACTCTCCATGCAAAGCTGGGTGAAACTCTGCTTTTTCAAGTATCCCCTTAGGGATGATGATATTATTTTCTGGTTTTAATTTTAAAGTAATAAATAAATGTGATTGACTTGCCACCCAATAGCTCAGAGTTGTGCAAAAGAAGTAAATGCAATCCATGCATGTTAATGTACAGGTAGTTGCTATTTAAAGTCTGTCAAAGAAGTTCTTATCTGTGGCTAGTGTTTTGGGAGCAGAAGAAAATCAGCATTAGCTGAACTGGTCAGCAAGCTTCAGCTTCATGAGGAGTTTCAGCTCAGAGAAGAGGAAATTCTGTCTCCACGGTATTATCTTCCTTTCCAAAGTTTCCCTCTGGCTGCACTGGGTCACAGGCTGCGGACTGTAAATTATACAGCCAAAAATCAAACGATCTTTTTCAATAAGGGAAGAAGAAAACCATGCAATGATTTAATATATGAAACAGTTCAGCCTATGGCTTTTTCTTGTTTGCAAATGCGGACAGTTCTGTTGAGATCCAAAAACCACTCCAAACCATCAAAATTAGCAAATAACCATCTGGCCTGGTGGCTCAACACCTCCCGTGGCCGTAAATTCAAATCCCAGCAACATTAGCAGGGGATTTGCTCTGAAAAACAAGCTCTGTCCTCAAGTAATGTAAAAACAAGGTGAGATGGGGAAGGCCCTTGGGAGAGCAGCGGCTCGGGGAGGAGGAGGCTCTGGCCGAGCATCCGTTGGCTTTCAGCGGGGAACGGGGCTCTTGGCTTGCAAGGAGCATCCCCCCCTCGACTCGCAGTGCCCCGTCCCATGGCTGGGCTCCCCGAGCCCTTCCCCAGGGTCTGCCACCCCCACCAAGCACCGTCCCCGCGGCGTTTCTCCATCAGCCTGCTCTGTCCCAGCTCCGAGAGCCCGTGCACACTCTTGGGGTTCACCAGAGCCATCATGGACGTGGACCAGTGCTTACCAGCTACAGTTTTCTTCCCAAGATCTCCAGGACCAAAGCAAGTCAAACGTGTAGGTGCTAGAGGAAAGATCTTCCTATCTGAAATGTAAAATCCTCCGCTCCGGCCGGGGTTGCTGTGATCTGCAGAGTTTTTCCATCCTTAGTTGGAGCCCACGCTGCAGAATAAGAAGATTTGGAGGGAACAAAATAGGCTTCCTTGCTACGTGTATTGATTTCAGCCTCTTTCCTTGCGTATTTTTTTTAGATAAACTGCAATTTAAAATTAGGAATATGGAGATAATATCCCTGAGAAGCCTTGTCAGCAGGCAGAAGAGATACTGGTAGAGCCCTGAAATCCTCATAACCACTCTGCCTCTGGGCACCACGGCCCTGGGAACTCGAATCAGGCCCTTGATCTGGAGCATCTGCCTTCATTAATACCCTGCCCTGCCAGTCTCGGCCAGAAGGCTGAGTTATGATTATAGCTCACATACAAAAAATTTACCTCTTCCTAACCCTCAAGACCTGGAAGCAGCAGCTGAGTCTGATTTTGGCTCTGCAACAAGTTTTATCCATCGAAAAGTTGTGTATTTTTTGCACATCTGGTTGTATTTGGGGGGTGATATTACCTTTCAGTGCTGCTCAAGTCTGTCTGTGCCCATTAGTTACCGGAGTAAATAGCCCCTCCATCTGCAGAAGTGCGCTGTGGGGAACCGGGTGGACATTTTACATTGAAATATAATTGGTAATTCATTAGCAATCCCATATTTGAAGGCTTAGGACTGAGCATGGCATTCAACCGAGCGACAGGGCAGGTTTCGCTTCTCCTACGAGGCAGAAGGTCAGGCGGCTCCTAAGCTGCCAAGAAAAGTAGTTTGGGTTGAAAAAAACCCTTTTAAAAATGCATCTTATCCCAGAACATAAACATGCCCTGAAGATGAGCAGCCTTGAAACCTCTCCTATTTTTGGCAGAGCCCCGAAGCCCCGCAGAGGTTCCCCAGGAGCAGCCCCGGTGCCCGGTGCAGCGTGGCAGGGCAGGACCCCCTCGGGTCACCCCGTGGGCTCCCACGCACTTTGACTTCACTCTTCGCTCCGCTCTCCCTTCCCCCTGGGACCGCGGACCCCATAGCAGCAGCACGTGGAGGGGCAGGGGAGTTTCTCTAAGCTGTAGGGAGATGGACTCTATATTTTTTTTCCCTGGATTTCTGCCTACGTTCTTGCATCTGCTCGCTTTTATTGTCCCACATTCCACAAACTTAAAGCACTTCCATATATAACAGAATTAATCCAGTTCACTGAAAGTCACAACGAAGCTGATGATACCAAACGCTTCTACTCTGCACATCCTCCAATTCCCGACCCTCAGAAATGGGAGATTCAGGGAAGCGCTGAGGAGTCGGGGAAGCTTCAGTTACAGCACTGCTTTGCTGTTGGAGGGCAGGGAAGAACTCAAAAGTCTTTTATTTCATGTACTTTCACGACGGGTTTTGTAGCATCGCTCCCCTGGCAGTACCCAGCCTTGGGCAGAGCGGAGCCGCGGGGTGGGGACCGGCGGGGACCGACTCGGGGGCGAGCGATGCTCAGGGCAGGAGCATCCCACCTGGAGATGGGATCAGGAGATGCTGCCAGTGCTCTCTGCCCGCCAAAGAAAGCCATCGCAGACGGGAACCCTCCTGCTTACCAGGGCTCAATTACCTGCGGGTGATGAATCCCAGTTGCCTCGGAGAGATCGTTTCCCCATCTGAAAGACCAGCCATGGCTTTGAGGCCGCTTGCGGACGCGCAGCCATCCCTACCGTGGCACTGCCTGGCCCAGCTCAATGTGGTTTGTATTACCCTGCCCGGGCAGCTGGAGTTTGGAGGTAAGAGGACTGAAAAATGCGTTATCCTCTAATTGCTATAATGCAGGATACAGCCATGAGATAAGGAGTGAATCTGTGCTCCACTGAGCCGTAGGGAATAAATATTCAAAAGTCAGCACTGGGATTTTTTTTCCCCTGTAATTTATATCAGCAATAAAATGCAAGCAAGAAGATTAGTAGAAAATGAATAAAAAAACCACCTTGTCTCTGTGCCAGGCAAATATAGCTGAATGCTGGAAAAGGGGGCACGAGGTCTGTGACTCGGTCGCTGGGCTCGGCTGTGGGACCGTGGGGTTTATTCCCTCTTCTGGCGGCTGCTCTCACAAACCCGCCTGCAAATTTCTGGCGATTATTGTATGTGCGAACAAACCCCGGTTTGAAAACTATCTCAGTTTGTTTCTTTTCACAAAAATCAGGAACGCATTGGGAATAATTTGCGAGACAAAAAGAAAAGCCTTCATTTATCAAGCGCTCCACTCACCAAATAAGATTAAATACCTTCTACTACCGAGAAACCTGCAAACCTCACGCTGGGATTTCGCACGTGCCGGAGCCGACGCTGCTGCAGGGAGCTCTCGGGCAGGTTCTCAGTCATAAAGTTACGTAAAGTTTTAAGCTTAAATGAAGAAAGTTAAATTTAAAACCTGTAATGCTTTCTGGCTTGGCCTCTGTGCCTACAATTGAATCTCAGATCACTTTAATCAACTGCGGTGGAAGGAAAACAAGATTTTTTACTTTCAGCGGTTTGTTTCCTTTCTCTCGCATCTCGGTTTTTCCTCCGCGTCTGTCGGCCAGGTCCTGCTCCCCTCCCGCTGGAGGTTTAAAAGCAAGGAGGGGAGAACGCTATTGTTATTTATTATTAAAGGCAAAAGAAACTGGCAAAAAAATCAAGGGGAAAATATACCGACTGCAATCTTTTTAATTAAGATTTTTATATGTATTAATTTTTTAAATTCAAATAAATGGAATTGAATGAAGTCTGCCTGTGAGTCTACTGCCTCATGTGAAGTAAACAGTTCCATCCACACGTTATGAAATCAAACAACAAAATATACTTCGTGATACTCCCACTACTTATCATTTGTTCAGTTATTTGCCTTAGCCTGGTTCTGGTCTGGCTGCAGTTTGGGCCAAACTTGCACCGGTGCAACCCTTGTCCAACTCCGGAGAGATGCGGATGGCAAAGCCAATAACTGGTTCCAGTGATTCCACCTCATTAAGGGAGGGGGTTTCCCTCAGCTCTGCAAGGTAAAGTTGTTGTTCCCATCATCCTGTCCTCTCTCGACTGTTTCTGCAAATAATTCAGAGAAAAGGTTAAAACCAGCAACCCGTACAAAATAACCTTGCTGCTGGGGAAAAAAAACCTTTTCGCTCGCGTATCAAATTAGCAAATAGCTCTGCAAACAGCTGAGGGGTGGGGAGGAACGTCGGTGTCGTCCAGCATCAGCCCTTACACCCAGCTCCGTCCCTCGGCTCAGGGTTGGAGGCAGCGAAGGAAATGGGTACCCGAGCCCGGCGCTGCCTGCCGGGGGGACAGTTTTCAGATTTCCGAAGTATTTTCTCTCTCTTAGAGTGTGAATCTCTGGCCACCGCACAGCCCGAGCCTGGCGGGGAGATTTAGGAAGGATTTGATGGGGACAATACAGGAGATCCGGACTTTATGGTGCGGGATACACAAATTGACTGAAGTATCCACCGAATCCAGCATCTGTTTCTGAGGGCTGTGAGGAGATGGACTTGCTTAGATTTAAATAGCACAATGCCTCGGAAAAAGATGTGAATCCAAGGCTCATCGTGCACTACTAGGGGTTATATCATATTGCGTTACATGTAACACATTTATAATAGCTTTATAAACAGGTTCTGATGACAACTTCTACCTCTTTGACTCGGGCTGGGTGGAAGCTTCTCCTCCGAAATCCAGAAGATTACTCCAGAAATAAATCTAAATTCCCCCTAATGTCCCGGTACCTTTGAAATCAATGGGAATTCTGGCACTGACTGCTGGGCAGTCAGGATTTTGCATCACGTGAATAAAGGTATCGAAACCTGGCTCGTATGCGGAACACAAAGCACAAATGATCCAGCAGTAATTTGAGGATGAAATATTTCTTATCCTGCTTGAAAAAAGCCCTGCAGCCACAGAACAGGAGGAAGAAAGCCTTTGCAATTAACCTCAGCTCAAAAAGCCCGCTGCAAACGAAGAAGTATTTTAAATTCCATTTAGATCTTTTTTTTTTTAAAAAAGGCATATCAGTTTACATTTATAATGTTTGTATCATCCAGTACTTTAAATCAAATTATAGCTGTATCAGGCTGCTTAACAATGTTTCTTTTTAATTAAGTTTACTAGTCCCACATGCATTTTTTTAAAAAATAAATTAAACAAACTTAATTAAATTACATGACAGGGGTTAGGTATGACAGCAAAAAGCCCAGCAAGAATACAAGGATTGATAAATCCTTTTGGATATACTCACATTTTGCACTTTTCCTAAACCCTGTAGCCTTCCAGACCGCCCGGGGAAGGTGGCATCCCCTGCCCGTGCCCCGCAGCACCCGCAGTGCCGCGCGCCCGGTGATGTCCAGAGCCCTCTCACTTATATAAGGCGTTTACCCTTATATATATATATTTAAAATCCTGCTTTCACAGAGAGTTTAAACAGCTCAGGAAGCTCAGAAAGCCGAATCAATGAATTTCCATTGATTTCCCTGCATTGTAGAGGCACGAGCAGTGCGTCAGGTGAAGACCCGCCTGGCTTGGGGACCCTCTTGCCGGTGGGAGCTCCTGGGGGTCCCTGGGGCATCACCCCCCACCGCCTCCGGCAGCAGCCACGGTGCAAGGGAGAGCTTGGGGATGTCAGAATCCGTCCCCGCGGGGTTTCGGTTTTATTTGATTGAAGAAAGCCCACCAAAACCCGCGGGTTTGTGGTGTTTTTCGCTTTGCAGAAGCTCCTTATTTTCACAGAAAGCAAAGGCGCTTGTGCTCTGTAGCAACTACCGAGAAAAAGGCGATTGCATTTTTACGGAGAAAATGTTAATAAAAAAGTACGAGACGCAGGAAAAGGAAGTGAAACGGGGTGGGCAGCGGATTGCATGTGCAGACCTGGAGGCATTTCTGCTTTTCTCAGCTTCTCCGAGCACATGCCCCAGAGAGATTCTCCGTGAGCTGGGACGAGCTCCCAGGAGGGCACTCGCAGCCAGGGCATCCCATCGCTTCCATTTTTCTGGTGCAAATAGTGCAAAAATATCCAGAGAGTTTAGCTTTAAAAGATAAAAAGGTTGCCATGATGACAGCAGCTGGGCCTTATTGCAGCGGGGAAAGCCCCTGTGCTTGCACAGCACCTTTCCAAGGAAGCACGAGATACGGCCGATAGCATCGGCCTGAATTTGCACCCTGAATAACCCGCGGTCACGGTAAGATTACCGGGGATTTTTATGGGGGTTAAAATTGAATAATCTCATCGAGGGAGAGCGAAGCAGCAAATCCCCCTGTCTCCAGCCCTGCGGGAAACACAGCGATGGGAGCAGATGAGCGTAACGCCGTGCACGGCCACCGAAAAGCCTCACGGAGCTGTGGGGTCCCAACTGTCCCTAAGATGAATTTGCCGTCCCCCCCCATGAAGACAGACAGCCGTCACCGTGCACAGAGAACGGCCTTTCGGTCCTCTCCGTAATTCCCCCGACTCCGAGGGCTCTGCATCTGGGTCTGCAAGGATGAAGTCAGCCCCGGAGCCGCTACGGGCTGGAAATGATTTCACCGAGCTGCAATGCAGATGGATTAATTCCAGTACTGTAAAGTCAACATGGTTGAACACTGGCTACATCACAGTCTTCATTACTGTGGTCTGGATCGGGTTTTGATGAAGTAATTTCCCTTGGGTTTAGCACTTAGAAAACATATAGGGCGTCCTTCTTGGATTTGCCTGGAGAGCGGTGCCCCCCCTCCCATTCACCCCAAATTGGCCTTTATCAGTTGCACATGGACCCCTGCGATTCGGAGGGGTTTCAAACGAGGCCCATATGGTCGGTGGCACACGATGCCCAAGCAGTCGGACGCACGAAATGAGAAGCAGTTTGGGTGCGTACGATGGATGTTATTAATAACAAATGATCTAACACTCCCAGGCTGTATCTTCAAATGCAAGGAGACGTGGGATGAGAGCGGATTAGCTATTCCTCCATCCTCCATCCCCAAATTGATTCCCGAAGAGTTCAGCGTTAGGTTTTGGTGCGCCTGACACCAGGAAGCCAACGCTCATCATCTTGCTCAATTTACAGTTTCCGAGACTTGAAGAGAGCCCTTCATGCAGAGTAGATGTTTATTTTGTCCTTTTTTTCCTCAGTTATAAACTGTAATTGAATACTTGTCATGTGCAATTTGCTTCCTTGGGAAGCAGTTCTGCAAACGTGAGCGAGTTTTGCCTGGGCACCAGGATCCCCTCCTGCGTGAGCCGCCCCGTGAAAAGCAGCTCTGCCTCCTTCATTTGACACCAGGGCCTGAGTGAAAGATGCTTTTAAGGGCTAATAATGGGGACATCCTGATCCAATATTAATTCATTCACTTCCAAAGACCTCTTCCTATCACAGCGTGGTGTGGAATGCCAGCACCCAGGTCCTGGTTTCCTGGAAGAGGGCAGAAAATGCTCGTGGGCAGGTGAAACTAAAGCTGCACTTCAGTGTTTTAAACCCTAAAAGAGAACTTCAGTTGCAAATAGCACGCAAATTCCCTTTGCATCTTGCAATGTCACCTCTTTTTCACTTTGCAGGTAGGGAAGGATGAGGTGTGCAACACATCCGTGCGGTCCGTGCCAGGGGATAAGCTGCATCTGTTCAGCAAACACCTTTCTTCTCTTTTGACTTGTATTTAGAGGTTGAATTTAACCCATCCCTCCAACACGCTCACCCCGCAGCTTTAGAGCTCAGCCCGTAAGGCTTTCTGCATAGACTTTATAGCACGATAAATATCTATAATGAGCTAGCAACAATAAACAAAACTATGGAAACACAAAAAAATGCTAAAACGCTGATATAAAGCACCGCGCGCACATCCACATGCAATCACCTTTCCGTGGGCGGCGTTGCAGGGGCAGAAACTTGGGGGGAAGCTGTGCTGGAGCCGTGCCATGTGCCAAGGGTCCCCCGAACCCGTGGCTCTTGGCCAGGCGATCTGGGGTGGAAACTTGCTTTTTTGGATTATAAAAATATAAAGCATAGATGGTTAAACTGAAGGAAAAGCAGGTAATTTGTGCGCGGTCAGAACTGAGCAGTCCGAACGGCTCATTCTTCTCGACTGAGTATTTTCCTGCACAAATAACATCGTGGGGAGGGGAGGGTGGGTGGCAGGCAGGTAAGTGGGAAAAAAAGAGACTTGCTTTCATTTGGGCTGAAATGAGTGTATTTTAATTCTTGGTAATCTTTCGAACCAGGAATTCAACCCTGCATATTACTCCACTAAATAAGCTCGTTGCTTCATTGACATAATATTTATCTTTGCTATAAAGTGCATCGCCGGCCAGTCTCAGGGTTCTCTGTGCCCGTCGGTGTTGCTCTGCCATAACAGAGGATGTGGCAAGGCTGGTGCCATCTCCTTGTGCCTGGGGCGGGTGTGGGAAGGATCCGGCCTCTTGCCCACGGCCACGGTGCCACTGCGGGGGCTGAGGCTGTTCCACCCACGCCGGGTCCTTGCGTGCCGTGTCTGCACCCTGGTCAATACTGGTTTTGCTGTGGGGCTGAATTAAAACCCCTTGAAAGACACATTTATTTGCCGCCTGTGCACAGCCGGGAACAAAAAGCGGTGCCGTGGTGCAGCCGCCGAAATGCCCAACGGCTGCAGCCGCCTGCAAGCTGTCCCTGGGAAATGCGTCCTTGCTGCGGTAATCGCTTCTTTCATCTCTAATGAGAATCACAGAATCACAGAATCATTAAGGTTGGAAAAGACCTCTAAGATCATCCAGTCCAACCGCCAACCCAACCCCCCCATGCCCACTAAACCATGTCCCCAAGCGCCTCATCTACACGTCTTTTAAATCCCTCCAGGGATGGGGACTCCACCACTGCCCTGGGCAGCCTGTGCCAAGGCCTGACCACTCTTGCAGGAAAGAATTTTTTCCTCATGTCCAACCTAAACCTCCCCTGGCACAACTTGAGGCCGTTTCCTCTCGTCCTATCGCTGTTACTTGGGAGAAGAGACCGACCCCCCCTCGCTCCAACCTCCCTTCAGGCAGTTGCAGAGCGCGATGAGGTCTCCCCTCAGCCTCCTCTTCTCCAGGCTGAACACCCCCAGTTCCCTCAGCCGCTCCCCATCAGACTTGTGCTCCAGGCCCTTCCCCAGCTCCGTTGCCCTTCTCTGGACACGCTCCAGCCCCTCCATGTCCTTCTTGTCGTGAGGGGCCCAAAACTGAACCCAGGATTCGAGGTGCGGCCTCCCCAGTGCCCAGTACAGGGGCACGATCCCCTCCCTGCTCCTGCTGGCCACACCAGTGCTGATACAGGCCAGGATGCCGTTGGCCTTCTTGGCCACCTGGGCACGCTGCCGGCTCGTGTTCAGCCGCTGTCGACCAGCCCCCCCAGGTCCTTCTCCTCTGGGCACTTTCCAGCCGCTCTTCCCCAAGCCTGGAGCGGTGCCTGGGGTTGTTGTGGCCCAAGGGCAGGACCCGGCACTTGGCCTTGTTGAACCTCCTCCATTGGCCTCGGCCCATCGATCCAGCCTGTCCAGGTCCCTCTGCAGAGCCTCCTGCCCTCCAGCAGATCAACACTCCCGCCCAGCTTGGTGTCATCTGCAAACTGTCTGAGGGAGCACTCGATCCCCTCGTCCGGATCGTTGATAAAGATATTGAACAGGACCGGCCCCAAAACTGAGCCCTGGGCTCGTGACCAGTCACCAACTGGATTTAGCTCCATCCACCACCACTCTCTGGGCTCGGCGTCCAGCCAGTTTTTCACCCAGCGAAGAGAAGCAGCGGTGGAACCTCCCCGCGTGTCCGTACGGGCACAGGCCAGGGAGCGGGATGCGCCCCAGACCCCCCGGAGGGTCCTGCCTCCAGCGCCTTCGCTGTGAGCTGGGCCTGCCGGCTCACCCCTCGTCCTCACCCTCACTGACGCTGCCAGGGGTGGCAACGGGTGCCGGGGCCCGGGCCGGTGACAGCCAGGGTGCCAGCAGCACCAGCTCCGGGCTGGTGGGATGCTGGGATGGGACTGGGGGTGCTGGCAGTGGGGTTTGGGGGTGCTAGCTCAGGAGTTTGGGGGTGCTGACACAAGGCTGTGGGGTGGTGCCAGCCCCACGCACATTTTGGGTGGGTTTTATCACACACCTCGTAAAACATCGCAGCTGAGATCCAAGTCTCCTGCCTGCCATCTTGAGGCAAGACCGTGCTTTTCTCCAGCCTCCAAATCCTGCCAGAAGACAATTTCCCTGCAGCATCACATACGTTTTGCTGGATCTGAAACTTGGTCTGTGGCCCTATTTTCTTGTGATGCTCATTGCTTGTGAAGTTTAACATGAGTCTCCCCGGCACAGGCACTCGGGCAGGGGATTGGAGAGACAGCGCCCTGGATGTAAATATAAAATACTCCGGTTTACTGTTTTCTAGTGAATACTGTTTTCTAATGAATCCCAAAGACAGCATGTGCAGTCCGTCCTGCTCAGCCGAGAGGAAACAACGCCGCAGTCGAGTTATTTTTATGATGGGAAAAAAAGATTTCTTTCTCCCTGTTTTCTTTTGCGGGTGCTCTCTGGAGTGATAACGTGGAATTTCCTCTGAAATTTGAGCAGGGTGAAGGAAATTAATTTTCTCTCTTTTTTTTTTTTTTCCTATCTAGAAATTATTTCACGTGCCTGAGACAAAGTGCCTCACTATGTAGACCTGCAAGTTTTAAATTCAAGCAAAAGGACTCTCAGCAGTGCCAGCGCCGTTGCTGCAGGGGGTGAGGCTGTGCCCGCTGCTGTCGATTCACTTCTGCAGAGGAGGAGAAGCTCTCGCGGTGACGGGCAGCAGGGACAGACCTTGGGCTGGGCTTGCTTCTTTGCTGAAAAGTTTTACTGGAAAATATAAAAAAAAAATTAATGTTCTTGAAGTATGAAGGTGAAATATTTACCTCTAAGAGCTGGCTTATTTAACTCTGGTTATTACTTAATTCTCTTTCTATAAAACAATCAATAATAAGATACCTCTCTTAAATCCTGTCTTTTAAGCCATGTAATAGAAAATCGCAGGGAAAAGAAAATATTCCCGATTTCATTTCCAGCGTGAGTGCTGTGGTACTTTTACAGGCAGAGGGAGGTAGGTGCACAAGAGATGCTGGTAACGGGAGAGGGAGTTCAAGGGCAGCGACGGCGAGCGATGCTGGCTGGAGCGCCGCTGCTCTCCGCTCTTGGGGCCGCCTTTCGATCACGGCTTCTGCTCTACATTAAAATACTCCAATACATTATTGCACATTCCGTCCTATTTACACTCGTTGGTTTAATAGAAGACAAAGGGAGGGAATGTGGGGTCAGTGATCGAGGGCCTGATCCAGAACCGGCCAAGGGAGCTCGGATGAGGCTGGGAGAGCGGGCGGCTCGTTTCTCCCCCTCCTCCTCCCTCATTCCCTCAATCAAAATGCAGTGAAATGTTTGGTTTTTAATTGCCTGTTCTTTTTTTAAACATCAGCAACTTTTATTGTTTTTTATGTTCCACTGCAATATTTGGATAAAATGACTTGTTCATCAAATTATATTAACAATAAGTGCATGGAGCAGCAAGTGATAAAAATGATTATCATTATTTCCCAGATTTTTCCTAAAAATACATTCATCCTGTAGGAGATTTTTGGCCAATTCTTCTCTTTTTAATTAAAATTATCCCCCTCCCCCATCCTCATTTTATGTCTTTTTCTTCCTGATTCTGGGTTTGCCAGCGTAAATTAAAATTAACTCCATTAAATTTAATCACTCACATGGAACTTACCATGAAACCACTGTAGGACCAGCCTGGACTTTCTCTGCCTTTCCCTCTAAAGCGGTATTGATTATTGTAATAGGCTGGAGGAGGTGAAGCCGCATCAGGTTTGGGTTATATTTGCCCCAAATGAGTCACCTATCCTAATATTACATTTTGAGGCTCTGCTGGAGGTGGTCACTGACCAGCAAACCCCTTCCCTTGCTCCTTGCTTTTTTAATTGAATGCATTTTTTTACATCCCGTAGGCTGCAGCCGGTTCTCCTCCAGCCCTGGGAGGGCTTGCTTCACCCACCGCAAAAACACTTCAAAACCGATGGGACCAGGGCAGAGAAAGGCGACGTGAGGAACACGGGTTTGTAAACGCATAGTTTCCTCGGTTTTGTTTTCTTTGTTGATCCCACTCCCCGCGCCGATGGGCAGGGCAGGCAGGGCTGCGGTCGAGGGCAGGAGATGGGAATCTACCTCTGCCCAGCCCAAAGTGCCCCACCACAAGCTAAACTGACAAAACACAGTATTTCCATCTACTGCCAAAATTTGCCCTCTTCCTTTTTTTGCGTTTTCCTTCAAAAGCGGGTTCTTATTTCATAAAATGGCCACTCCTGAGGAAATTTAAATAATTTACCTTTTCTCCTATATTTTTTAAAAAATTAAACCAATAGAAAATGTTGCAATTTATCAAGTCTCTGAAATGAATCAGCCTGATTTGGAGGAATTTTTTCTATTATGTATTTACTAGGTAGTCAATCCCTCGGGCACCCCATGAGCCGCTCGTCCCGGCAGCCCGCACCGGCCGGGGATGCTCTGCCAGCATCTCCCCGGGGTTCACGCTGCAGGAAAAAATCCCAACGGGACTATTACAAGATTTCCTCTAGGTTTTAATCATCAGCCCATCAAAACTTCGAGCTCTTAACTCCCACGTTTGCATCTCCGGAGCTGCGGAGCAGAAACGGTCGGGGCACGGGCAGCTTAATAGCTTAAATACATAGAAAATTGTCAGGATGTGCAAGATACGGAGCCTGCTAAGTTGCCTTGGCTTTGTGCCCCGGGAAAAAGGTTTTTCCTTTCATGGTCTTTCACAATACCACAAATTTTTTTCTACTGAATTGAGCCCTGAAAGGAGTAACTCTAGACCGAGCGAAATTTTCCAATCCCGGAGCCCTTTGCCTGCCCTTTAACAGCTTCCCTGTTATTTTTGCCCTACGACGAAATATTTTTGAACTGCTGAGAATAGAACACCCACTTCTGCCGGGATTTGAAAAATATTCTTTCTCAAAGTGAAGCAGACCCTGGTATTCGAGTTATGGACCCAAATCCCGGGGAGGCACACGAGCGTCGGGCTTCCTCCCCGCGCCAATAAATGGTGATAAAAATCCATCTGCTGGGAGAGCAAGGATCACAGTGGGGGCTGCTGGTAAAAAAAGTATCAGGTTTTCACTAATTTCTGGGCAGAAACAATTGTTTCAAATACTTGGTATGTGAATTATTTTACTCTTTGCCGATGTGTGTTTTTGCCAAGAGGAAAACAGGAAACCAGCTTGGAAAATATTAACGAAATGGAAACCAAGATCGTAAAGCATTTCGGTCTGGAGAGCTTTCGATTTTCCAAAATGCGAACGCGGCAGAAGCAGAACTGTAAACCAATTAAAGGCAATTTAATTTAAGAGACTTCTCATGGAGGGAAGAAATCTGGCGTGTATATGGTGATGCAGTAAGCGGCGAAGACAACACAACCCCCAGCACCTGCGGAGGTTATTGCTAACAGAGACGGAGCGGGGATTCGATGCAGATGTGCCCCGGCATCCGCCTCCCTCCCTTCAGCTGCAGATACAAAAGATGGGCCGGTCGTGTCATGTTCTTCCTTAATTGTTAAGGAATTTGAGGCTGGTTTTTAATTGCACTGGTAGATATTTTGGAAAGGTTTGGGTTTGGGGCTGAGACCTGCGCGGCCGAGCCGGGAATTTACACCGCACACGGTCCCTGCACCAGCCCACGGCAGCATCCAGCCTGGCACGGGGGAATACACGCCGATGGCAAACGGGGATAGAATATAAAAAAAACAATTAAAAGGATAGAACAGAGAAATAAAGTGAGTTTGTGGGTTTGCTCCATTCACATGCACTGGTGTGCCTCCATGGCACCCGACACCGGGGCTGGACTCAGCAAGCGAGCAGCCCTGAAAGTTATTCCTCGCGTGCCTCCTCTCCTCGTTTCTGTGATGATCGAAGCATAGTTAAAGCAAAATAAACTCCTGCACCACCTCTGCTCTTCATTTGCATGCAGAGGGATGCAGAAGGGCTGACTTCATTCCTGTTTCTGGTCGGCTTCTCGGCAATTTTATTTCCGTGCCGCCTCCTGGATGCAGGAGGGAGCTGCAGCAGAGCCGGGAGGGTCAGGATGGGTTTTGCCGTCCCCATCTCACCGCGTGAGCCCCGGCCGGGGCTGCCCGGGTGAATCACTGCTTGTCCTGCACCCTGGGGAACCCTCCTGGGACCCTAACCCCCTTCAGTCGGGATTTTGCCCATTCTCTTAGAAATTCTTCTGGCTGTAACAACTCCCAGGATGAAACATCTCTCTCGGAAGTATTTTTTCCTACTAAGAGTCCTTGCAGAGACTCATTTTTCCCCCTCGGCACACAACCCAGCGAGCACTTACAGCCCACTTTGCATCCTGAGAACTCACCAACAAATTGCTTCCACACTACACCCCGACTTCAAAAATCGTGCAGTACAAGGGTTAACCAACTTAAATGTTTAAAGAGTCATGAAATGGACTGTTTCCGCTTTCCATCTGGCTTTTATCAATTTTAAGTCGGTTTCAGAAGTACTGCTACACAATCAAAACACACAATCTCCCTAGTCAGATAATTCAATTTTATAAATGAATTACTTATGTGCCTATAAGTAAATACATTCCTAGGCAGGGAGCTATTGACTGCTGTCAATGAAATAATGAAGTCCAGGGGAAGCGGCCGTGGCTGGAGCACCGGCCCCTCGGAGACGTCCTTCTGGGGTGCAGCGGGACCGGTGGAGCCCCCGGCACGGTGGGGGATGCTGTTGGAAAGGAGGGGCTGCCCAGCGGGGTGGGACATCTTGAGCCACCACTGAGGACCATAGCGTGGACCATGAGCAATGTCATGGAGCTGAAGGGGGGATGGACTTCATGTTTGTGATTTGCAGTATCTGGGGGGAAATATGTTGAAAGAGATAGTTGAAAGGGAGATACAGAACTCCTGCGGAGAGGGTGTAGAAGGTCCCAGCCTTCCCCTGCGGACATGTCCCCTTCACCCGACCTGCTCCAGCCCCACCTTGTTCAACAGCGTGCTAAAGGAGGGTGAAAAAACTACACTTAGATGTATCAAACATCATGCAAGAAGACCTGATGCTGCAGGAAATTACTTTTCAGCTGTTGCATTTTGGTGCATGAGGTCTTTATCTAACATGGACCTTGTCCATGCAGACATGGACACAAACATACATCTACGCACCCCAGTTTGGTGGAGATCCAGCCTGCTGGCACCCACTTGGGGTATCGCTCAGCAAATCATTACACAAAGGAAAATACAGATTCATGGCATCAAGTTTACCCTGGAGCAAGGAAATCTGTGAGGATCCTCTGGCGGCTGTGCATCTCGGGTACGGATCTTGGCCAGGTGGCCCATGGATTTCTGCTTTCCTTCTGTTTTCATTGCTAAAGGTGCCACAAAGCCTCCCTTGGGCTGGGACTGCGGAAGGGTTTCAGACTGGGGGCTGGACCTGCCCCAACAGCCGGGGCAGAGGATGGATCCCAGCTGGATCAGGGCAAAACTTTTAAAGTGCAAATATTTTGTGATTCACAAGAAAATGGCAACTCTTTGGGGTAACGTAACTGTGGAAGCGTGGATTTGTTTCCACTTGCTCTCCAACAGCTTCAGACCGAGGTCTGACAGGGCAGGAAAGGTTGGCAGTTCTTCTGGCTTTTCATGTTTTACGATCAGTTTTGATGAGTATGAACACCACATTTAAACTACAGCTGCTCCGGGTTCCCAGCGTGCCTCAGTTCCCCGTCACCCCGGGGTCCGGGTTCGCCTTCTTATGGCACAATTGGAAAATACGAAGGAAAGCAGCTTGGACTTCAACCGAAGTAGCTCAGGTTGAATGGTGCCACTCACCCACCCACCCGAAATCCTGGCAGTGGTCCTAAAGGAGGCTGTGCTCTGCTCGGGGGGGGAACCCACAGAGGTTTCTCTCTGTTCCTCCATGCTCCACCACAAATGGTCCCATGGGAAACCAGCCCAACCCAGAGGGATGCAAGCTGGAGAGGTGAAGGATGAGTTGGATAACAGGAACCGCCTGAGGTAGGCAGCAGTTGGGTTTTATCTTGTCTTTTAAACATCTGTTTAATAGGAACCAGGTCATTGTGTTAAGTCGCTGGAGAAAGGGCTGCCGTGAGCGCGAGCTGGTGCTGCCAAGACCTCGTATAGTGTTTCCCGCTCTGGACATGCGCCTCCTTGGACTAATCCCTCACTTTTTCAGTTATTTCCTTTTTCTGCAGCAGTGATTTGTCACCATCTGAGTAGTCCTGGCTGACGGGGTCGTTTCATTGGGAGCTTTGCGTGGTTTTCTGCTGGTGCTTCGTCCACATCAGAGGCAGCGCAGGCTTTTTCAAACTCTTCCCCAGCCCCTGCAGCTGAAAGCAGGGTTGCGCTGTGGAGATCCATACCATAAGCTGTAACACGTTCTTGAGAAAGGTGGGGCTCTCCTGAGCAGCGGGATGCAAGCACATCTCCTGGGAAACAACGGCAATGACCTGGCAACAAAATTCGCATCCTACCCAGAAAAGACTGAAATGAACCCTATCACTGGTCCAGCCGGGGTCCGGAGCACGTGGGGTGCTGGGTTTTACATCGATGCTCACTTCCAGTAGCAATTTCAGCTGTGGAAGTGGGGTCCTGTTGCTTTGCAAACACTTTTCTCCATCGTTTTGTTCTGGTCTCCAAAGCAGCTGGAAGGAGGAGAAGCAAAGGGGTCTGGCAGCAAAATCCAGATGGAGAGACCCCGCAGCAGCATGGAGCTCTCTGCAGAAACAGCTCCCAGAGAGGTGGAATCATGTGCTAGTTTAACTACCCTGGCTTGGGAGACCCAAACTAGCTGAGAAAGTGTCCTCAGGCCCTCTCCGCAGGCTGGGAGGAGCAGGGCAGGTCCGTCCCTAATCCGAGGGCAAACTGACCTTGAGGTTGCTCCAGCCAGGCTCGTCCTCCGCCTCCAGCAAATCCGGCACATTTCTGCATAATAATGCAATAAATCTTCTTTGCTGAGGGGGATTGGGAGCAAGGGTGATGTTTGCTCTCTTACGCTGCGAGTCGATTGCTGAATAAATAGAGTGTTGAAAGCCTGGAGAAATTCGGAGACAAGTCTTCAAAAGGACAATTTTAGGGGGTACAAATTGTAACCACAAAATCTGCAGTCACAGGCTGCATCTGCAGATAATTGTAAGCATCTGTAGTGCCAAGTATGAGAGCGGATGGGACGAGGTAGGCAAGGGTAAAAATACGTGGGCATGCTCCTCCGGGTCGTCGTCCGAGGTGTAAAAGATTGGACACTGCAGGGACACTGCACGCGCTGGGGAAAAGTCTCAAAGGAAATAAGAAAAATACTTAATTAAGGAAAGTAGTGAAGTGAAATTAATAAGATAAAATTTTTTAAAAAGTAAAATAAAATAAAATAAAAAA
>VZTQ01015738.1:0-209936 GCA_013400755.1 Pelecanoides urinatrix | reverse complement strand
AAATAAAATAAAATAAAAATAAAATAAAATAAATATAATAAAAATGAAATAAATACAATAAAAATAAAATAAAATAAATACAATAAAAATAAAATAAAATAAACAGTTTGGTATTAAACGCAAACTCCAGGTGTGCTTAAATGCTATGACGCAGACTTGTAGCACTTCCTATCCCAATCCTCTCTGACCTTAGAGGGAAGCGACCCGCCAGAAAACAGAGAAATCTGTACCGTGCTCATCTTTTGAAAAGGACTTCTGCCTCCTCATCTTAAAAATGCCAAATAAACAAGGTCCATTTTCTCTTTTGCTCCTTTTGTTGGTGCTGGCAAAAAATCTTTGGTGCTGAAATCATATTTTCTCATCTGAGAAACTCTATGGGCACTGGCAGCTGACAGGCATTTTGCAGCCGTTATGCATTCGGAGGGTAATATGCCTATTTTGGCACTTTCCCTTAGAAGGGAACTGAAGCAAGGTCTTGCCAATAGCCCACTAAATTACACCTCTAAAGATTTTTTTTCTTCTGTCTTGTGATGGCTAGATTCTTTTATTATAATGTTGCAGGAAAAACTGGCAGAAGTACAGTTCGACATTGCCTGAAGAACGGCTTCCGAGCAATCAGCTCTCTGCAAAGTTCAGGAGGTCCTTATTTTCATGGGGGAAGTGCTTTAATCAAGATTAATTTTTTCCAGTTTTCAGTAATCGGAGCTCTTCCTGAGTTTTCCTCAACTCTCCTTTAGGATGAAATTATCAAATTTCCATGGCAATTAACGGAGAAAGTTGGAGCATAAGGATCGTTCTGTACAATGGACGGCAGGGAACAAGTGACATTAGGTTGGAAGATCTGTATGAAGGATCTCTAGGTGATGTTGTCCCATAAAATGTGTCACTCTGCGACTTTTATCCGAGGTGTTGCTGACCTCCTGACGCTCATGAAGATCTGAGTCCTGCTCTCAGACTCCGTGGTCCGTCAATACGACTGAGAAGGATTAGCAGAAGAAAGCAACGTTGACCTGGATTTAGGCTTTAGCTGAATATCCACCAAATCTCCTTTACCTTAAAGCCACCTCGGGGCAAAGCCCCGGTGCAAGCCACCAGCGTGGGCTGAGCTTTGCAGGTGATGGGGGGAGCAGCATCCCATCCCAGCAAGACCTCTCTGCTGACCTCCCCTTCTGGGGGGACCCGAAAAGGTGGATCATCTGCCATGGACCCCCCGAGTGAGAGCACACCGAGCTCTGCAGCAGTGGGGAGAGGGAACGGGGGACTGAGGGAAGTGGGAAAAGGAGTAAAGGAAAGAAAAAGCTGTTTAGTAAATGTAGAGATTTGCAGAGGCTTGCACCGAAGCAAAAGAGGCTTTTCAGTTCTGTGCTTTGCAGTTCCTGAGTGTAATTATTATTTGTGAGCACATAGAGAGTCCTGGGAGTTGTGAAACAGCTCAGGAATCCCGGGAAGCTCATGAGCCACCTGGAATTGTGACTCCCAAAATGCTATTTATTATCCACTCCATTTTTAAAAGTTTTGGTCAGGCTGCGGAGGCAGAAGCTAATGGATCAGCAGGTTTCCTCTCCCTGCCGGGCTCTGTCCCTGCCGAGCCTGAGAACACCCCAGTTACCTTCTCTGCTTCTCTGCCTGCTTTAAAACAGGACTTAAGCCATCCTTATTNCGACCAAAATATTTAGCAGAGGCAGCTCTAGGAGCTTGGGTTTCCAAAGCACGTGCTGCTTCGGTGGGGCTTGGGTCCTACTTGCACCCTCCCACGGTCCGCAGCAGCCCCAGAGCTGCCCCGGCTTTGCAGCCGCTTATGCAAGAAGCAGGAGGAGACTGCGTGGTTCTCTTGCTCCCTTACATGATGCAGCATCTGGAAAGGAGGAGAATTGCTATTACGTGACAAACGAGCCACAGAGAGCAGCTTAGGAGCCAACAGGGAGGGTAAATAGCAGGATAACTCAGCATCTACCACGCTATTAGGAAATACATTCAAGAAAAAAGCTCCGTAGCCACCCGCTCAGGACACGAGGCATTTTCTTTCTGAAACGCATTTCAGAATAATCCCTTCCCTCTTTTCATGCAAGTTGCAGTTGCATTCTGCATCACGGTGTTTGCCTTTGCTGAGGTCTTTGGCGATGGAGGAAGCTGCTCAGGCTGATCGTAGCCTCCGGCCCCTGGGCGATGCCGTCTGCCCCATTTACTGCCCCAAACGGGGTCTGGGAGAGAGGATGGATTGCTGCGGGCAGCGGGCAGGCAGGCAGGGCCAGCGCACCCAGCACCACCCAGCCCCAGCTCTCCCGCAACATGACCGGCAGCGCTGGGCTCTGGCACATCTCCTTTAAGTAAAATATGATTTAAACACCCAGAAAAGGTTTCTCATGTCTTTTTTTTTTTTTTTTTCCTTGTCTTGAAGGAAACGGTGTCCCCTGCAGCAGGAGCCACCTGCGGATGCAGCCTCAGCTCCAGCCCATCGTGGGCTCTCCCCGGCCATATGAAAGACATCATCCCTCCTCTGCGTTCAACCCCGGATTGTGTTACCCTGTAGTAATTCACTTACAGTTAGCAAACGATAAATCCTTGCACAGTTGGTTGAGAAATCTGGGCTAAGAAGGTATGGAAGTTTATTATTAAATCCAAATGGCTCTACAGCCCAAGCCTGTCTTACTCACTTCATAGCAAAATTAACAATATTACGGGGCATGATAAAGTGCAGCGCTGTAATAGCTGTTCCCCATGTACACCTTAAATAAAGCGATAGCTTTTTCAGCAAGGTTTTCAGCCTGACACTAACTGAATGTTAGAAGAAAAGAAATCTTCAGTATTTTTCTTCCATTTCAGTGCAATTCCTTTAAGTCCTGTCCTTTTCGGTTGCGGGTGGTTGTGGCAGGACGGTGGCTTCGGAGCGAGCCTGGGGCTGTCCCTGACACCGGTATGAATCAGAGCTTTGCAGAGCAATTTGGACTGGGGGGCTGCAATGTCTGTTGCAAAAGAAATCCTTTAAAAGGGGAATTTCAGACAGCAGCGCCAGCTTTAAGATACGCTCCGCAGGCATGGCGCAGGCGGGACCTCGGGTCCCTGAGCACCCGGATGCAGGATGCTCAGGTGTCACCTCGATTTCTCGTGGCCGGGAAGAAAGGTGGGAGCTGTCCCTTGGTGGGTGGGTTCCTCTCAGCCAGCGTCACACTCAAGTGAGCTGCTGCCACCAGTGATTTATAACACAGAGCGGAAAAGAGCAGAGAGCCACTACGTCCTGACATTTGCCCTTTACCATCAGACATTTGCGCTGGCCTATGACTTTCTGTTTATCTCCCAGCTGAGCTGCTGGCTGTATCGCTAAACAGCCAACATTGGACATTTTCTGTTCAGCCTGTCCAAAAATTGTCTGGGTTCAGATCAGCATGAAGACAAGAATATTTTGGCCTTTGCTTTGGGGTGGGAAGAAGACTGAAGGATGAAAACTCGGTGACTATTGGCTTTGACTCGCAGTGAAAATGCAAATTTGTCTGACCTGTTCNACCCAGGATTCGAGGTGCGGCATCTATGTCCACATTTTAGTCATACAGATATAACCTGTTCCCACAACCTGGATGACCTCTTGAGAGGCCGAGGGTCTGCCAGGAGCCCAGTGCAGCCCCCAAAAGGCATCAGAGCTCCTGACGGGGTACCACCAACTCAGACTGGGAGCTCAGCATCCCCAGGGAGGCTTGAAATGCTGCCCAGTGCCTGAGGTCTGCCAGCCTGCCAGTCGCTTCTCCTCCCTTCGGCTCCCTGCTCCCCGCTTGTCTCCTCACTCCCATAGTGGGTACCCGTTTCTGAGTGGGTTTGTCTTAGCAAGAGGTGGTGGTACATGGTCACTGGCCTCCACGTGCTGAAGCTGCTGAGCCTTATTTCATAGAAACTTGGATTGAATCATGGAAAATCTGGGAGCGCTACTATACAGCAAACCGCAGACATTTTTTTTTAATTTGCACTTTGGGTGTTAGCTGCCGTGTCGTTTCGGTGAATGCATGATTCCCTCAGCAGGACAGCAGTGCTTTGGGCAAAAAAAAAACAAGTGAGAAAACACCAGCTGGAGTTTCTCAAAGGTGCAAAGACAAACAAGGAGGATGGAGGTGGCGCCGGGGAGCTGCTGTACCACGGGTGAAGTCTGCACAGGGAAAACTGGATTTGTTTATCCGCTTGCTTGGAGTTTCTTTCGGCAACGTGAATATCACGTGCAGAAAATCAGGTTTCAGCTGGCTTCTTTTGGGAAAAGGAAGCCACAGCGTTTGTGACCGGTGTCGTAGAGCGTCGGCCTCTCACGAGGCAAAACCTGAGCATCGCCACCCTCCCGGTCCCCGGCCAGTGCTCCTGCTGAGAGCAGGTTTGGTCAGGACTGGGACACCGGCACGGTGTTTCTCCATCAGCACGGAGGGAATGGAGACAAGTCCTCAGGTAACACCACGCATTAAGGAACAGAATAAAATGCATTCGGCAGGATACAGAGCTCAGATTCGTTATATACCTAATTACTGGAGAAACAGAGCACATCCCAGACACGGGTTTGACTACCTCACGCCACCTCTCTGACACGTAGAAAGTTTATCCACACTTTTTTAATGAAGAAGTGGGACACGGAGCCATGGAGTGGCTTACGGAAGGTGGCAGAGGTGTGAACCCCAGGCAGGGGCAGCAGGGCTTCGGTAGCAGCTTTCCTCCACAGCGTCAGAGAGAGAAAGGAAAGAAAAAGTATGAACTGGCTCTTTGCTTCTATATTTTTGTGAAATATTCTGGTTCTGCTGACATGTAATGAATGAAAAACATGAATCAAGGAGATCAGCCCTGTAAAACACCAACTTGCTGCCCAGATCTCGATCTATGCCCAGTCCAGAACTTGCTACAAGGTTTGCAAGGATTTAGGTAACTTTTTAAGGTCTGGTTTTGCCAGCCTCTGCGTCTTTTGGCTTGGCTCGGGTCCAGAAGGAGCCCCAATAAGCCATTGGGTGGAGCGTGTGTTTCCAAGGATGATAGTGAAAGGATGTGGCTGAAAGTTTGTTTGCCAGCTTTGGGCATAAATAGCCCGTATCTGCGGGCTGAGGAGCTGCAGCCTTGGCTCGCACAGGGCGAGGTGTCCTTCTGCACACATTTACAAGGAATTCAATAATTGCAAGGAATTCTACTCGCGTCATAAATCCTGGTGACTTTAGGGGGTCCTCCTGCACGAGCAACGTTGCCTGCATAAATAAACGATTGCAGATTTGGGATTTCACCTAGGTGCGAGCTGGTGTTCTGGGATTTCTGGGAATCAGGTTCAATCCTCACGTCGATACAGTCGTACTGACAGAGTCATATAACGGCTGATGCCACTGCCGTGTGTTTTTCATAGAAAACATCCACATTACGGGATGATGCACATGGTGCTGGATTTTCTGTCTGTAAGCCATTGCTTTGCGCAGCTCCGCTCTGCAGAGCCCCTGGCCCACACCTGGCCAAGCCCCTGAGCACGTCAGTAATTTTAAACATATGGTACGGTCCCCCTTCGTTCAGCAAAGCACTTAAGCACATGCTTAATTTTTAGCTTAAATTCACAGGGCTATATCTTAAATCAATGGGACATTTAATCAATGGGATTTTTTCCTTCGTAAGGACTGTAGGGCCAGAATTTAATATGGAAAGTCACGGGGCTTTCTCCTAAAGACTAAGTTTATAAAAATGAATATTATAGCATTGTTTTCAAGCTTATTAACTGTGTCATACTGTTATTGCCTCCAGTCATTTTTTTAGAAAACAAATAAACAGCAAGTATTTGTCAGTCTCAGCAATAAACTATAGTGGCAGCAAACTTAATCTGGTGTTAATTAGGCTTGTGGAAAACTAAATCAAGCATCAGAAACCACAGATTATTTTAGGCTTCCTCTAGCATAAACACAAAGGCTTGAGGATCCATAACATATTATTTTTGTTGACAGTTTTCCACTTTTCCCCCAATTTATTTCATGTATCCGATAGGCTGCTCCTTGATTGCTTTTAGCTCTGTCTTCTTTTGGCCTCAGTGTGGCAGTTTGTTAATCCTTCCTATTTTTGTGTATTTAAGCAGGATTACAAACTTCAAATACATTGTAAAAGGAACCTGTATACAATCTTTCAAAATCACTTAAGTGGGCCAATGACAGAAGTACCAGCCTTGCAAGTAAATACAGAACATTTCGGAAATCATCCCCAGTGTTTATTTATAAGCCATTTTTAATTACTCAGCAGGAATGAATGAAAGAACTAGAAAATGGAAAACGACAGAGGGTTTTGCATTAAGTTACAGCTCACGGAGAACAAGGGAGTGATCGCCGTGCTTTCAAGTCTAGATAATTTTGGTGTGTAATTACGCCCTGCTGGTTTATTGACAACCTAATAAAATTAAACTGCAAACTATTTTGCAAATAGCACGGGGATCTCTTGAAAGGCTTCACGCAGCACAGAGAAACGGCAGATGTCTCCACCCGGGGAGCAGCAGGTAAAGACGACAGTGAAAACTCACTGAAAGATGAATTTAGGGCCATAAAGGTTGAGAGAGGCAGGCCAGAGCTTGGACGCTCTCTCAGACGCAGACCCAAAAAGCGGGTGCTCACGTTCGCCCTCAGCACCCGCCTGAGGATGCTCAGCGTGGTCCCCACCACTGCACCCGCACGCCCGGCTCCCCGCCACTGCTGCCCACGGTGCTGCCAGAAAATGATGCTACGCCAACACTTCGCCAACTCATTCGAGGTTGCAAAGACTGAGGATTTAAGACAGACAAATGTGAAGGCAGTGGGTGTAATGGCAGCCCCAAGGGGAGGCAAGACAGTGGGACAGGGCAGCCCCGGGGATGAGCGTGTTCGCCTCTGGCAAGGTGCAGCTGAGCAAGGAGATTGCAGGAGGTGAAAAGAGCATTGAGAGCTCCCTAATCTGCATGAAAGGACCAGGAAGCTTCAGAGTGGGACTGCAAATAAAACGGAGCTGTTGGTATCTTGGTCAGCAACTGTCGGGCTGCTGAGCCGTAAGGTGGTTGGGATTTCTTCCAACTGCTTCCCAAGCTCCAGCCTCCAACGCCATCCATTGCACCCATGGCTGGAATTTGCTGCCGGTGCCACTCGCCAAAGGGCCATCCTGCCAGCCAGTTTTCTTCTGGGAAGGGCCACTAGTGTGGTACTTCAAAATAAACGCAGACATGGCAGTTATTCGGGGATTTCAGCAGCTCCCAGGCACCAGCAATTTGGTGATGCTGTGACACTAAGATGGGGACAGTGACAGTTGCAGAAGACAGCTTGAGCAAGGCTGGGGTGGTGGGTTTCCTCCAGATATGGGATTCCCTGCCCTAACAGCAAAGACATCCCTTCGGAAAAAGTCTGCCCATGCCCAGCATCAAACTAGAGTGTTTTGTGGATTGATCCCAGGGCCCAAGAGATGGAGTAAGCACGTAAGTGTTGGTGTATGTCAAAGCATCCCTGGAGCCGCATCCCTGGAGCCTCCATCGCTGCAGCACGGCCCAGCGACAAACACAACACGGTACATGGCATCACAGGAATTCAAGGATCAGTAAACGGGCAAAACACACATAAAATTCCAGTTTACATGAGACTGATGAAAATTAATCAGTTACAAATAAAAGGGAAAAAAAAAAAGTGAAAGAAACTCAACCTCATTTCTAAAAAACCCGGCTCAGCAGACAAAGGTGAACAGCAGCACATTCCCATCAAGCATGAGATGAGCCCGCAAAGACTTGTCCTGACCATTAAGGCACAAGGATAGGAAATCTCTTACAGATGATGGTGGTTTACTCAACAGCTTGAACACATTCCTTGTCTCGTTATTCAGCAGCGAAGCTGGAGGTCAACCTGTCTCAGACGAGCCCACGTTTTGCGGAGACAGAAGGAGCAAAGTTCTCTGTGAGCCGCTGCAACTCGCTGGGAGAGCATGCTCCGGTACGCTGGTGGAAACCACAATTCAATGCTTGCTGTCCTTACACAATTCCCATTATCATGTTTAACTGCGTGGTTTTATTAATCATTTATAAATAAATGCATGGTTGCAGCTGAGAACTGCCGTTTAAAGCTTGCTCGTTCCCCAAAGTGGGGAGTCAATACTGTGACTCCATGTTCAGTGAGTTTTCCTACCAGGCTGGAGGGTGAATGAGATTAGTGCCAATGAAGCCAAGAGGAATCCCAAGTTATCTCCTCCCAGGACAGGCAAGGGCCACCCTCGCACTGCGAGGGCACCGCGGTTGCTCCTCTGGCTTCCTCCGAGCCCTCTCCTCTCCCCCCCAACATCACCTGGACCGACTCCAGGTGGGATTCATCCATGTCTCATCTGTTACCGGACAGCAGGAGAGCAAAGAAGCATCAGCATCTGAATTTGATGTTGGGAATTTACAAGGTAATTACGCATCTTTAAAGGTTTTTAAGCAATAGGCCATGTATGTTATGGATTGGGAAAGGCCAGAGGTACCCACACTTCCCTGGCACACGCACACCATGCCGAGTTCATCCCTGCGAGCAGCCGCCCCAGAGAGCCGAGCCACTGCCATGACCGCCTAAAAAGCTGCAAAAAGTGATGCAAACAATCATTTTGGAAGCCTATATGCACGTGCATGGTGTGCTCGCCTGACTTTAGGGCAGTCGTCTGGGCAAGACCATGAATTCTGCTTGGCTTATCTGTAGGGAACAAATGTTTGAGCGCAGGAGGCTGTGCTAACAGGAAAGAGAGATGCTGCAACGCCGCAGGTTTAGCTAAAAAGTGTATTACCTGCAATTCCCCCAAGAAAGCACAAGATAGAGCAGGCTGACTTAGGGTTACCAAGGTATTCGGCTTAATAAACTGAGACCCGCAAAGAAAAACATAAAGAAAAAAACGCAAAGAAAAAAAATTAAGTAACAGAAAATTGTCCAGGCATTTCTAACACTGCTTAGCCCCAGACTGATGACAGGGTGATGAAGGAGTCATCCCCACTTCCCAGGCCACGCTGCTTCAAGGCTTTGCAATGGGTAGAAACTTCTAGCCTGGTAAAACCATATTCCTTCGGCCTCCACGGCACACGAAGAGGCTACATCAAACAGCGACGGAAATATCTATTACACACGCACCTTCACGTGGGCATGGTTTTCTTTGCAATTCAGTCTGTAAGAAATCTGGGTGAAGCAACAGAAGTAATAACGAGCGATGGGGCAATTTTTCACCTTAAGCAATATCTAATTGATGAGGTTGCTGCTTCCTTGCTTACTTAATGAACTCGAGGATATTAAACCTGGAGACTGCACTCAGAAGCAGGCTTTGCACAGATGGCTATTTCCCCTTTCTCAGTGCCAAGACCGCAGTTCCAGATAGCCCCAAATGGGCAGCTGCAAGGATATATCTACAACACCCATATGTACGCCATGCATTAACACTTGCATTCAGACACTACCAGCACCACCATTACAGACCTCACTTTTCCCCAGTGCTTATTTTTCCTTGAGTTTCTATTCCCATAAAAGTTAATATTAGATTGCCTGAGGAAGAACGGAGTGTTCATTTATTGGGACAAGATGATTTTCAAGCTGATTTGCATTAATTTTGAAAGTAAGATTTTTTTTTGTTGTTCCCGTTTCTTTCCAGGAAAAACTGAAGTCATATGAGAGCAAACCCAGCCTTGCCTGGTTTTGATCACTTGGCAAACTTAGAACCAAACTCCTCAAAGTAAATATTTCCTATGAAGATCATTAAGGGTGCGACCAACATGTAAGGAACAGCAACAGGAAAATACTGCTTTAAACCTAATACCACATCATGTTGCATTCATTAGTTACTTGACATTGTAGCTGGAACAGGAAAAAATAAAAAGGCATGGAGCAGAATGATGTTTCAGTTTGTTAAATGCTTCTGAATCAGTACAATTACCCCCCCAAACTGCAATAGTTCTCCACATGTCTGGCAAAGGCGGCAGCGGCTGCTGCGTGGGCGCTCACCGAGACCCTCTGAGGTGGGCACAGGAAGGCAGGGGGGTCTGAGCGTGGTGCTCAGCTCCCAGCCGTGCCAGGAGCTGTTACTAAAGAGAGATCCAACATGGGTCCCCAAGACCTGGGAGATGATGCCCTGCTCCCTGCATCACGACAGAGAAATACTAATTTTACCAGGATAAAACCAGCAGCCAGGACAGCCCGATCCGGGAGCTGCACCTTCACTCCCGGGCGGCACGGCCGGGAGGTCCCCAGGGCTCCCCGGCCGGGGTGGACGAGCAGGCGGGGAGCACCCATGGCCACCGGCCACTCCTGCCCAGGACGTGCTCCGGGAAGCTCGCCAGCTCCTGCATGCTAAAAAAACAGCCTTACTTTATATTTAGCAAAAAAAACCCACCCCAAATGACGCAGTCTCGCATGGTGCTGGAGGAAGGAAGATAAGGCAGCGGTCCTCCTTCCTCCCCGCCGCCCAACGGAAAGCCGGTGCTTTATCTGGCGAAGGCAGGGCTGCCCAGCTCCTGCTCCCGAGTGAGGGGCATGGCACGGGGACAGGGGCTTTAAGAAATAATGCAGCAGTTTTTAACAGCAGAGAGAGTGGCCGAATGGCCCTGGGTGCGAGCAAGGCGATGCCCACCCTGGCCAGGCTGCAGTGCTTCACTGCCGGGTTACACCTTCCCACTTGCAATCCAGCTTTTTAAGCAGAATTTCTGCTAACTGAGCAAAAATCATTCATGGTCATAATAACAATTTTGCCATGCTTTGCACCATTGATGTAATTCTAAATGAAGAACTTAACAAGGCTAGACGAGAGACACCAGCCAAAACTGAATGCCAAATCCGACATTTTTGCAAGAGAATTTTTCATACAAATGCACTCAAGCACTATCATATTAGACGCAAATATCCAGGAGGTCAGGACACTCGGGATGTGTCATAACTATTAGAGCTCTGGCTACTGCTCTGGGCTTTCAAGGGTGTTAAATCGACCTTGTGCTGCACGTGAGCGCGCTGACCCCTTGGTCGTCTCTGATTATGGGAGTTGGTTAGGAAATGGTGTGCCTAGTGCTAATGCAGACAGCTTTACTATTGCTCAAAGAGCAATATTAATCTCTCTGCCCAGCACCGCCTGCCCTTCTGCTCCCACTCGGGTGAAGCTCGATGTGCCTGTCTGCAGCAGCGTCGTCAGGTTATTACAGAACCGGTGGAAATTAAGGAAGGTCAAGTATTAATTTCACAATAAGTGAATTTGCTTTACTTTGCCACAAGATGGAGCCTTGAGATTAAACCATTTGTTGGAGGTTTGATTGTTATTTAAGAAAATTAAGCCACTTTTAAAGATGCACGTTTAATTTTCTCAGATAATTATCTGTGTTTTTTTAATGAATCATATTTTTCATCATCTCTTATTAGTCAGATATGAGGAAACTCTGAAGACTCTGCCAAAATAAGTGCCTCTCTGGCATAACTCAGTAGAGGAAGATGTTGAACAATGCAGCTTTTCTTCTTCAATAAGAAATCATACTCTAATACCATGAGATATTCTGGGAGGGGACGAGATGGTAGAAGAAAGAGCACTTTGTGGAAAAGCTGAGGCATGACTGAGGGACAAAAGGCAGATATTTGGGAGGCAGAAGGCTTTTTGTTTTTTCTCATTTAGCTTGTGGTTCAATTTTACTTCTGCAAAATCCCCTAGTTATATATCCCACAGCTATTTCTGAAGAACGATAGAAAATTATCGATGCAAATATTTTACTGAGTTTCAGCATTTGATATCAGCAGCAAAATTTAAACCAGACAGCCATCCCAGCATGGTCCTCCCTGGCCTTTGTCAACGGGCACTTCCCCAAAATATAAACCCTACGTGTATAAATTTAATCTCATTTTTGATTTCACTTCCCTTCAGCTTGGAGGGATTGAACTTTTTGTTTTGTGAGTGCTTTTCTGGTGGGTTGTTTTCTTTTTTCTAGATGAAGTTATTGCAGAAGAACTGGGACAAGAAGTGAGGTTTGGACTTTTCTCTGAGGGCATCTGAGCTCTAGAAAAGTCTCCGAAAGTGGCTTTTACAGGAAAAAAAAAATCTTCTGTATTTGGGCATCACTCCTGCGAGCGATAGTTGCACGGCTCCAGTGGTTCCCAGCCCTGCAGGGACTTGGGCCAGCAAGGAGAAGAGTTGGAGGAGAAAGAGCCAAATTTTGAATCCAACTCGGAGTTCAGCAGAAGGCAGGGCCGATACGGCTCGCTGTGCCCTCTGTGGGCTTTTCTGCATTCGGGACTGACAAGGAAACGTCCAAATTCAGTGAGGGGAAGGCAGATTGGCAAATGTTGTCGAGTAGATAATAAGCTGATGAATAACCCCCCAGCTCCGGTCTTCGTTGGGAGCCGGGGCTTGCCTGGCTCATGATGAGGGAGCTGTGCCGCCTGTTTTGGGAGACTGTCCCCCCCAGTAAGGTGAGCAGGATCAGGGCATGGCTGCCCCGAAGAGCTTATCCAGCAGTTCCCAGGCCACAGCAGACAATATTGAAGTGTCTGTGGACCTCTTGTCTTGTCTTGTCGACCTCTTGTCGTCCTCACACCTCTCTCTGGTCTCCCATCTCCTCCTGTACATGGATCCCAAAGAAATGGGATGGATCAACCGTCTCCCTCATGAATTCTCCCTCAGCCTGGAGAAGAGAAGGCTCCAGGGAGACCTTATTGCGGCCCTTCAGTACTTAAAGGGGGCTTATATGAAAGATGGTTGCAAACTTTTCAGCAGGGTCTGTTGCAACAGGACAAGGCGAAATTGTTTTAAACTAAAAGAGGGGAGATTCAGACTAGATATAAGGAAGAAATCTTTTACAATGAGGGTGGTGAAATGCTGGCACAGGTTGCCCAGAGAGGTGGTCAATGCCCCGTCCCTGGGAACATTCCAGGTCGGGTTGGACGGGGCTCTGAGCAACCCGATCGAGTTGAAGATGTCCCTGCCCAAGGCGGGGGGTTGGACTAGATGAGCTTTAAGGGTCCCTTCCAACCCAAACTATTCTGTGATTCTATGAATTCCACCCTTAGCACCACTTTATGTCTAGATCAGAGCAGAGCAGCAAAGACCTGAACCCCAGCCACTTGCTATGGTCTAAGTGGAGAGAATGAGGTGCTGGATCAGCACATCCATTGCCATGGTCAACCCAATACTGGGTTTCACTACTCCAAACTTCCCAGTACCCTGCAACCCGCTCCGCTGCCATCC
Organism: Pelecanoides urinatrix; assembly: GCA_013400755.1. Taxonomy (NCBI): domain Eukaryota; kingdom Metazoa; phylum Chordata; class Aves; order Procellariiformes; family Procellariidae; genus Pelecanoides; species Pelecanoides urinatrix. Next base: position 196,784 of record VZTQ01015738.1, on the reverse strand, counting down.
TTCCAGCAGAACTGCTGGGTGACGGCTGCCTGTCACCCTGGCAAGCAGTGGGCAAATTCACCTGGCCAGCTTTTCATGTGGAATGTGGCACGGTCCCCTGCCCGTCGCAAGCCAAGAGCACAAGCTCCGGAGCGTGGTCACTGGGAGAGGCTGGGAAGCGAACGGGCGCTCCGCTGCAGCTGCGGCGCGGGCAGGATCGGGCAGGCTTCCTGCAGGCAGCTGCCTCCCCTGCCCGGCGGCAGGTCCAGGCGTTGGGCAACCCTTCTCCCTGCAGCTCCACCCTCCCAGAGGTCTTTGTCTTTTTTAGATGAAAAGCCAACACCCTTTCGTGTGGTTCCTTGTACCAGCTCCTTTTTACCAAAAAACCAGTTGTAAATAATGACTCAGTTGTACCTGTACCATCATTTTCAGGCATTGTGAATAATTTCTTTCCCTTTATTTGTTTTCTAATTGCAAATGTCAGTGCTTCCTCGGTAAGACAGGGGCTCAAGGAGACAGTGATGTGCTTGAGTACACCGAGGATACTTCCTTAGCATAAACAGGGCTCTGAAACTGTCCTCAGTCCAGTGCTGCCTGGTGGCTGCAATAACTTGCACAAAGGATCGGAACGGGTATCTGAAGGGTAGAACGTTTTTAAAGAGCACTGGATTTTATGTTACAGCAATAGGTCCTTCCCTCTTCCCCCTTCCCCTCGTGCTGCCCTGCACCACTTTCCCTCTCGTGCCACTTGTTCTTCTTGCCTCCCCAGCTCTTTCCCGTGCCCAGCGCTTTCCCAGCCCCTCCTGTCTTGCTGTTCAGACTGATTAAAACACGGTGAGCAACTTTATTACGAAAACAACGATCTGTGCAATATCTTTAGGGGAATGACCATTTCCAACGTCTGCATGATGGAAACCAGGACTGAGGCTGCACCTTACCCTCTTAGTACAGTAATTGAACAGAAACTGGCCTCAGTTAATATTAATTTTCAATAAGTCTTGAAATGAACCAGACACAGTTCTGCTAATTAAGGTGAAAAAGCAGCTCATCCAAGAAACTGAAGCAATGCTCTCAGCAAGCAATTCCAAAGACATATCTGTTTGTTATAGTCTGCGTATTTATTATTCCCAGGAGGTTACACAGGATATAAGTGGAGGAATTTCTAATGCCTTCATTAATTTCAGTGGCATCTTTTCATATTAGCAAACACCATCCAACTCTGACAAATGAAAATAGTTAAATTTCAGGAGAGTGGTGATGCACACTTGTCACAGGGTTAAATTTGGATTCAAGATGGCATCATCTCCAGGCCTCCAGCATATGACACAGAGTAAGGGGGACACAGTAGGGGAGATCATGTCCTTCACTAATGAGAATATTCACTTGGGAAGAAGTAGAAGAAAATAACCTAGAAATAAGGTCATCGTTCTCCTGAAAACCCCATGGGAAACTCAAGCAGTGCTGAGACTGAACTAATTTTCCTGCTGAGCATGACAGGCATGTGGATGCCACTTCACATGGCAGCAAGAGCAGCCGGCTGCGAACAGTGGAAAATATTAGAAATCCCAAGAGAAGAGTCTGTCAAGAGTCTTTAGCCCTTTGGGCAAAAGGTCCCGTGTGAATTCCCAACACATGGATTTCGAGATTATCGTTGCATGAAACTGGGACATACTTTGGTTCCTAGTTTATCCGAACATTACCAAAAGATGAAACATTGCACCATAACTGTCGAGAACTGTATTCCTCTGTGATGCAATCCTTAGAGAAGTGGAAGTAAACACACTGCTGCCTCTGCAAAGTTCTTCCTTTAAGGGCGACTGCATTGCCAGCTCCAAGAAATGGGTCTGAGCACTAAAACAACTGACACTTAGAAAGACCTACTAAAATTTCAAGAAATTTCTAAATTGCAGAAGAACAGAGATTTGTTTACTTGGACAAAAGGGTCACATTCCTGGAAACCCTCATCTTACACGCTCAGTTGCGTAGCAGGGGAACAGCCGAGAGTTAGAACTAGGGCACTGAGAACATGACCTCCTCCACACCATTAGAATTAAGAGACCTGAAGGTACGAAAGGAATGGAAATGGGGTCAAGGAGCAAAGCTCACACATCCCAACACAGGACTTTGGGTGTAAATTTTCCAATCCGTCCATAATACGGTTGATTTTTTTTTTTAAATACTAATTATATGAACCAGAAACTCAGAACATTTTACTTAATCACTGCGTCTATGTTAAGTGATAAGGTAATATTGCTGTGAGTAGAACATTCCTGCTTGTTCACCTCATTATTGAGTGACTGGTCTGACTAAAGCACATATTGCATTAATATATAATGCCTAAACAGCCTTAAGAAAGGGTCAAAAATGGCCCTGGGGAGGACTGCTACCTATGAGCAGAATAAGTGTCGTGCTTGAGAATAGACATGATCCGGTGAGAGGGAGCAGACAATTAAGACAGGTTTAGCGGTGGCCTGGCAGAGCGGCTGATGCAAAGAGGAGCCCAGAGGGACATGAGTAACCTTTGGGCCAGCAGAAACCCCTGAGGTGCAGCAGGGAAAAGTGCCAGGTCCAGCATGTGGGCCGGGAAAACCCCTGCCCCAGTAAAGACTGGGAAGCTGCTGGGTGAGGAGCAGCCCTGCTGGAAAGGACCTGGGGATTGCAGCAGATGCCAACGTGGGCCAACAACGTGCTCTCATCTTGAGTAAGGCAAACCACATACTGGGCTACATGAGGGTGAGGGAAACTATTACCCCTGTCTACTCGGTGAGACCTGGAGGCTGCATTCAGCTTTACTGCGAGAGGTGTAGGGCCCTCCTGCAGCTCGAGAAGGACACAGAGACACTGGAGAGGACCCAGTGAAGAGATACTACAGCGAGGAGCTGGTGGAGCTGTTAGCCTGAAGGAGGCCAAAGGACCTAAGCGCTGCCCACAGCTATGTGAAGTTACAGAAATGTCAGAACCAAACTCCTGTCAGCAGTGCCAGAAGATAGAAACCAAGGTGCAATGGCCACAAATTGCGGCTTGGGAGACACAGGTTGGACATTAGGGGAAAAAATCAGTAGGAAGATAGTGTAGTACTGGACTAGGTTACCCAGGTGGGCTGGGGACTCTCCATCCTTAGCGTTTTTCAAGATGCGCTACACAAAACCCCATCTAATGTTGGTGATAGTCTACTTTGAGTGGGAGGTTGGGCTAAAAACCAACAGAATTCTCTTCCAACAAACATTCCCATGTTTCTGTCATCTTAAATTCAGGCCAGTGCACAAGTCTTTAACATTAACTTGGTGAGATTTCAATATATCCTGAATTGCTTTTCTTAAAAAGACTTTCTTTCTGAACTGGGGGGCTTCATACAAAAGTGCAGTGGAAGAAAGCTACCATTTTTTAGGGATTTCTTACTTCCACCCCTTCAAAACGCAAATGTTGTTCGCTCTGCTGTCTGCTGGAGAGCCAACACATTCAAAAATAGTATCGCATGGGGTCCCATCAAAGACTTCTAACATCACCAGGTGTCTCCTCAGTATGAAGAGATTTCTTAGAACAGGAAAATAAAGTACCGCAAGTTATTTCCTGTATCATGATGTAGTATCTATCATACGAACAGAAAACATCTCCTGCAGTAAAACCTGTAGTCTGTAAAAATGCTGTGGACAGTAGATTTCCTTTCCCTTAAAATCAAAAGCCATCTTCTCAAAACAAATACATTCCCAAAAAATTAACAATTTCGTTAGGATCTGTTTTGACAACGTAATATTTCATATATGCATTAAACTAAGCGTGTGTAAGTATGTGCTTGTGCCTGTGTGCGATCACGCTTCTTCCTCTCTGCACTGTAAAGAGGAAACTCGAGTGTGTGTCGGCGTGTGTACGATCACGGGCTCCTTCCTCGCTGCATTGCAAAGAGGAAACGCAAGCTGGGCTCGACAGCCTGTGTCTTACAGAACCGGCTTTCGTCTTCGCCCGGGAGCAGACGCCGCAACTTTGTTGAGGCTTTGCCTCCCGGAGCCGTCAGTCCCTTTGCTCACCGATAAATACCGTAACAGGATACCACCGTCACCTGTTCTGCTCCTTAACAGAAAATCTGCACCCCCTTGCACAACTTCTCTGACAATCTGCCGAAAAAAAAGCAACAAATCTCTTTAACTGGCAATATTTGTACTCCAGGCTGCTGTTAGGACAGGTGTTCTGCGGTATTTCTATTTTTGACAGTATAGGCTTCGCACAGATGAAAAGGGACACCTGTATTCTAAAAAAATGCCCATAGGAGCAGATGAGGGTGAGGGCAGGTTCATTTTCTGTAAAAGTTTCTTTTTCAAAAGTTCACATTGTTTCATTAGGTAAAAGAAAGCAAAAGGGCAGTGCAACTGGCTGCAGGAATTGGTAATGTTTTCTTTCTCAAAGGCAAGTACAAGGGTGATTTTTGTTAGCATTAATGGACTGAAGCTTGGTAGGTAAGGTGATACAATAAAATATTTTGTTCTTTGAAGTTCTTATAAATTAGTTACGTTGCTATGATATCTAAAATATATACTTAGTGTTCTTTAGATAGAAAAGTGACAGAAAGTAGGGTGTTATTTGCAGGAAAGGTGTCTCTGTAAGTGCACTATAGCTTTTTACTAACTATATACTATCAGTTCCAACTCTGATGTATCTCTGCATGATTAACAAAACTCTGCTAAAGCCCTTGAAAGATTCACCTGTGATTTTTCACCCCACCTCCTAAACCTTTTATAGCCTCTTAGTGCAGTGCTCAGACTGGGTGCCTAATTACATCATCCTGTAAATAAGAAAACTCTCCAGCTGGAATGTTGTCTAGCTATAAATCCTTTATTAGTGTCATATTAACAGATATAGCTACTCTATATGCAAGTGGTGTGCATGCAACACACCCGGACGTGAACAACCAGACCAAAGCAGAGCTCTTGTTTCCTTGGCTTTTTTCAGAACTGCGTCTTCAGTGGAAGACTTAATTGATGTTAAACTGATGATGTGCCTACACAGCAATCATTTACATAGTTGAGGAGTACCGTCTCTATAGGTACTATTTGCATTAAGCCCGAAAAGAGCTGCCCCTGTGTGCACAGCCATATCAACACGTTGCAAAGTAAACCCACACATAACAAGTCAAACAAGCTACACCAGTCAATGCAGAGTTTTGACAGCACATTAGGGATCTCTGCCAACACAGCTCTGTTGATCTGGGAACATCTTCAGACAGCCGCAGTGTACGTACAGCTCTGGCTTTTCTGCATTTGTGGGTGAGCACATGCCGAGTTCAGCACAGTTTGGGGCAGCACAGCCAAACACGATGTACCCGTGTCCACGCTCGTCGTCAAACTAAGTTCAAACTACGACTGTGGTCACAAGCGTGGTCAACCCTGGGGGGTTTTGCTGCCGTTGATAAGAGGCTGGCCACTGCAGCAGCGTCTGCCGAGTCCCGGGCGGCGGGTGTTGGAGTGGGCTCTGCCGCTGCTGCGCCGCATTCCAGCAGGTCTGGCTGAGACGCCTCCCGCAACTCCTACTAGCAAGCAGAGATCAGGACACAGAGAAAATGCCAAGGATGGAGGGGTGGGGTTAAGCCCAGCACTGTCCCATTTAGGGTGTCTAACAAGTCACAGCCCCCGATCAGCCCATGGTTCTTGCTCAGTCCGGGGGCCCTCGCCTGCAGCAGCCCCCGGCAGGTGAACTGGCAGCACGGGGCCGCCGAGCAGCGGAGCGAACCGAGCCTCCGCCAGCCCACCTTGCCAGAGGGAGAATCGCTGGGGCATGCCGAGCCTAAGGGTGGTTTTGGGGGCAAGTGTGCCTGAAAGGAAAAAGGGAGAACCCGAGATGACACCCCTCAATGCCAAGGTAAACAATCTGTGTCCAAAAATGCGTATTTGGTCCGTTCAGTAGGAGATAGCTAGAGTTTTGAGTGTTTATTGTTTTTCCTCTAACAGGAATGCTTTTTTAGACCTGCTTCTGGGTTCCTAATATTAGGAATTACATCTCTAGTGTAATTCTGCTTGCCTCACTGCAGTTACACCAGAGGCGAATTTGGCCCTTTCATCATTTGGGGTTGCTGATGGCTCTGGGCGTCCTGCTTGCTCTGCAGATTTTCTGGAGGACTGGAATTTCTTGTGGAATTCTGTTCTGTGAGGCAATGGCTGTGTGGGCAGTGAGTCCTCTTCAACATCGGTCTGAGCGCAGTCGTTAGAGGATGTGCTCTTGACGTTGTTGCTTAATCGGTAATCACCTCTTTGTCTCCTTCAGGCTCACTTTTCTGCTCATCACTTCCACAGTTTGTCACGACAGAGAAAATGGACTCATGACTCTCCCCTGAATGTAAATAGGCTTTTTTCTATTTAGCTAATATTCCTGTTATAGTATTTTGTAACAGGGCAATCAGTAGAAGTGAGTAATGTATGCTTTCTTTGCCACAGATATTAATCTAATACTGCTGCAGCAAAGAAAAGCATGCCAGGCAGTAAGGGAAGTCAGTGGAGCAAACACAGTAATCGCTGTCCAGAAACAGAGATCCTCAGTCAAGGGCCCAAATTCATCTCAACCCAGTGGGAAAATCTTTCCTCTACAAACATTTATCTTGGCAGCTCTCAGCGTGACAGTTTTGTAGTCTGAAATACAAATAAATTCCTTATCAACAGCCTTATAAACAAGAGCAAAGTAGAAATGCAAAAGAGGTCCAAGGGTCACTGACTAGAGAGGGAATGAAGACAGCGAGTATCAGAGCTAGAGAGTGAGGGAGAACAGGCTGAGGAGGTGACGAAGGAGGAAGTCTTAGCAAGAGAGAAGGAAAAGGACTGGAGGCGAAAAGCAGAACTTCAGACATCTGGATAAACATAAAACGTCAAACTTGGAGAAGGTCTCCTTTCGTAAAGGAGAAAGTTTGTAGTTTCTCTTTCATTTTTAACAGTTCTGAGTGACGTACTTATTGTTTGCCTCTTGTTGTCCTTCTTTCAGTACTTATGCTACTCGTAAAAAAATTCAATTGATATAGCATATATTTAAAATTATTGTTAATTACATGTATTAATTATTGATTCTTTACGTGTGCTACCTCGAGTCTGGGCTGGGGCTCAACTGTGCATGCTCTGTGCACGTATAATGCTCTGCGTAGGGGACAGCCCTTGTTACCTGTGAACTTGTGCAATGTGCAGTGAGAGCATCAAGCTCATGGTAAGTGAATATCCACTTAACTATGTACGTGGATTCAGGTCTAGCAAAAAACTTGAACACATGCTTGACATTAAGCTGTGAGTGACCGTTGAAATGTAAAGCGTGCGCTTGCACGTCTTGCCAGACTGTAGCCCTCCTGATCACAGCTTTGTTTGAACTAGAACAATATACGCGACTGAAGATTATGCGCATACGTAGTACCTTCTACTTCAAAGTCTGAGAATACTTTACAAACTAGAACAAATATAATATCATATTGTTCCCAAAAGGTAAGGAATTGTTCTCCTGGCGTACATGAGAAAGATAGAATAAACGTGAGTGTGTTTTAAAGTTTGTGGTTTTTAAAAAGTACATTAGAATACTTAAAAAATTCCTACACAGTAAAAATTAGTTTTAGTGCTATGCAGGATTGCTCAAAAAGATGCTTCAAGTGGCATTATCTGCTGAATCAGTGATTGGTCCCATAAAACACACTACCTCACCTTACAAACCTTGCTCTTTAATATTCTTAGACTGTCTGGGCTACTTACATCACCGCTATCACTAAAAAGGGAGGTGTCGGTGTTTAGTGTCACTTTTAGGAAATACAGTTTGCTTCTCTTTGTGAGTAAGCTTAAAGGTAACAGAATCATAGCCGCTACGGCACACCAGTTCACCCTTCTTTTTGGCCAAATTCCTCCGGTCTCTAAGACAATCTAGTCTGTATATTTGTTAAATTTTTAAGCAGTGTTGCTTTACCATTACAAACGCTGGAAGGATTAAAAGGATAATTAAGGGTAAGGGGATAATGTCTTGCCTTTCAAGGTGATAAAAGATGATTGCAGAATAAATACCAGTAAACTAAACCAGGGTATTTTAGTTTTTTAGAAAGAAAAATCAGCAATATTATGGAATTCAAAAGAATAAATTATATTACTTGTTTAGATGTCTTGGGATTTCCAGGTCTAAACTGCAGCCAACATATGGTAAAAGCCTGAAAGAAAACTGGGCCAGTACTAAGAGGCTGATGCAAAAGCATTTTGGAGGTGAAGTGGTGGAGTCACCCATGGAGATGTCTAATATTTATTCAGTCAAACAGCCTGATGATTTCAGGATGGTAAAAAAATCTGAATTTTCTTAAGTCTATGAATCTCAGGATGGAATTTGTCTTCCCAGACCTGGTACTTCAGATTGCAACTGCTCTAGAAAATACAGTCAGACTACTGTCGGAGGAGCTTTATTTGGAAGGAGTAGGTACTGACTGAATTGACCGTTATTATCAGGTGTGTAAGGATAGGAAAAATTGTTTGATGATAGTGGAATTACTGTCTCCTGGACACTGGACATTCTAAATAAGTTTTGAACACGTTAAGATAAATGATTGTCACAGATGCTACAAATAGAAATGCACACGAAAAAAAATCACGACAAAACTTGTGAGAGTTCCAGTTTTGCAAATTCAACGAGTGCAGATAAGTGTCAAAAAAACATATTTTAAAATTTTTATCTGAGCACAATATTTCAAGGTGTGTCCATCCCTTGCAACGGATCACAGAACACAGACAGTGAGCAAGCCGGGATGTACAGACGCTAGTCTGGATAAATAGCAAGGGTCTATTTCAGTTTTATTTCTGTGTTCTTTTTCAAGTAAAGGTGTTGGGTAATTGGAAGTCAATTTGTTTAAGCATGAAGTAATTATACTAGATTAAGATACTGAAAATTTTTCACATAATTTATAAACTGCTAGGCTGGAGAGTACAGATGCTGCATCGGCCATACAGGAAACTTCCTTAATCTGTTTTTAAATCTGTGTTTCAGGGACTTTGATGAGAGTATGGCTTAGCTTATTCCTAACATGCTAAAGCTAGGAAGTATGAAATTTAATTTTTCACTGGTTTCTTGGTAAAATGAGGTAAAAGTGTGTTCTGTTACTAGACAAAGTCAGGTTAAATAGACATCAAAGACTTTGTTTTTCTCTGACTGAAGTCAAAGTCAAAATTCTTCTTAACGTGAAAGGGAGCAACATCAAACCTATGATCTTGAAAGGAAATAACAGTGGTATTGCATCTGTAGAATAACAGGAACATGCTTTGAATGCTGGAATACACACTGCATTTTGTTTACACTTAGAAGAATTACTTATTGCAATATTTGCATAGTGTTCAGTTCTATTTAATTACAGCTGTCTGCGAGGAAGAGTTCAATGGTGTAGGCACCAGATTCAAACCAGATTTCTTTCTAGAGCCGTAAAGTCAAATTCCAGTGAGACGGACACAGACTTTCATCCATATGAAGGGGAAGATTGTTTCAGACAGTCTAATACATGAAACCTTTTCTTCTTCTCCCCCGTTGGAGACATTAAATGAATGGTGATGCCTTGTCTGTCTCCTTGGCTGTTAAAGATCCCTTAGGCCGTATTTCACAAGAGAAAGGAGGTAGCATGACTAAAAATATCCCCATCCTGTACCATACTGAGTGTGGCTCAGAGATGCCTCCTTTAAACCAGTGACATGTGTAAATACACGATATTAGACGTATGTACGATTGTCTGCACGAACAGTGCACAAGGCTCACAGGAAAGAAAACGATTTCTGTGAAGGCAGGCTGAGAAACGTGCAATGGACGCCGCCTCCTCGCTCGCTGCCGTCCCCTCACCGCCTCCCCCACGTTTCAGACTGGTTTTAGGATGCAGGTCTTTTAAGGAAGGAGTTTGGTCCCGGCCCTCGCCTGTGAGGTTCCCTGTGCAGCCATGGAGCTGCATAACCCCCTAACAGGGGCAGCCGTGGTGTTTCTAGAAAGCTCCACGAGAATAAAGGCCGCGCCACCGAGGTCTGTGCGAGGGGCCGGCGCGGCGGGCTCGGCCTCAGCACCGAGGACAGGCCATCGCACACCGAACTGCCCAAAGGGGCCGATTGCCGCTGGCAGGGTACTGTCCTCCACACGCACGTGAAGAGAAAAGGACGTTTCGGTCACCCCCAAGGGGTTCACGGCACGTCTCCCCCTCAGGGTCAGGTACTCTGCCCGCTGTAATGGCTCCTGGGCGTCATTAAATGTCTAATTCATCACTTTCTGAGGGGAAGCAGGAGGTTCTTTATCAACGATCTGGACGAGGGGATCGAGTGCTCCCTCAGTCAGTTTGCAGATGACACCAAGCTGGGCAGGAGTGTTGATCTGCTGGAGGGCAGGAGGCTCTGCGGAGGGACCTGGGCAGGCTGGATCGATGGGCCAAGGCCAATGGAGGAGGTTCAACAAGGCCAAGTGCCGGGTCCTGCACTTGGGCCACAACACCCCCAGGCACCGCTCCAGGCTTGGGGAAGAGCGGCTGGAAAGTGCCCAGAGGAGAAGGACCTGGGGGGGCTGGTCGACAGCGGCTGAACACGAGCCGGCAGCGTGCCCAGGTGGCCAAGAAGGCCAACGGCNTCGTGGGGCAGGGATGGGACCCTGCACCCTGCCAACGCCCTGCTCAACGTCCCAGCACCGGGCGCGCCCTCTGGGTTCGCCGCTCCGCAGGGCCAGCGCGGCGGGGCCGCCCGCCCTCCGGCGGGGCCGAGCCATTGTGAGGCACCCGGCCTGCAGGGGGCGCGCCTCCGCCCTGCCCGGGAGGCGGTGCTCGGCGGCGGCCCGCCCCTGCGCGGGGGCGGGGGGCGTGGCCGGCTCTGCGCGCCCCGCCCCGCCGCCCGGAGGCTCTTCAGCGGGGAGGCGGCGGTGCGCAGCAGCGGCGCCATGGTGAAAATCGCCTTTAACTCCCCCTTCGCCCAGAAGGACGAGCCCAAGAAGGAGGCGGCCGAGGCGCTGGTGGCCGATAAGGTGCGGGGAGCGGGGTCTCGTCGCTGCCGGGTCGCGGCGGGAGGAGCGGGGCCGAGGGGCGGCGGTTGGGGGGGCAGGAGGAGGTGGAAGCCGCCGCCATCTTCTCGCCGAGGCGGCGGGCCGGGGGAAGGCAGCCGGCAGCCCGCGGAGTCCCCGGCTCGCCTGGCGGCCGCCTCAGCGCTCCCTTCGGTGCTCCCCGGCGCTGGGGCAGCCTTCCAGCCTGGGGGCGGCCGCTCTGCGGTCAGCCCCGGGGGGTGGTGGAGGTGTGGGGGGGGATCGTTCCCCTCAGGGCCGCCGCCGCGAGGGGCTGCCGGGCCGTGCGGGTCTGAGAGGGCCCGAGCGCGTCGCGCTGCTGCAGCGGTTTGCGGTTCCCTCACCACAGCCATTTTCTCAGCCCGGCTGCCGCTCGGGAGGCCCCGGGCGGTGCCGAGCTGCAGGCTGGCGGGACATACCCGGGACAGCTTCGGGCCCGCACGCAGGGGGCAGGCCCGGCTGTTTATCTCGCAGCTGGGCCCGTGCCAGGGCCGTGTTTCCTGACGGGGTTTTAAACCTTCGTAGCTCGCAGGCGGGCGAGTCCTGCGCCCTGGCGAGCTCCGGGCTCGGCTCCGTCCCGGCCAGCCCGGAAGAGGCGCGGAGAAAGTGCCGTGCCCTCGGCGGGAGCCTGGGCCCCCCAGGAAAGAGCAAGGTCTTCCAGGCAAACAAAGTGGGTTAGGGCTCGTCCTCCGCTCGCCGCTGCTCTGAAACGCTGGTAGGCAGCGAGGTGGAGAGCGGCGCTGTGGTGAGGCGTCTGGGCTTCTGGTATGTCTAGCTTAAATTAAGAAACCTGCCATAAAGGGTTTTAAATAGAAACCTAGGCAAGTACTCTGTGGTTGGCTTTTCCTTCCTAACGAGTTGCCGTGTCGCTGACTTGAATTGAACTTTGCAAATCTGGGGGAGACTTTATTTTGAAGGTGTCGTGCTTAGCTGCTGATGTTTTTAGTCGCAGGAAGATCAGAGTCTAGGTAAATAAATCAGTAGCTCTAGAGGAGGAATATGGGATGGACTGAGTTCATTTATAATCAGGGAGTGGGACTATGAAACAAAAACCCAACCCAAAACACAAACACCTGTGGACTTGGACTCTAGTGTCATTATTTTTTTTTTTTCTCCCCTTCTAAGCTGTAATCAGGAAAGCAGCTTGCCTTCCAGCCTACAGAGCCTCTGCATCTCCTGAAATAGCCTCCCTTTAAAAGGTGAAAGGGTGCAGAGTGGTGTTACTGCTCAGTGGCCTCTTTTGAGCCGTAGGACATGTATGTGTGCACAGTTAATACAGTAGCACTGAATTACTAGATCAAGAGGAGGGGGAGAAAGTAGTGAAACAGTGTAAATAAAGTTCAAAAATTTAAACTTTGAAAATGTCATTAGTCAGGCTAGTTTCTTGTAGGACAAACTCATCAGCTACTCCTGAGGCAACTTGTTATTCATAGTTTTACTGGCCCCTTAAGGTGCAAGTTCTGAGCATAATAGTTCTAATTTACACTTATACCCTTTCTTCTCTTCTCATGATAGCTCAATTTAGAAGCTACTCATGCTGCTTTGTTATACCTGTCACAATATTCTTGGGTTTGCGCATGTGTATGTGGTTTTTAACAACTCTTCACTCTGACTTCAGGGCTTAAGAGTTGCATGTAAACATCAAGTTCATAATTTTACTCCAAGGCAAACTTGGTCTAGTGCTTGTTAATGTCTCCTTTTGCTGGAATATTTGTGCAGAGCAAACAAGCTTAATGGCTAATACTGGCTGAAAGAGCACAATAAAAGTCCCCTAGAATATCTGCACAACACACTTGAGCTTGTGGAATACTCTCCCTGCAGATAGATTCTTTGGAGCTGGCTGTGTCAACAGTGTCTCTTAAGCTAGCTGCAGATATTAACACAAATGATTTTTCTTCTAGTCTCTTACTCCTAGTTTGCTTTGCTTGTTACTGCACAGCTTAGAACTGCATTTTCTTTGCAGGTCTTTTATGACTTTTATTATTTTTTGAGCAGAAGCTTTGTAACCTACTGGAGCAAAGTCTTGGTATTGTGTTCTCTTATCAGCTCTGTCAACTCTTTCTTCTCAGATTCAGGCTGCCTACATTGCTTTTTAAATGATAAATACCTTTGCTTTGTTTGAAATATGTGTAGTGCAAGTGTAGCTAATTACATGTCGGCATCATCCAAGCAGTAGGACGTCTGGGGTGCCAAAACCTGCTGCAGACTGTTTTGTTCAAGTAATGATAGGCTAGATGAGTAAGTTACTGAAAGGTGTAGATGAAGGTGGCAGAATGTGAAGAGAACAGAATTAGTCTTGATCTTAAAAGCCAGTTAACTCTGAAGGATGGTTTTCATATAATGGCACATAAACGTGGCATAATTCTGACTCGAAACTAGTTTGGTTTTTTGGCAAATGCTTAACTAGCCAATTGTGGTGGCTTGTCTTGCTGAACCAACATTTTTCTGTTTGGAGGATGCCAGAGTGGAATGTAGGAGTATTGACTTGCACAAAACTGCTTGGTTTTTGTTTCAGTACTTGCGTAGCTGATGCGTTTGACTTTTACACTGCTATATCTTGCTGAGCATGGAAATATGTGCAGCCTTTGTAATAATACTGTGGCCTGCCGTGATCACAGGTCACTTAAATGTGTTGTGTTCTAGAGGCGTGCAAATAGTGGGACCCAAATAAAGAAAGGCCATGGAAGCTGCTGTGCTAAATCTAGCTACTGACTCTAGGAACAACACGAAGGAAAGGATCTTTTGCTGTGAAATCCCATTTTTCTTCCTGACCAGTAGAAGAGCAGGTGTTGAAAGTGAGCTGCTAAATACCAGAGTCATGAATCATTAAAGGGACATACTTGACCAAATACATAGATTTATCTAAACATTTGGGGTTTGGTTTTGGTTTAGTGTTTGGTTTTGGGTTTTTGTGTGTGGTTTTTTTGTAAAGACCCCAAACCAGTGTGTTTTTTGCCCAAAGGGAATGTCTCTTCTGATTGCTTAGTATTTGACAGTACTTTTATGGTTCTCCTCTCAGCTTGGCTTGTGTGAGCCTTTCACATGGAAGTCTAGAAAGGCACTGAACGAACTCTTGGGCGTTAAACTTGCCATTCAGACACAGCCACTAACTTTGCAATCGGTATTACACAACTCATCACCACGTTATGTGATGGTGATGATAGTTCCTCTGGATGCAGTCATCTTCTGTTTGAGAGAACGCTGCGGGGCGGGAACAAGTCACTGAACTAAAGAGATGAGTTTCAGGCTGCTAGAAACAAAACTTCCCTGGGACTGGGGTGGAAGAAGGAGTAATTTGGAGCTGCAAGGTAGGATGTGACACAGGGACTTGTTTTTATTTGGCATAATTTGAAGCTGCATTTAAGCTGATGAGTGGTTCTCTTTCATAGCAGACTTGTGCGTATTACACGTTCTAAAATGTGAATGTTTGACTCAAGTGTCAGACGTTCCCCAGCTAATAGACAAAGTTGCATCTTAGCTTTTTCTTTTAGTCCAGCTTTGTAAGGAAAAGTAATGTTATCTCGTTCCTGATAGCAAGAGGAGGATAGGAAATAAGCTTTTGGGAAGAGACCTGAAAACACTGTGTACCTTCAAATGACCTTGCTCTACAAATCTTGCTTTCCTTGTACTATACTGCGGCTGCACTACTGTATCTTTTGTTACAGTTATTTAAATTTCTTACACTTCAAATAGTTGCTTGATAAAGGTTTGTCTAGAAAGCATCCTCTAATTAAGAAAACATCTTCTTTCAGTGCTGTGTGAAAATCAATCTTAATATGATACAGTAGTATTTCGTGTAGGTGTTTTCTTATTATATGATGCATGACTTAAAATTCTCATTGCATGCCTAGAAGAAATGGAGGATGGTAGGCCAAAGTGAAGCAGTAGATAACAGCTTACTTAAAATTCGGAGTGGCTACACTTTCTAAGTTCTCATCCCTCTTTCTTTAAAGGATCCAGAAGTTGCCACACATGGAGGTGAAAACTCATCTGGAAGATGTCTGTTGACTCTGCTGGGTCTAGCCTTCATCTTGGCAGGAGTTGTTGTTGGTGGAGCCTGCATCTACAAGTACTTCATGCCCAAGGTAATGTGAAAGTTCTTTTTTCTTTAAGCATCACTGAATATAAAAAGTGTAATTATAAATGGATTATCACTATAATAGGAAACCTTCTATAACTGGGACATGAAGACTGCCATGTCCTTTATAAAAGCTCCAGGTGTGACAGACCTGTGCTTCGTCATAGCATAAGTGTTAGAAATGCAGTTTTAAAGCAACATTTGCTGTAAAAATAACTAGTTTTGCTCTTACTTTCAGCATAAGGTGTACCGTGGTGAAATGTGTTACTTTGAAAATGAAAATCGCGATCGTGCAGTAGAACCTTACTTCCTGCCTATTGCTGAAGAAGCTGACATTCGAGAAGATGATAACATAGCCATCATCGATGTGCCCGTTCCAAAGTTCTCGGACAGTGATCCAGCAGCGATTGTTCACGACTTTGATAGGGTGAGTATATGTGAAGCGATAACTAACTAGTCTTGTTGCTCACTGGGAAACTGTGGAGCAGATGGTAATCATAACAGCTTCAGGGTTTTCATTCTTGAGACCTTTAAAGCTTACTGTCAATGCAAGCTTGTCTTGGGGATGGGTTTAAGTGTGGGAAATCTAATCCTTTTAACTCTATAATGGTAGACTTAACTTCTGCAAGGGAGGAGTGTTATAAGAGTGTTAGTTGTTCATACCCACAATGACTCTAACTGGCTCATTTCTCAGGACAGTGCATTTTGGTGCTACGCAACTTTAAATATTGTTGCCCATAGGATGTCTGGAAGCGATGCTATTTGGTCAATAATCCTATATAAATGAAAGTGAGGGTAGGAGAACATTGTAAATGTGAGTTAAGAAATGGGGAAAATGAGGATTCGGTCTAAGGTTCTGCCAAACTGTGTTACAGCAAAATGTAGAATTCCAAGCAAGTGTGGGCCCTGGATAAGTGAATTGAAAAATCACTTCAAGAGGCTGAAACCTAGAAATTGAAAATGCTGTGTTAGTTGCATGTAGTTTCTCTAAAGCAAAGATGAGAGGATGGTTTTAATTTGACTTTTTTATTGAAGTTGTGTTAATAGTATTAACAGTTATCCTTAGTCAGCTGTAAAAGCTCTCGTAGATTGTTGGTAAATCAAACCTTGGCGATGCAGATACAATCACGGTAAAGACACTAGAACTGACCTCTGTACATGCTGCCTTTAACCGTAGCATGGAATGCCACGCAGCCAAGCTGTGCTGCCTGTGTTCATAGTATTTGGAGCTTCTGTTTCTGGTGCCTTGATAGAATCTTGGCTATAACTTAAAGGATTTGGGCAACGCAAGAACTACAGTTGATTCTGGCTAAGTGCTATGCGAAGTCATAGTAAAACAAGTAGATATGTTGATAATTTTAGTCTCTGCAGTTCTTGCACTCAGTGGTAATGCTGATGTGACTTTCTAGAGACACATAGTTTTTCTGCAGAACTATTTGCAGGGAGTGATTGCTTATCAGCAGTTGGATACGTTTTGTTTGCACTGTGCTTAATTGGACTTCTTCAGTTATGAGAGCATACTCCCAAATACTTTCTGTGTATTAATAAAAACTGTACTCAATTAGAATTATAATAGAAACAGCTTTTTTTAGGCAGCTCTCATTTCTGTACAGAAGTCCTGTTGTAAACCATAGCTATAACCATTTTGTTTGCAGAAGTGGTAATAGCTAAGTTCTTATACTAGACAGTTCCTGAATGCATCACTTTCATACTAGCTGTGTGTGATATCCAGCTTTTTGAGCTTCCTTTTTAGAATGGAGAAGAATTGTGTTCTAATAATCAAAGGCCATGCTTAATGAATTGAAAACTTGTTTTCAAAATAGCTTTTGACGGCGTATCTTGACTTGCAACTGGGTAACTGCTATGTGATTCCACTGAACACATCCATAGTTATGCCACCAAGAAATTTGATGGATCTCTTCGCAAAACTGGCGGTACGTGGAAACTTTACTGTTTATGCTGACAAGATCCCTTTTGATAAGAGTGCGGGGTGTTGCTCCTGGACTACAGTCTCTTGCTAGAACAGTCCTTTTGCCATCAAAGTACATAATCTCCCTGGCTCAGTCACTGTACTGAAGTTAAGGCCAGCTGTCAGTGTATATTATGTTGAGTAGATTCATGCTTAATGCTCCTATTAATACCTAGCTTTATGAAAGCTGAAAGCAACTAGCAAATAAGGTTAAATTTAGCTATTATAAAGGGATTTGATAAAGCCCCAAATATCACCGAAAGCCTAAACCTGAAAGTTACTACCGGAAAGCTCACTTGCCCCATGAGAGTTTTAATGAAAAGAACAATGCTAACTTGTTCTTCTGTTTTATTGGCACTGTAGTTATGAGCTCACCGCAAGCGCTTTGACTCTTCAGTGACTAAAACTGGTATTTTTCCAAGAAGACTTATTTTATGGGTCAAGTTGATGGAGCTTGCTGCTACTTTCAAATTAAATGCAATACTGAGCTATTGTGTGTCAAATGTGCTGTTCAAAAAAGTCATTGACTCCTCTACACCTAGTGCTAGAGGCCACCTGATCTAGCTTAGCTTGTTTCATTTTCTTCATGAAGATAAGCTTGAAGCGTGTCTCTTTGCCCCCATTTTTAGGAGTTGTTCATGAGAGGTGGGAAGTCGTTTCAATAGTGCTGTGATCTTGTGGTGAAGACTTAACTTTTGTAGGTCGCACTGCTTTTTTTGTACTAGAAATACATTGTCTCAAACATGGAAACTTTAGTAATACTTTCTCCTCTTTTAACTGCAGACTTTTCGTTGCGTACCAGTAAACTTGAACAGGTTCTGTTTATGTTTGCTTCATGTGAGGCAAGTAATGTTAAGGTTAACTGCTCTTTGTTTGGATGTAAGTGCAACTGTTTGAAATAGCCTTTGTCAGTTTTTAACTTCTCTGGTATGCAGCTGTTCAAGACTTGCATATCTTAGTATTAAAAAGAAGGAAAGCTGAAATCTGGTGCTTGAAGCCCTTCCAAAGCAAAGAGTGAAATGTAGTGATGTTTGTTCATTGTTGGCAAAATACTGTATTTCAAGGTTTTCTTTTCTCCTTTAGACTGGCTCTTACTTGCCTCAGACCTACCTAGTCCGTGAAGAAATGGTGGTTACAGAGGAGATAGATAATGTGTCTGATTTGGGTATCTTCATCTACCAACTCTGTGTTGGAAAAGAGACGTTCAGACTTCAGCGCAGAGACCAGATAACAGGTAAGTTCTGTTCAGTAAAAAATGTCTATCATTTGAGTAGGGAAAGGGTAAATACTTAAACCTTTGGAGGTTTTAGACTTGGAAAACTGTGAGCATTCAACATGAGCTGAGACGGCTCATAGAAGTGATGGGTATTTTCTTCTACTTTCAAGTATGTATCCGAAGTTTCATGCAAACATGGTGAGAGAGTTTCAGTTACAGAATTAGAGGTTACATGCCCAAACTAAATTTGAATGTAAGCCTAGTTCAGTTCCATCTTTTGGTTGAAGTTGTAAGTTAGTTTGGCCCCAAAATTCATATAATCCATCTGATAATGTGAATCTCTGTAGGTGCAGCTTAGTCTGTCACTGTCCTCTCTAAAACTGTGTTAGAGGAGCACCAAGTAAAAGCATTATCTTCTGGTTCACTTGCTCTGGGGGGGAGGGGGAGATATTGAACAACGAGCTCCGGACATCCCAGACTTCCTTTCTGAAAGAGGAAGAACACTTCATAGGAACTTCTGAGCTCGCTTTCTTTATTGCCTGTCTCCTCGCACCACCCCTCTGCCCTTCTGTGAAAAGGATTGAATTTGAGGTGTTGGTGGTTTGACATGCTGGGAGGAGGCCTGGAGTACAGAAATCTGATGCTATGAAGTTTAGTTCGCTGCAGTTCTCAAAGCATTTCATCGTTTGCTCTCTTACCAAACAAATAGCACAGCAATCCTTTGTCAGTTACAGCCTTTCAGAATGCAAATATTTGGTTTGTCAGAAGTCTCTGCTCTGGTTTTCCTGCCAAGCTCTTAGGCAAGAGTTTCCTCAGCCCAGTTACAGCTTGCAGCATCAGGAGCCACATCTGCTGTTTGCTAGAGACTACATCCTGTTACTAGATGGAAGGCTCTGTGTGTGGGAGCATAAAACTGGTCCTGTGTAGCTAACAGCGTAGGGCACATGAAGAAACAGTAAATGTTGCCTTTATGGGAGGGAGAGGCATGTGTCTCTTAGCTGTTGTGAAGATGCTTCTGTGAACAAGTCTAAACTGACTGCTGCTGTGACTGAAAGACTAGTCTACAGACAATACGGCGAAGAGCGTTTATGGTGTTTCCTTAAATCATCTTGCATGTTGTTGACATCTTTGCTGCACAGTAAAAGACTTCTACAGAATACTTGCACAAAAGGATTCTAGTAAATGAATAATGCTTCTCGGTACAGTTTCTGTTCTGTAACTAACCTTGATTGCCCTTGGGGGGGAGGGCAGCGGGATAGCTAGTCAAATGGAAGACTGCTGCTGAGGAGAAAATCATTCAGGGACAAGGCTTATCTTGCCTTCCAGATCAAATTTCTAGCACACCTTTCTTCTAGTGTGTACATGCACACGTAAATAATTAGACTAAAACAGACAAACTCCTGTAACTTCTGTGGAAAATTCTTCTCATTTAGCTGGTGCTGCATTGGCTCTCAGATTTTGTAGAGTTCACGGGTTCATTGGTTAGATCAAACTGACCTCAGGTTCTGCAGCAGTTCCCTGGAGTTGTAACTGAAGGCATGCGAGAAACCGGACAAGTTATCCGGCCCTGTTCAATTATGTACCCAGTTGGATAGCCGTTGGAAACTTCTTAGCTTGTACAGGCATTAAGATTGAGATGAATTGAAGGACAGCCTATATTTTAAGTGTTTGTAAACTAAAGCAGTGCCCTGCTGTGTTTGGTTTAAGAGCTAGTGCTTCTAGACTTCGATGGATAGCTTCTCTTGCTTACTCTGAACAATTCTCTGCTTATTAAACAAGCTATAAATCTGTCTTCTCTAATTGTTGTATATTGAAGTGCTTTAGTTGAGCAGCTTGTCTTTGATGGCAGCACTACTGTGTTCTTGTCTCCTAGTAGAGATGCACAGCTGATACAGGTAAACTGCCTGTGTCAGATCCAATGCTGGCATGTCCCAAAATAGAGAAAATCACTTTAATAGTGTTAGGAAAAACTTCAGCAAGATCATCAGCTGAATAGCAAATCCTCACAGGGCTCTCATCAAAGGGAAGGCTGCTCTAAAGAAGCACGCTCCGTGTTAATATATACTGGGGGGGGGAGTGCTGGAAAGAACTAGGGTTTTCTCTGCACCCTTCCTGAGTTTTTAAACTCTTTCCTTGTAACTTCAGTCTGCTTTGCTTTTGCTTTTCTTTGTGGTTAGGAAGGGCTATGAGAAACTTTGCCATGAACAATCTATTTAGTATTGTCTCTTCTGTCACTAAAATGGTGGTGGGATACTAGAAAAAACGTGCTTGCTTGCATTGGCCCCTGTGTTGTATATGGGCCCCTCTTGTTACCATTCTGAAAATGAGGGAGGCTTTCTGATAGAAAACAAACTGCTAACAAGCTCTGGTGGCAATTCATGGCTGTAGAAACACTATGTACTGAATGATTGTATCTTGCTGCTGTTTGTAATGATACAAAACTTGTAAATACTTGCTACTGGGTTCTAGATCTGCTTTACTTAGGCTCTCATCTTCTCTCGTCCCCAGGTCTGCAGAAACGTTCAGTGGAGAACTGTCACTCAATCAGACACTTTGAAAACTCTTTCGTTGTTGAAACAAAGATCTGTCAGCAGTGAAAGGTGTTGGATGGGAGGTGACTAGTTCACACCTTCATTAAGAAGTCCGAGCATTAGACGTCGACTTCTTAAATTAAAATGTGCAGTGATAATCAAAAGCC
This sequence comes from Pelecanoides urinatrix, assembly GCA_013400755.1. Lineage (NCBI taxonomy): Eukaryota > Metazoa > Chordata > Aves > Procellariiformes > Procellariidae > Pelecanoides > Pelecanoides urinatrix. The sequence continues at coordinate 175,849 of VZTQ01015738.1, read as the reverse complement.
TTATGCATTTTCTGTGTATTGCTTGTATTTCAAAAGACAAAGTCACCATTTCAGCTTTGTTTGATCCTTGGTATAACTTTTTAGTTGTCTCACGTAAAACTTAAATTTGAGTAAGGTTTTTTTAGAAGGTTAATATCAGTTTATCCGTTGAATGTGTTTGATTTAGTGTAATCTGGGAATGGCAGAAAAATATATATATAAAAATGTTAACCAATTCCTTGGCTGGAACCAGTTCTGTTCATCTTAACTTTCACAGAATGATTAATATTAATAATCTGTGGTTTGCACATCTTGTGTAGTTCTGTAGAATAGCTCTGCACTCCGTAACCTGGCTAAAAAACCTTCTGATGTGTATCATTAAAGGTTTATTTTAACTACCGCGTGTGAAGCATGTAAAATCCAACCTCAGTGATCATAAACCTCTAACACTACCCTCTTTCATTTTGTGCAATTACTGTATTGAATTCGTATGTATATTTGGAACCTTCCCCGAGCTTACGTTTAATTCTTCTACCTTTTATTTGGTTTTGTGGTATTTAGTTGTTAGATTCGGATAGAGTTGCTCTTAAAGCTTGTCAGTATTTTTGGTTATGAATTGGTTTCTCCTGTAACTTCCTATTTCAGGAATCTGTTCTGGTATAGCTCACTTGTGAATGTGACTGTAGTTGTAAACTTAAACTACTCTGGCTTATATAAACTTTTTAGATCAACTTTTTATGAGCAAGTAGCATTACTACTGCAGTCAGAGCATTGTTCCTTTTTTTGAAAGCTGCAGTATAAAGATAAGAGTTAGTGTCCTGCAGTTGATGAACTTGAGAGTTTTATTAAGGGACTTTATATTGGCATAAATTCTGCAACCCTATAATAAATGTTTCTCTAAAACTCTGGCGTTTGTGTGACTTCATGGCGCTCAGTGGCGGGAGCGCAGTACGCTGGTGTATGGCCCATGTGGGGAAGTGATGGTTATGGGCCTGGGGCAGCATGCGGTGCTCTCCCCTCTTACCCTCACCTCTTCTTCAGCTGGCGAAGCCGAATTTCCTCTTCCTGTTGCTGTGGAGGTGCTTTGTGGTGCAAAACGAAGTTGGGGAACAGAGGGAGGAAAAGACATCTCGCTTCAAAGTTGATCCCCCAAGAGGCAGTTCTCGGTGATCTTTAGTGCTGAAAACTGAATCCGTTGAGCAGAGTTCCTGACATGAGGGCAGTAACCGTCAGTTATGGTATAGCAGGGGAAGGATGCGTTCTGTAATTCATCCATTTGAATATTGGTGTGGATGAGGCTGGTGATTAAAGGTATGCTTGTCTTGGTGTATTTATGGCAGTGTTAATGAGAAGTCTTTTTAGCTTATAATAGAGCAAGACAGTGGAGGGTTAATCAACAGCTTATTGTAACACCTTTCGGTGTTTACCCATGAGCTTTGCTGTGCTTTAAGCTCAGAGCTATGAGAGCGTTGCGGTGAAATTTCTATGACTGGTTGCTCAGAGAGCTAAAGTGTGTATTGAACCCTTGTGGCTTTCCTGGAAAGTCACTTGGATTGTACAGCTGGAAGTGAAACAGTAAGCAGGGTTTCCGCTCCAAGAACTAGGGAGCGAGAAGTGACTGTAGGAGTAGCTGCTCTCAGTCACTGTTCATGAAACTGCGGAGGGAAGGAGCAGAGCGCAGCTCCTGGGCAGCAGGGAGTTCTGCTGCCTTGTCTCAGAAACTAATGCAGCTCTTCTCCCGGGGTGTATGGTGATGCGGTGCAGAGGATGTGCCCCAGAACTAGAGCTTTGGTCCACCTGGCTGTAAAATAGTAAGTGTAGGAGAGTATTTCATTGCGTACTTTACTGAAATAGAATGCTGTGGAAAGCTGTAATTATAGTCACTGGGAGTCAGGTATGCTTTACTGAACCACCTATGTGTTACTAGGGGTAGTAGCTGCACTAAGTTTCTGCTACAGGCTTGCTATGTGCTTGGGCAAGTTACTGTTGTGGTGATCTCCTCCTCCAGATTGTCTGAGAGGATAACGAGGGTGGGTTGGCTGTCTCATTTGTTTTGGTAGTCTTGAGTGGAAGGGTTTGGAAATGTTGGTTGCAGAGAGCAAGAAGCATCTGCTTGTAGCGTTGAGGTTTGACTCTATTGAAAACAAACCCCCAAAAAGTTCCAGCTTTGAGTGACTGCAGTGGGTAGCTCTCGCTATACAAGCCTTTAACCTGCTGCTACCTTACGGCGTGTAACAGGAATGCTAGACGTGCTCACAGGTAGGCTGCAAGAGTTTCTCTTTCCTTTGGTAAAGTTTTTAAATGAAGTCAGTTCCTTAAGAGCTTATTAGATGTTCTAGGCAATAAGCCAGCACATTCAAAGGAACAGATTGTTCTTACCTGCTTGGTGCTCTTGCCTTGAGAAAGTAGTTGAAGTTTCAGTCACGCATGCGGTGCTAGGCTTATTATCTGTCCCTAATCATTTTGTGCTGTGGGTGGGCATTCAGATCAAAGGAGTGCAGCTCTAAGGCTGCTTCTATGAAAACAGCCAGTATTCCTGGATCTTCCAGGGCTGTCTCTGAGTAGCTCCTGTGTTCAGCTGGTCTGTAGGAAGCAGAAGAGGGTGCGAGTCAGAGGAGTCCTGTGCGCCAGCAGATGGCACAGGCAGCAAGCGCTTGGGCGTGAAGTGTGTGTAACTGATAAAAACTTGGTGTGTTTATTCTAACGTACAGGTTTTCAGGTATTTTGCCAAAATTAAACCTAAAAATGATTTGATGAAAGCTTCCTCTAGGTGGTGTTAGTGTCTTTGCCTAGTTTTTAGCTATAGTAAAGAACATTTTCATAATACACTGTAACGTGTGTAAAACCCTATTAAATATTTGAATAAGACTGTGCTGCAAACATGGGTGTGGTAACTGAAGAGAACATTACCAAATGCAAATGCAAACTCACTCACAGTAGTAGCTTCTGTTTACAAGTGTGTTTACGGAAAAAGCAACCAGCGTGCACAGGACAATCAGCAATATCTGTGCACTTGTTTATTGACAAGTTATCTTTAGGCTTGCACGTTATTTTTCTGACACAGTATACTTACATCTAAGTTTTAAATACTGTTATGAATGTTAAGCTGACAATCTACTGCTTTGGATGATTTCTCTTCCAGCGTGACATGTGAGGTGTTTTTTCAAGTTTAAGTACTCAAATCAAAGAGAAAACTCACAGTTGGGAACAAACTTGAATTTGTTGCTTGGAGGAGATGCTGTTGACCTCTGCAGAAGCCTCATAGCTTTCTCTCTTGAGTGTGACTGGTAAGATATGGGCGGCTGGTGGCGGTGTGCGTGACAGACACTTCCATTAGAGTAGGTGCTAATCTACACTAGGACTGCAGAGTTTCCTCCAGCTTGACTCTGTAAACATTCATAGGAATTAAGCTGTTATTTGCATGTATAAATACCTTGAGATGAAGATCCAGGGAAGAAAAAATGGGGACAGCATGGAGACCTTTGGAAGACATACCGAGGCCTCAACCTGCTATGAAATAGAGCTTTAGCACCTCAGACTTGACAAACTGGTTGTCAAAAAGTGAGACATTTTTCGCAATAAGCTCAACTCTATACCATGGACCGTTGCAGCACAGGTATGCTTAGTGTGGTAGTGAAAAACTCTCACCTCGCACCCACAGCGAAAGTCACAGCGTATATGCAGATGCCTGGCGGATGAAGAGCCTGCTAGGACTTCAGCAAGACCGGACTGACTTCTGTGGACTTCATTAGTTCTTGGCATCACAGGGAAAGCTATCAAAAATTCAGACGTGCTCAGCAGAGTTTATGGTGAATGATGGCAGAAATATTAGAGTGCTGAAATCAGCTCTGAATTCCCTGAGAAAAACTCCGGTTTACTATTTTTAAATCATCTTCCTGTGTCTGGGATTCATTCTTCCCCAACTGCTGCAGCTCTGCGTGCACCAGGGTGGGCTGAATTAGACAGTCTCCTCATTAATGATCGAGCAGCTGCCAGCTTTAGATTTTGTAGGTTGATGCTTTTGTTTCTTGGTCGTCTCTGAAGTACTGAGGAAGGCTAGAAAGAAAGCAAACATTATGACGTTTAACTAAAGACAGCGTCTTCCACCCTACCACTTCCCCAGTCTGTTGCATTTCATCTCACCTTCTCCTACCATGCCCCAAACTAAAAAAATCCTAGAACAGAAGAGAACATTTGTAGGGCCAGATAAGTGCAGTGCAGTCCCCAAAGCCTCTGCAGTGGCACAGTAGCTAGCCGTGTGGCTGAATTACCACTGTGGGAAGGCTGAGCTCGAGGTCAGGCTTGGAAGGATTAAAGCTGCTTTGACTGTCCTAATTTTGAGCTGTGTGGGGGATGGCTTGGCTGCCAGCTGTGGCACAGAGCCCAAACGCTAGCACTGATTGAAGCTTTGAGACTGCAACCAAAATAATTATAATATGTATAATTACAGTTGCATTATTTCATTAAAATTATTTCTTCATTATATATTTGTGACATTACCTAGGCAATATGAATGGGTGTATTTCCTGTCTTGTAATTAAAGACTCTCCACCTAGCATTTCGCCTCCAAAGGAAATTATTTCGTGTAGTTCAACTATTTTGTTTACTTCAGCATATTTTCTCTCTTTTTGTACTGTGATGCCTCTGAGTTCCACATTAACAAATGTGAAAGTGAATTTACTGTCTTAAAAGTCGTTCTGTCTGTGGACGTAGATGTTGTGTGTCTGTTACAGCAGCGTTCAGGTTCTCATGAGCTGTTCCATTTTAGGCCCTGTTGATGTTTGAAGCTGCTCTGGGTTAAGCCGGTGTGTGGACACCTGATTCTGCATCAAGAAACTTCCTTCCTGCAAACCTAATCCCTTCTTGGAGTGGAACCAGGTGCTTTTATTCTGGAGTGAGAGCGCCCGCATGTGGGATTCATTGGGAATAGATCCATGGATAGGTAGACCTATGGTTTTCACTGGATGATCAAAAATCCATTGGTGGGGAGGGGGTGTGTAGGGGTTTTTGGTTTCGTGGGGTGGGGATATCAGTGGTAACGATGCACTCTCACTTGATAATAAGTGATTCAGTACTTTGCTTTTTGTGGACTTGGCAGTCGTAGCTTCTTGTGATCTCACATTCTTAGCCCCTTTCTCTAGTTAATCCTTAGGAAAATAAGAGGGAAGTAGAAGCCACCATTCAGGCTACCCTACCCGTACCAGTGTGCCTGCCTTAGTGCCCAGTGTGAAGTTGGAAGCAGTTATGGCTTTGCCTCCTAAACTCATGGTTTTAAAGAAAAAAAGAAGAAAAAAAAGAGGGTGGGATCAGACTTTCACAGAAAGTAAACGATAGCACATCCTGGTTGTGAGCTGAGCTCTAACTGCTGGCTTTTTGCTTAAGGTTCTAGTCTGGAAAGAAATGAAAGCATTTCTGCTTATCTAGTACATCTGTGCTGCAGCATAAGCCGCTTTCCTTGATGTCTGAGTTCCTTCTGCTCTCGTCAAAGCTTCAGCGTTAACTGCTCTTGACAATTCACAAACCACCACTGAATCAGGTGGACATCTGGATGGCTGAGAAGCAGGAATGACACCCCAAAGACACAGTCTCCTCCTGTTACTGACTGCCTGAAAGTGTTTTCTATGGTAAAGGTTTGCTTGGGTGGAGGTGGCTAGGAAATAGAAGTGTATATGGGTTGAGGAGAGCTTGCACCTAGAATTGCTGACTGCTGGTGTGTTTCTGAGGCCCTATTTTCACCGGAGATTAAGACCCTTGATTTTCAGTAGGGAAATGACTCATACTAACTGGAGGGAAAACAAAGTTTCTGGCGGAGTGCCTTGAGTGTAAGAGAAAGAAGTGAGCTCCAGATCTCAACAACTTCTGTATTTCTTCTATAAATATCCTATTTGCAGATATACTGGATACCTGCAGTATCTGTTTGCAGACTCACAATATTTGTTGTTTTTTAATAGAGCTAATGGTTTCCCTCTACAAAACTCTTCTTTTTGCTTTCTCAGCATCATTTGATTTTCTTCCTCTTGTGTTTTCATTTAGATTTTTTTTTTTTAAAAAAACAACCAAACAAAAACCACTAGCCAAAAAACTCCAGTGTTACAACGAAAAGGTGGATCCTGAGCTGTGGAGATCCACTGAGCTGTGGAGAGCCTGTGCGTGTTTTGGCCCAGCGCTGATCTTGGACATGACCCTCAGCCAGCACAGGAATACCTTCCAGTTGCCAAATGTGATTCACAGTAAGCTTCAGAAGTGCATGGATGTGCTTTAGTGTAACAGACATCTGAGGGCAAAACCCATCGGTAACAAAGTCATCAGCGGGGCTCGAATCTGGGATTTCTTCTGTGTTTAGTTCAGTGCTCATGTGCCATATTCAGCCCACTTATTTCTATAGTTTATAATCAGGTTTTTTGTTTCTTTTCAACTTCTAAATATCTGACCAGTTTGGTGTCAAGTTGGTTTTAGTGCCGTTCTGTTGGGTGCTGGCAGTGCTGCCTGGGCAGCACCAAATCCAAAGGGATTTTGATGTCCAGAAACAATCCTTCCTTATGCTGAACTTGTGGGTTTTGACCAATCGCCAAACAAAGAGCTCTTGGGTAATGGGAGAAGACCTTAAAAATAAGCGCTCTGCAGCATTGCCCACATTTCGTGGCTGCAAAGGGTTGTGCACCCATGGGAAGCGAGGCAGTTGTTCGGGGCTGACTTGTGTCCCGGTGAGTAGTGGGATTATTTGCCCTACACCAAACCATCCCGCTTGCCCATCCGTGGCAGCTCCGGCGGTTGCATCCCTTCCGCGTGATGGGCAGAAGTGCAGCGTGGAGCCTCGGGCCCTGGCGGGGAGAGCACATCCCTTTTACCGATAAAAGGGAACTGCTTGACTTGCCCGGTTGTGAGAGATTCCCTGGAATTTTTAGCAGTATTTCTAAGGACAGCCCTGTCCTGCGGCCAGCATGTCCCCTGGAGCCTGTCGTAACCTGTGGCTTTCTTTAAGCATAACAACATAATGGGGGCTGGAGGGTAAATATCTCCTTTGCTGTCCTGTAGGGAGAACGTGGCCCTGTCCCAAGCTGGTGGCTGCTGTAGAAGATCCCACTGAACCAGGAAGCAGCCAAAGCTTCTGAGCTAGATGCCACCAGGGGTTTGATGTCCTGTGGGAGACACCTGGGCTGGGTCGGTGGGGGGCAAACGAACCCAGAGGGAGAAACTTTGGGTGAAGGAACTCGCGGGAACAGCACAAGCCGGCGTGGGCAGTGGTGCTGCTGTTGTCTTTGGGTTTGTGATGGTGCTGCTCTGGGTTTTCTAGGAACAGGCTGGGATGCGGGGCTTTGATGGTTAGCATGAATTCACTTAAATAAGAAACCTCTCATTAAATCAGAAACTCACAGCTGTACGAGTTTTAGCTTCTGTTTTACATAGGTCTCCGGGAAACTTTCTCTCTAGCTGCACAGACCTCTGTCTGACCACAGGGAGTTACCATTTCTTTAAATATCAACTATGTAATAGTGGAGTTTGTGCAACATCATGGCGCTGAATCACAGGACTGATAAACAGGCTGACAGCAGATTAGAGAAACTAGTCAGCCAAGGCAAGAGTTTGGGTGGATTAAAAACTTTAAACCAGAGTTTTTTCCCTTGGGAGGGCGAGCAGGGAGGCGAAGCTGGCGTTGGGTGCTTGGAGCAGACCACTGGCAGCTGCACGTTGCAGTAGGTGAAAGCCATGACCTCCTTAGCTGGAGCTCCACCAAGTTATTCCCTCCTTACATCACTGTTGAGCCCACTGGGAAAATGGGCAGGCAGATGAGGTCAGAGATTTGTTAATTCTTACAATACGTTATGCCAATCGGTTTTGTCATTTCTGTTCATCCTATCTTTGTTGGTTGTTCTGGTTTGGTTTTTTTTTTTCCCTCTGAATTCTAGGTTTAGGGGGAAAAAAGCGGGTGTGGAAGGAAACTTAAGCAGACTGGCATCAAAAATTATAATTTTGATGATTGTAGCTCAGCCACTTGCTGACCATGGAGGTACCTAACCTCCGAGAGGCTTCACTTTTCCTCTCCCTTTAATTTTATGTTGGTACCTCTGTGTATGCCCAGAACTAAGCACTGGCTCTGACTGGGATCAGGACTTTTTTTGAGGTCTTAACTCATGCTGAAACGGGCTCTGGGCACGTTGCCGGACTGGCTTTCTTAGAGATAGCCATTGCTTAATCATCACCCACACACAGACAGGATGGAGACCCCATAAAATGGAGTGCTAACTGCCACCAAAAAACCCCACCTAAACCCTCCCAGCAGCTGGTGATGTTTATGGAGTGTAGCCCGCATTGGTTTGACGTAAGGTACAGAAATAGAGCTGGAAGCAGGAACAAGCACCCAGGTCTTCCCCTTTGAGGAGACGGCACTAACCACCAAAAGTCATGTTTGTGTCTGTTCCCCGTACCCGGGACCAGCCTACTGGGCTGCGATCTTTCCTTTTTTCCTCCCACTGCTTTGATGGAGGAGCAGAGACTGTCCTCATACAGACTAGTCAAGGGCATTTTCCTAGCAAGGAGAAACAGGCGTTCAAATCCCCTCTTAAATTAAGGAGGAATTTTAACCATCTTCCTTCCTTCTTAGGCAAGGACAGTACTTACAGGGAGGGGCAGGGACAGCCTTATCCCTTCCCCGTGTTTTAGAACCAGAGTATGCTCCTCCCAGAGAGATTCAGGCGATGCTGAATTGTTAGAAACCCCAGCCCTACGCTAAATCCAGCCCTTGCTGCATCAGATGGAGGTGCCTGACCCTGGCTAGGGCACCTCCTCCTGTTGACTGAAGGTTGCTCTCTGAGGAAGAGGATGATGACAATCCTGAAAGAAGACCTATTGATGCCCAAAAGCGGTCTCTGTTACAGCTGGAGATTGTTCCCAAATGCAGTGCAAGGCTTAGGAGCCTGCCGGGCCAACAAGCCGTGGGGTCGTTCTCCTTGTAGCTACTGGAAGAACGATGAGAAAGGACATTTCTGGTTGCCCTGGCTCTGGTGGAGCAGACCCTTGGACAAGGGTTGAGCCTTCAGGAGACTGAACCAAAGTCACCTCATGTCGGCTGACCTAATCCAAAAATATGATCGTGTCGGTCCCTGTTTCCTCCTGGGAAGGTCAGCGTTTTCATTAGTGGAAATTAATGAGCCTGCTGGCGTCAGCAGGAGTCTTTGCAAGGAGTTCAGTCTCGGGAAATAAGGAACAATATAAAAAGTATGAAATGTTTTTGGGGGTAATTTGTCAGTATTGAGAGACTATGGATGGATTAGTCCAATAGAGCAGAAAACATTAAAGAAACACTGGAGGAAAGAACTGATGATAAGCAAAACAAAGATCCCTGTTCCTCTGACGGCTCATTTCCTCTATCCATTTATTTCAGCAGTGTTACCCATGCAGCTAAATTCTGAAGTGCGAATCACTGCGATAGAGAGAAGGGTGAGCGAAACAGGTTAACCTGATGGTATTGCTGGTCCCAACAAATTCATTACAGCAGCGAGTGGTGGTACCAAAACAGCTGTTGCAGATGTGTTCTGGGTTTTTATTACTATTATATTGTTCTTGATGGCTTTAAGGAACTAGATCTCTTTTCAAAATCAGATCTTTTGGCCACTAATGTATATCATATAGATCACACTTACACAGAGCTCAGTTTATTAGCTCAGATGCTGGAGCTCTTCTACCCTGATTTAACTGGCTGTGTGAACCAGGCACTGTCCAGACAGCTCCAGCTTATCTGCTCTCTTTTTGTCAGAGATGGTTTGATAAATACCCTGACAAGATTTTATCTTTTTGTTTTGTTTTTTGTACTGGATGGGGTTGACTTGTATCTGGGTCACTCGCTGTGGCTTTTTTTAGTTACTGAGGTCTGAGGAGTGGCGTCCAGCAGCGCCGTGTGTGACGCTCTGCGTGCCCTTATGGCCAACGAGCTGTTTTTGTGACGCTGGGGACGATACTAATTTTTAGCCTCTAACAGTAAAGTGAAAAAGGAAGTAAACAGCGATGTAAAAAGTGTCAAAGTTTGCTGCTGGTGCAGCCTTAACCGGAGCAGGAAAATCTAACACCAGCTACAGAGAAATGGGGAGTTTTCTCAGGACATTGAGCAACGAGATGACAAAATAGCAAATAAAATCTAGTGCTGATAAAAGAAAAGATGTGTGAGGGGGGAGAAAAACTCTGCTTGGGTGAGAGGAGCTGTAAATCAGCCCTTTTCACACAGAAAGATCTTTTGAGTGACGTGATAGCTGACGGGCAGTGGCTGGTGGTGGCAGAGGAGATGAAGAGGACGTTGGCCATGGAGGACGTTGGCCATCCCGGGTGGCCCTGCTCCCACCTCCGGGTGGCAGCCGCGGGGGCAGGAGGCGGCCGGGGGTCCCGAGCGTGGGTGAGACCTCTCCTCCGCTGAGGCACGAGTCGTGCCGAGGGGGTGAAAAGGGAACCGGTCGCTCGTGGTGCAAGAGGAAGGGACACCCAGAGATGTTGTCAGGTGGCCGGCTCAAAGCAACAGCGATGTGTTTCTGAGCAATGGACGCATAACTGAAATAGGGAATTCATTGCCACGGGGCTTAAGGGATCGGTGGGTTCAGGCGTGTGTTGGTCAAGCAGGTTGGAGAAGAGCTTTCCGTGGCTCTGGAGAAGGATGCTCTCAGGAAGCCCTACAAGCAGCGGTTGCGGACGGCTGTGCCCGCGCAGGATTGCTGCCCACAGCCCGGGCTTTCAACGCTCTCCCAAGCCCACCATCAGCAGCAAGCGGGCCGCTTCGGTGGTCTCTGCTCTGGCTCAACACAACCATCTTGTGACGATGTAGAGGAGAACGGGAAGAGGGGCAGGCACGTGCTTTCCCACTTCCGTAGCAGCCTTCGCTTGCAAGTACATGCAAAAAAAAAAAAAAAAAAAAAAAAAACACCAAACCCAAACCTGTCATGTCTTTTCTCATGATGACAATGACACAAAGGAAGCTTTGAGAAGCGGCGCCCGAGGTGTGATGAGATCTTCTGCAGGTGTTGGAGGTGGCGTGTGGGTTTGGAGGCTGTGTGGGAGTCGATGGAAACGGGGGCTGCGACGTGCGGCCTTCGGAAACACACCGAGAGCTCTGCTTCCACCCCGAACTGTGTCGTCCTCGTTCACCCTGTTGTGTTGGGTATAAATAATACTTCCCCAAAAAGCGACTTGTCTTGATGCTGTATCTGAGCAGCTTAAGGTCCCCAAGCATCCCCTGAGACCTCCCCTGGTCTGCGCTGTTGTCACAAATGGCTTTTTTTGGGATCAGGAGGGATGGAGGTTGCCCTCAGGGTGCCCCTGGCTTCCAGTTTCAGGGAGAGTCCTTGAATGAGGCTTCTTTCACTGCCAGATACAGAATAACTCTCCTGAAACGTAACCGCTGCAAAAAAAGAAGAGAGTATACCTTTTCTTTCAGCCTAGCACAAATTAAACCTAACTCTGTTTGTGTCAAAAAGCCACTTGTCACTTCAGCACAAAGTCCGCCTGGCGAGGTTGTTGGCAGAGACTTTGCTTTGCTTCTGTCACAACCCCCTCGGGGGAGAGGTGCTTCTTGAGCAACCAGAGGAAATACTTCATGCAGAATTAAGGGGATGGTTTGGGTTGGTTTTTTTTCTCTCAGTTATTCAGATTCCCAGTCCGGTGCTGCAGACCAGATTTATTATTCAGTGCTTTCTGGAGAAAATATTTCCGTGGGAATATCAGCTTCTGCTGGCTTTGAACAGGCTAATGGAGAACTGCAGCCAGAGTCCAGGTGAAGAATCGGATCTTGCCTAGCACAGAGCTCGAAGCTGGGCAGAAAAGCGATCAAACAGCAGTTGCTCCCTGCTGCTGCCGTGGCTGGGCATTCCTTGTCTTCTCTAAACCTCCTGTGTGCCATGTGCCATCCCCACTCGAGGCTTTCATGGGTGGCAGAAATGCAGCAGAGCATCTCTCTGCTGGTGTGATTGCTCCGGGGCTCAAGCACGGGCTGGTATCATGGATCCCGAGCCGTCACCAGGGCCTGAAAATACACCTTCTGTTAATCTAAGTAATATCTTGGTTCTCCAGATGACCGTGGCAACATCAGCCAAGGGCTAGTGAGACCTCGGCCATGGAGAGCGTGGCCCGAGCAAATCCCACCCGGAGCAGAGGTGCCGCGGCAGGGGGAGGGCAGGCAGGTCTCCCCTGAATTCGGCTCATGTGAGCTACCGCGATTATTGCACCCGACTTCCTGTAAAAAGAGACCGTTAATACTAATATGAATAAACCACATTGCTATGGCAGCAGAGGAAACGGCTCGTGTTGCACCCACGGTATTTTTTAGGTAGGAAAACTTGAGCTTATTGAGTTTTTTCTCATTGAACAATTTCTGAACTTCTGACACCGCTTTGTATAATATCTTTTCCCCTCCGAAGCTAAAAGTAGCTCTGGGGGGTCGTTCGGGGCCATCTTGTTCCCCTCCCACGTGGCCGGGGACAGCGGCCAGAAAGGAGGGTGATGGGCTTGTGCCGGTGCTGCCCCTCAGCTGTGGGGATTCACGTCGACTTGGTGAATCTCTCGTGGGGGCAGAGGGGCTGCTGCAGTTTGCAGCAGTGTTTTGCCCCTTTGCAAGCCAGCCTTCTGCTTTTCTCCCCAGAGCAAGGAGGAGGTTAAAATCATTTTGAAAAGGCATCTAAAATGTTCTACGGGTGCTCGAGAGGCATCAGCGATCCAAGTGCTGCCACGCGTTGGTCCATGTAGGCGTGTATTAGTGATGCAGGCAGTTACAGAGGGGACAGTGGGCCAAGAATTACATTTAAAATTTTTTTTAAAAAGGATTTTTTTACCATATACAACAGGAAATAAACTAATAAATATTTTTTCATTGCTGTAAACAAATTACAATGTGCTTCGTGGTTTCCGTGAGTAAGTAGTGCTTACTCAGCCAACACACTCAGGCTCAGACTCCTGTAGGGATGAGGTGGTGGTGTTTTGTTTTATTATATAGAAGGGTTTTTAAAAAGAAAAAAAAAATCTTTCTGTGTTCCAACACTCTCAGGGATTCACAGCATTTTTCTACAAAATATATATATTTTTTATAAATTAAATCTATAAAACAACATTTTGCATTAAATAAAACCTAATACCATCACAGTAATTTTTACATTTCAAAATATAACATTTCAAATGTTCACAGACAAATAAATTTTACAAGAAGGTGCAAATGAAATACCAGTCAAGCCCAAAGCTTCTCTTGTTCGATTTTAAAGAAATTATTATTAAAAATACATCCATTTTCTTAAAAATCTCTTGTAGCCTGTTGGGTGGCACCTTTGACTCTGCTTATAGTGAGTTCCCATTACAGTAAACTTCAGAAAGATTTGGTTTCTCTGGCTGGGTTTTAATCACGCTGCTGTTAATGAAGAGTGGGTGCGATGGCACAGGGTCCGTTATCAGGGAAAGGGAAATAATTTGCCCCATCTTTGATGAAAAGAGGACCTGAAAGGCTAGATGGACGTCCAGCCTCAATAAATACCCTCGAAGCACAGCCCCGGGGTTAAAGCTTATCTAAGGCAGCGATATGGCTTCAAACCATATGGCTTTTGAGCCAGAAATGGGAACTGATGGCAGAAAAATAGTGTCTGGATGCTTCAATGACTTTGTGATTTGGGGGTATGTCATTTGCTACACCCTAAAATGGAGGCTTGCTTAATTATTTAAATGGAAGGTCCTTTGGGGCCACCTTACGCTCCTCGCGCCGTGGTCAACAAGGCTTGAGGCAGGCTCTTGGCACTCTCCAGAGCAATTAGTCACCGCTGGATTGGCTTTTGCTTCAGAAATATATAATACCGTGTCACCTACTAGTTTTTAGGATCAAATTCTTTCTGCATAGCAGGACCCCAAAATCTTTGCTGCCTCTTGCTGAAGCCAGGGTACGTGACCAGGACATGGCCAGGTAATGGCCCCACCGGTGGCAACGGGGCACAGCATCACCTCTCTCCACGGGTCCACGTCCTCCTCCTACTGCCAAAGCTACCTGCTCCTGGCTGCCCGGCTCAGGAGTGGGACCTGTGGAATTACACGGTGTTATTTATATTCAGAGAAATTTTGCAACCAATATTAAACCAACATGTTTTTGGTCAGGTTTGGGTTTTTGGGGAGTTTTTGTTTTTCTCCAACCCTCACTGAAATCAGCAGATGGTTGTCTGAGTCGTTGCTCTCAGTGTCCTGGGGAGAAAAAAAAATTGGGCCAAACCCCAAAATATAGTGAACATTTGAAGTCCTGGCAAGGGTCTGGGGAAGGCCAGCGCTAGTAGTCCTCCCTGAGCACATCCCTGGAGTGCTTCCTCGCGTAACTGAGGTTGTGGAGCTGAATGCTGTCTTGCAAATCCTGCCTGGAAAGGCGTCTCCTGAACTCATCTGTAGTAAAGTAGTAGATGACTGGGTCCACGCAGGAGTTCAAGCTGGCGAGGCACAAAGCTACAACGTGAAGCACCGAGATCACCTTCTGGACGCACTCGTTTTTAATCTTTTTGGTTTTGACAAAGAAATCTAGTGGAAAGCTGATATGATAAGGTGCAAAGCAAATCAGAAATACCAGAGCGCAGGTGAGAATCATCTTTAAAGCCTTTTTTTTCTCTCCTAGGTCATGTGAAGCAGAATTTTTTTCTTTTAGTGATAAGATAGTCTTCCACGAGCAGTATAGGATGATGAGTAGGGGTGTTACGAACCCCACCAATTCACCTATCGTCATCATTGCAATGGAGATGGGAAGGTCAACTTCCTTTACGGGGAGATCCACAAAACACGTGTTTTTATCATCCTGGTGAAGTCTGAGAAGCGGGAAAGGCAAACAGCCAACGCAGACCACGACCCACCCAACGATGCTGATATACACATCACAGATGCGTTTGCAGTCGCTGAATTTGAACGGGTGCATAAGAAACAAATACCGTCTTACGCTGATGCAAACCAAGAAGTAGATGCTTGCGTACATATTGACGTACTTCAGGTAGAAGCAAAGCATGCAGAGACCCCCTCCAAATTCCCACTTCCCGGTCAAGTAGTAGAAAATCCTCAGGGGCAAGGACAAAACTTGTGCTAAGTCGGCAATGGCTAAATTGATCATAAATATTACGGCCCTTTTAGTCTCTTTCATGTACCCGTAAAAGACCCACAAAGCTAATGTGTTTCCTATTAGTCCAGGGATCAGGATGAAGGTGTACGTAATCGCGTAGTAGAGCTTGAGGTCTGTTTCGGTGCAGGTTGAGCTGTTCGTCATGGTTCTGCTCCCGATCCGTGCTCAGCCCCAGCATGATAACATGTTCCTCGCTCGCGTCTGCAGCCAACTTGTCCTCGGGTTGTCGGTGCTTAAATAAAATGGTTCAGCCCCAGCATCCGTGCGTGAGGCTTCGGCTACCAGATCATCGTGTCCACTCTGGGGAGGAGCTTCGTTATGGGGTAAGTGAGTTAATTAAAGTCCTGCTCGTGTGCTTTGCTCATGCTCTTTGTCAGAAGTTACCAGACCTTTCTCTAGTCGCTTGCAGGATTGACGGGGAGGGGATCCACACCGAGAAATGCATCGTCGTGTGCTGAAGTTCGTCACCGGAGCTTCACCTCTGTCACCTTTTGGGTGGCATTTCAGTCACTTCTCTCAACACAGGAGTTTGACAACCGACACGGCCCCGCAGCTGAAAGACAGAAAGGTGCAGTTATAACGCTGCGGGGAGACACGGGTCTTACAAAGCAAAAGGTAAGCGGTAGGAGCATCTCTCTAGCAGAAACCTATTGCTAGTGGCACCTGTGGTGCTCAGCTCTTCTCCTGCCCAACATGCGCCATGCCTCGCTTGGCGAAGGGAGGTGCAAAACCACTGAGGAATAAATGGAAAATGTGTTTAATTGCTGCTACAAACCAGCCTCCCGTGCTGTACCGCCAAGCAGAAGTCACCCCCGATCGCAGGGCGTATTTCACTTGCTGCCAGGTTTCTGCAGCTGCATCTTTCCCAGCTCCAGCTTTTCCATCCGAATCTCCCTTGGGCTCCGGTTGCGGCGGTCTCCCCGCGCCCGAGCGCGTGGCCGGCGCGGAGATGCTCCGGCGTCCTGCATCCCCCCTCGCTGCCCTTCCGCGGGCAGAGACGCTCTCGCCTCACCCAGCACCCGCCAGTTTAACGCTCCCCTGCTCTTCCCAGGAAAGCCCTTCAGAAACGTCCCACCCGCACCGCGGCTACGGGCACCGAGCAGATGTCTCGTTCTGTTCCGTATGTAAATGAGCCTGACACACGCGCCTGAGAAATGAACTTTTTCCACCGGTGCAGCCGCTGCTGCTGCGGCACGCGGTGGAAATCCCAAGTCGGTGGCTTTCACCGAAGCGGCGTCAACTTTTTCATTTCTCTTTCATAAATAGAATGTAAAACATACTTGCACGCAAGCAGAGACAACTGGCCCACTTATTAAATACTTTTTGCTGCAGAACTACCTGCGTTATATTAAATTTGACTTTCTCACAACTGCTTTTTCTAAGCCTTTCCTTTACCCATCTTGCGCACGTGACCACTGTGGCTGTTGGAAATACCAGATACTGTCACTAAGGCGACTGTAGGTGGACTTTATTTTAAAATTGTTTGCATGGTAAGCAGCTGATGTTATCTGTCAGACCAAAAAGGAGAAAAACCCAGATCTGATAAATATAGAGGAAATTCAGATCTCTGTCCAAACTCTCTCAGGTTTGCCTTTTGCTTCAGCATGAAGAATTAACCTACAGGTCTAAGTGGGAAAAGTTTGTAGGGACCAAGATGCCAAAGGCACATCTATAAAGGCGAAATTATACCCTGCTGCAATCCCTGATGTTTTTTCCTATGCTTTGAGGTATAGGCGTTAAAATGTGAACATTTATTAATGAAGCCCATGTTCACCGCTTGCCAGTGTGATTGCACCAAAACTTTGAAGTAGCTGTGGGTGGAAATAGAAAATCTTCTACAAAAGGAAACGGTTCGAGGCGAGCAGCTTTTCTGTGTCTATTTGTGTAGTTTCTCTTGCGTACCACTGAGTAACGAGTCCAACGAGACCGAGATGTCCTCCTTTCTTCCAGGGAGCCAGCATCTAACATAACCAGGAGAGCAAAACAGCTCGTGAAATAATCCTGTTAAACTTCAGAAGCGACAATTAATAAGCCATAGAGTTAATCAGCCTTCTGTTCAAAGACTTTCCAATTCTTTTATTAATTCTCTGCCCAACTTCTGATGCACAAACCTGCAAGACTAATTCTAGAAATGTGAGTAATCTCTTTGTCACGCAGGAAAACTAATTGGTGCTCACCTACTCGTTAGGTTTTGTCTGGCACTGATGGGTAACTTGGGCCGAGGGCTTCGGTTTCCATTTGCTGGAGCTTGGCTGGCACAAGTAACTGGGAGGGGGTTGTGGATGTGGCTGGTTTTTGGCAGTACCTGTCATTCCCTGGGGTTCCCAGGCTTCAGAGCTCGCCCTTGGCAGCCGGTTAACCCCTCTGGGGCTTCCTGACAGCAGCACCCACTTCGGGCAGGTTCCTCCCTTCTCTGTACTGGGATCGAGCCAAACCAGTTGGCCAAAATGAGTATCTCCTTCCCGAGTAGTCAAAAATTGCCTTGCTGGGCTTGAAAAAAAGCTGAGTATAGGTACAGGCAGAGCAGGCTGTGCTGAGAAAGCATCCGGAGCTGCTTGGTGAGGACTGGTGCTTATAGAGGATGGGAGGGATGCTCCTTCATGTTGGTTTTCCATGGCGATGCCGAGGCCCTGGGAAGACGTGCCCGTCATTACTGTTACAGCAAACTCCTCAGCATGACGTGTCCGGGCTTCCCGTCCGGCTCCGGGTCCTGCCGGGGTGTCCGAGCAAAACAACCGCTCTGTAGGTCCCTGGGCTGTGCCCAGGCAGCGGGACCGGGGCACCGGTGACCGGGTGCATCCTCTCCCTCCCGGAGAGCTCCTCTGTTCCTCGGCTTCCCAGACACCAGCACCGTCCCCTGCATCTGCCCGGCAGAGCGAGGGGGGCTCGCGAGGAGCTGCACAAAGTGCCTTGGGTTGATCGTCACTTTTTTTCACCCAGAATGTCCCAACTTCGTGCCTGAAGTTTGCTGTGAAGCGCCAGCAGCGAGCAGCTTGGGTGACTTTGCGGTGCCGTCGCTCGCTGCCCGTAGAGGTGTCCCGCTCCCGGGGATGTGCTGTGCCCGGCTGGCCCCGTGGCTACCAGCCCTGCTCCCTGGGCAGCATCGACAGCGCCATTTGCAGGAGAAAGCCCTAAACCCGCATCACCCGGCTCTTCCTTCCAGCCAGTTTTTAATTTTCTTTTTTTTTTTAATAAACAAGCTTTTCTTTCCTCTCATCTCTTGCCCAGGGACACCCAGTCAGGGAGGCTGAATCATTCTCCTTTTCCTCTGGCTGTGTTCCCGGGTGGGTAAATCCACCCTACCTCCATCGCTGGGCCGTGAGACACACAAAGGGAAGGACAAGGTGCAGCCCCAGCCCGTCTGTCTGTTCACAGCCCAGCGCACACACCCCCCAGTTCCTCCCGCTGCCCTCCCAGTGCCTGCATTTCCCCGTCCCACTGCACAGCGACTTTCCTGCAACACCGTCCTCGGCTCCCTCCAGCCCGGCCCCGGGGCAGGGATGCTCTTGCAGCACCTTCTGCCTCTCCCTGGGGCTGCAAACCCGCAGCACGAGGGGTCCCAGAAAGCCCAGCTAACGCCGGGAAGCAGCGAGGGTGCTCGCTCAGGGCACCCAGAAACACCCCTGCGAGAGCAGCCACCCTCGGAGCGGGGGTAAAAAACACAGCAATGTGAGAAACTGCGCTTTGGAAATCCCGAGCAGTAACATTGCAAAGTTCAGCCAAATGTGCTATGAAAAAAAAAAAACCAGTAGAATGCTAAAAAAAGCTCCAGAAAGAGGAAATTTTGTTTCACGTGCTCTGCGCTCGCTTCCCCTCGGCGCAGGGGGCTGGCGGCGGCAGTAGGTGCCAGACTCGTCTTTCCCTGAACAGTTTCCCCCCCCCGTTTTGCCAAGGAGACCCCCAGGCAGCCACGTCAGGGCACCGGATGAAGTTTGTACTTAATGAGTCAGAAAGAGCAGGTAGGTTTTGTAGCCACTTTTACAACCAGGGCTTGTTAACGCTTCTTAAAGCTGGGCACGTATTGTATAAAGTATTTTCTATACGCTGAAGGGCAGCCATATATCCATATGCTCCGTATGAACAAGTGCAAGAACTGGGGATGTGGGAGCAGCCACAAACACCCGTGGGCCTGGGACGCAGCAGGGCTCTGCCCCGTGCCCACACCAGAGCCCATCACCGCCCCACCAGTAACCAGGCTCCTCACCTGATGGTTATAATTGCCCGGCTCAACCCAGGCCCCTCGTTAGCAAATCCTGTGGGTTTTACCCCAGGAAGCAAAGCCTCTTAAAACCCAGCTCAGGGGAGGGGAGGCTCTTAAACCAGCTTGGGGAAAAGCAGCCGTGGCTGTGCAGTGTTTGTAGGTGCTGCCCCTGCTGCAGCATCGTGCCTGGTCCCCTCTTGGGGCTCAGCTCCTCGGGGAACCCAGGATGCTGCCCAGCACCTCCTGCTCCCTCCCAGAACCAGGGTAAGAGATCAGCCTGGCCGCATCCTGCCACCGAGCACCGTTCTTGCAAGGACTGCTGCAAGGTGAGCAGAGGGTGTGAGGGCACCCCGTGTTTGGCCTGGGGCTGGTGTTTATGCTGTAAAAATGCCCGGAGCAGGGGTGATACGGGCAGAGCAGCAGCTGGTGTCATCTGCTGACTTACCCTTCCGGGGGAGCTGTGGCTGTGCTGCTGGCGGGGACCTCTCTTCTGTTTTTCCCTCCTTCTCCTCCACGGCCTAAAATAAAAGGAGAATGTGCACAGGGGTAATTTCAAATAGAAATTTGGTTTCCTGCTGAAGCCGCGCAAGCAGGGGCGGTGCGGTGGTGGCTCTGTCCCTCCCGGTGCGGTCGGTGGGGACACGGGGGCTGGCCCGGGGACCAGAGCAGGGCAGCCGTGTCCTCTGCCGGGCTTCTCCCCGTAACCGCTTGTTTTCCACGTCATCTGAAGAGCTGCTGTCGTGTTTTGGCAG
Organism: Pelecanoides urinatrix; assembly: GCA_013400755.1. Classification (NCBI taxonomy): domain Eukaryota; kingdom Metazoa; phylum Chordata; class Aves; order Procellariiformes; family Procellariidae; genus Pelecanoides; species Pelecanoides urinatrix. The sequence goes on along the minus strand of VZTQ01015738.1, from coordinate 155,820 downwards.
AGATAATTACTAGTAGTAATAATTAATGGGTATTAACTGAAAATAGAAATGATAGAAATATCTAATTGCATATTCTTTAAAAACATGTCGGGGGAGGATAAAGGCTTTTCTCCCTTGAAGCGGTTTTCTGGAAGATATTTGGGTTTTACATCTCCTTCCATAGGCAACTCTGAGTTGCCGGAATACATTTGCTAACGTCGTGTTTGCAAAGCAATATGGATGAGAGCGGCTTTTTCGTTTTGGCCCAGTTGCAGAGTACCAGAGCAAGGGCCTGCTCATCCCATCCCATTTCTCTGGTTACCCGAAACGTGAGTCACCAGAGGTGGTGAATGTTTGTGCCAGGGGAAAAAGCAGTGAAACAGCCAAGATTTTACAGGTTAGGACTGTGGGGCATTGGCACGGCGGAATGAAAAGGTTTCTTTCTATTTGTTCTTTCATTAATTTCTCATTTGCTCGTTATTAAGGTGTTTCCGTGGCATGCCTACCCTCTGCCTTCCCGTGCCGCGAGGAGCGGCAGAGCTGCCGGCATCTCCTCGAGGGAGAGTCCCCCTCTGGCACGGAAATCTTGGGAGGGGGCTGTGGGGCTGGAGCCCTGGGGGGCTCACTGGGAGCACTGGTGGGTGGGCAGCCGGGGACACCAGGGGGATTTTGGCTGGGTAAATTCCAAGAATACGCAGGAAAAAAATAAACACTCCGGTTTAATGCCATGTGGAATACGCTGCTTTTGCCTCTTAATCCTTTGCAAAAGCTCTTGTCCTCCCTTATTAGTGTTTATCCTGGTTAAAATGGGAAAATAAACCCAGAGCAGGAGTGTTGTGTATCAGCCTAATCCCCCACCCCTCTTCTCCCTTCCTGGCACCCCCTGACGTCCCTGGTAGATGTGTGTGGTAATGAGCCCCAAAGCCGCGAGTTTTCCACCCAAAGCGTCAGCGCCCGCCCCCCGGGCTGCGAGCGGCGGTGCGGCACGGGCGACCTGCCTCATCCTCCCCTGCTCCTTGCAGCTCAGTGGAAAAATTGCCCGTGGAAAGTCAGCGTACTGCCTCTCGCGAGGAACAGACCGTTTAAGAAAATCCATTGGACAAATACAGTGAGATGAACCCAAGTGAGACCAGGAGTAATGAGTAAATCATTATAGTAAATAGTAAAAGCTATCCCCGAGCTTGTGGAGATGGGGCTGCACGGCCCCAGAAAGTCCAGTTATACACAAGTCCCTTGGCAAGCAGCTGTGGCTTTTTTGTAAAGGTTAAGAATCGCCACAGTTGGCGTTATTCTGAAATGCAGCTTCTTGATACTCACGTAACTGTAATAGAAAATACGGTTTGAAAGTTCATGGCTGGCTGTTTTGGCTTAAGCCGTACCCCTCCTCTCCCTCGGATGCACAGAGCATCTCGTGAGCACTTGTAGGAGCTCGCTCGTCTGATAAATGGAGACGCTGGCTCCCCACCCATCCCTGGGCTCAGCCTGCACCCCCTCGCTCCTACTCATGTACTTTGGGAGACTCTCGGGGTCGGTGGTTAACGCCGCACCCCCCTGCCTCTCGGCCCCATCCCCGCTCGGCGCTTCCAGCACGAGTAAGAAGAGGCACCAAGTCTAATTTTCTATAATAAAAAAAAAACAAAAAACAAAAAACAATTTAAACCCGTTACCCTGAACCAAAGATACCCGGGGATAAAAGCATATCGGTCCTACCTTTGCCGTCTCGGTGGCTGCTCCGGTGTGACCCCGCGGGCCCCGGCGGCGGGTCCCCACCCCTCTCGACGTGCAAAGCAAAAGCGCAACTGCCGGGAGCAGCCGCCCGCGCGGGAGGGGAGCGGGGCCCCCCCGGCAGCGCCTCTGCGCCGCTCCTGCTGCCCGCGGGTCCGCTGGACCTCACCCTGCTGCCGCCTTCTCTTTTTGTCGTGGTTATGTATATAACATGTAAAGGCGCCGTTGGTTTTGGGGTGTTTTGGATGGCAGTCGCCGCGAGGCTACTGTCACCCCAGCTGCCGGTGGGGGGGTCCGGGGGGCTCGACACCCCGCCGAAGCCGGCGCCTGCTCGCAGAGGCCCCTTCTGCTCAGGACACGGAGCTAACGAGGCTGATGAAGCGAGGTGCTTCGTCACTTGTTTTCCTCTCCCTTCCCCAGCTTTCTGGGGAAGGTTCCTGCGCTCTCGCCTGGGTGTTTTACCCCTGCGCTGCGGGGGGGCCTCAGAAAGTCGCGTTGAACCGATCACGGTCCGGTTTGGGCTTCCCCAAAACCAGGAGCTTTTCCACCATCGTTATTTTCTTTATTCCGTGGATTTCCGGAGCTCATGCGGAGCAAACCAGGGCCAGAGCCGAGGACTCTTCTCTTCCAAATGAACGCTTGTGCCACGAAGCGGCGTCACCCATCACCGTGGCCCCCCGGCTCCGGGCCCCTGCACCCGCTGGGTGCTCGGCGGGCGGTGGCCATCGGCAGAGGGCGGTGGTGGCCACGGCACGGGCTGCTCGCTTGCCTGTGTACGCCCAGTGACTTTGTGATTTCGAAAAGTAGCAGTTCTGCAGTTATCCATCTGGGGACTCCAGCTCAAGAAGTATTAAAAAAAACTTTAAGATCAAGAGGGATCGAGGATTCTTGATTCAATCGGTTGTTTTGAAAAAGTGACTTTTTTTAACCATTACTGTAGCAATTCAACCTAAAATTATTGGCAACTTTTTAATTTGCATTTATTCATTTTTCTTGCATGTCTGCTGAGGAGAACGGGACTTATTTTGCAGCACGACTTGTGGAGGGGGTTCAGCTCTGCAGAAGGGTCACACAGGCGCCCGGGGGCCAGGCAGCGCGGTCCACTGCAGTGTCCCCCCCCCAGTACCAGGGTCTCAGTGACACCTACTCTTTTAAAGCATTATAGATTTACTCATATAACAATTTCGGCTTATAGCAGGCTTTTGTAACTCTATACGCTTCTTTTTATTGTGGTTTATAGGAAATTAATCTCTTGGGCACATCGTGGGCTTTTATAGCCCCACGGTGTGTCAGGTTTGTCATCCCTGCGGTGGCACAGCTCCTCGTTGGGGCTTGCACCTCCCAAAACACCCGGGCGCTTGCCTGTTTCAGCAGCTAATAATCCTACTATTAAAGCTTCTAGCTATCTTTTGAAGCCTGCTGATTACTTAATGTGCCTTAATTAATCTTGTGTGGGAGCTAGAGCTTTCAGCACTGTGGGATCTTTGCCGCGGAGTTGTCCCCTTGGGTGAGGGGATGGATTAATCTGCTGATGCTTTTGGACTAGAAGCAGCGGAGGTTTGGGGTTTATTGCTTAAACGGGGCTTGTCGCTGGTGCGGAGTCTCCTGGGAGATGTGCTGGGTCTGCGGGGGAGGATGCCAGCTCGGTTCACATAGTCCTGGAGCATTTCCATAATTGCAGCGGGATCTGGAATGCAAAACTTCCCCCGTGTTTGCCAGCGCCTCCCGGCAGCTGCCTCTGCCCTGCGCGCTCTCACTTTGCAAAGTGTTTTCATAGAATCACGGAATCACTAAGGTTGGAAAAGACCTCTAAGGTCATCAAGTCCAACCATCAACCCCCCCATGGCCACTAAACCATGTCCCCAAGCGCCTCCTCTACACGTCTTTTAAATCCCTCCAGGGATGGGGTCTCCACCACTGCCCTGGGCAGCCTGTTCCGAGGCCTGACCACTCTTTCAGGAAAGAATTTTTTCCTAATTCCCAATGTTTCACCATAGTGACTTAAAGAAAAACTTTTTCTTTCCTTCCCCCACCCCAAAATCCTGTGATTGGAACCCGGCAGTCCCCAGGCTCCGCTCCTGTCCCGCCAGCCTTTCCCTGCGTGACCCTGGCACCCCCCTGGCTCCCCAGAGGGGACCGTGGGGCCGAGGGGGACGGTTTGGACACCACTTTCACAGACAGCAGAGTCGAGGCCAGTCCCGAGAACAACGGCAGTACCATCCCCCCGGCCGAACAGCACCTGGGCTCTGAAGTTGACCCCTTTTCTTTTCTTTTCCTAATCAAATGTGTGACGGATGCTCAACTTTGCACTTTCATTTCTGCAGAAGCCAGCCTATTTATAAGAAAGCACAGCCTGCGCTTGGGGCAGCGAGTGTAGTTACTGTACGGATGGGCTTTGTATTTCAAAAACACCTTTCAGAGCACAACCATATCCTGTTTTGCTGGTGCCTCGCCGCCGGCCTCCATCCCCTTTCCCGTCATTCCAGGAGCCGTCGCGTGCGGCGGCGCCGGCTCAGCCCCTTCTCGGGGTGCTGGGGGGGAACCCCAGGGTGCCTTCCCCGGCTCGCCGGTACCCGCGGCCAAATGCCAGTCTCTGAGTCGTGCTGTCCCCTGGCACAGGGTGCGCGGTGGCAGCGCTGGCCAGACCCTCCCCAAACCCGCCATAGTTGAGGCCACCGAAAACCAGCAGAACTTGGAACTGGGCACCAAATCACAAAACAATTATTTTACAGCATAAGATAAAATCTTATCTAATATTTATATTTTTCTCCTGTATTACTTATACTTACACTTTTCTCTTATAAAAATTGGAAATTTTCAGTTCACCCAAGCTTGTGCTTCATGACCTTGTAGGAGACCTCAGACAGAAACAGCAAAGGTCTTTCTGGTCTGCACTGACAGTCTTTAATAGAAATAATTCCTAAGAACAGGCTGCGTGTCCGTCTTCTCTCCACGGGGCTGGCGATGTTTTGCTCGGCGGTGACCGAGGAGGAGGAAGGGCACCGGCAGGAGCGTGGCTGCGCGGGGGGAGCAGGCGCAGGGCCCCGGGCTCTCGCCGTGGCTCCCCGCACCACTGGGGCTCGCAGGGAGCTGGGGTGCTGCCGTGCTGCTGTCACCAGACCGGGGGCTAAAAAGTTCGGGATTTTCCTCCCCAGCCGCGGTGCCTGCCCTATCTGCCTACAGCAGGGAAATTTTCTTTAAAAGAAAAAACCAAAAAATCCCCCGTTAAGAGGAGCAGGACTGAGCGATTGGCGTGGCAATTCCTGCTGGAAAGGACTTGTTGGCTGCCACGAGGTTGAGGCTTTGGCTGTTTCTGGGGGGAGAGCTAACCCTTACGGTGCTGAGTGCGGCCGTGGCATCAACAGAGTTCCCAAAACCCTTTCCCTTCTACCCTGAACAGGACCCTGCGGCGCACGAGGGGCTGACAGACAGCCCTGGGTCTCTCAGTGGGTGCTGCCCCGTTGAACACCAGTGACTTGGGCTTCGTAGGGTGTTGCCGGCTGAGCCCATGAATCAAAAAATTGGCCTGGGGTCTGATGAAATCATGACTGTCTGGAAAACCGCTCCCTGGCTCGGGTTGGTTTAAAGCAGCCAAATTTGCTTTCTGTGCATTTAGGTTGCACTCGGAATTGAAGTTGTGTTTGTTCCTTTGCCAGGCGCAACGCTTTCCCCTCCTCGGCGCGAGGTGGGTGGATGGAGAAGCAGCTCGTTGCCAGCAGCGGTGGCCGTTAGCACTGTGCCAAAAATCATCAGACTCTGAGTCTCGCTACCGGGTAGGTGGTGCGAGCCCTGCCGAGAGCTGAGGCTGAGCGGTTTTCCAGAGGCAAAGTCACTTTGGGGCTGGACTGGAAGCATGCGGTCATGGAGGGAGGAAAAAGGTATTTTTAGCAAAGAGAAAAGTAACCTTCCCTCCTTCCTTGCGGTGTCCTACAAAGCATTGTGCACAAGAGACCTCTTCTTGGATAGTCCTAAGAACTGCACAATTTTAGGTATATAAAGGTAGTATGTGTGCAGGGTTGTATGTGTATAGGGATGGACATACAGATATATATATATATAAAAAAAATATAAAGGAACTAAGCAATTCTAGTCAAAGCTAGTCGTAAAGGATTAAGCCATATAGAATAATTAATTGCATGTGAAAAGCTCAGGATACGCGGTTGTGGTCGGTGCCGGCAGAGGTCCGGCTGAGCTGCCCGCCTTGCTGCTCTCCCTGCCGCTGCAGCCCCTCGCCCTTCCCGGGAGGGTGTTTCGGAAGCCCTCCTGCCAGCACCCCGTGCTGGGGGGGAATCATCGCAGCCAAAATCATCACCTTATGATGATTATCAGCTTGTCGGTCTGAGCTCTCGGGCTGGCTGAGGCCTGGGCATCGTGCCGTGTCTTCTGTCGGAAGAGCTGAGGATGGTACGTGGGGACGAGAGTGCCCTGGGTAAGGGACGTGCTCTTGGTGCTCCCACTTTCAAGAGCATGGCCAGGGTCTGTAATAAATTACCTGGAAATTAATGAGGCTAAAGTGCCGTGTTGGGGTTGTTATTGGCTGATTTTGCCATGTGAATAAAAGGTTTGATGCTCATGGCTAATGGCTTTGAGAAAGAAATCCTGAAAAGCTCTTAATTCACCCTGTCCTCTCTTCGCCCACCCATCAGCTCCCAGTCCCTTGCTCTCCCTTCTCTTCAACCTTGAGCTTTTCCCTTGTCAGAAGTTAGCTCGCACCTTGGCCTCGGCAAAGCAAATCCTCAGTGTGGCAGCTTTTCACCTCAATCTTCTCAGGAGCACCACAGAGCCAGACATCCCCCAGCCCACGCTGACCTGCTGCCCCACAAGGTACCTGAGCTACCGGAGATGCTCCTGCATCTCTGCACCGGGGACCAGCAGCATCCCTGTCTGTCTGCCCCCCCCCTCGCTGCAGCATCTGGGCAGCAGAGCTCCCGCTGACCCCAAATCCCTGCGGTTTGGGTCTTGGTGCCCAGCCAGGGTGTTTGTGGTAGCAAGTCTTGGTGGGCTGTGATAAAACAGGAGGGCTGGAAGGCATCTCGTGGCCTCCGAAGGGCAGAAAACACCGGTCTGCACTGGAAAAGAATATTTCTTCAGGGTTTGGTTTGGGTAAAGCCCAGCAAAATCCTTGCTGTGCGTATAACCCAGAAAGGGATTTTTCTGCTGTATTTCCAAGGCAACCTGCAGTGCAGGCAAGCCCGAGGGGCGGCAGGGGCAGCCCTGTGAGACAGGGTAGTGAGAGTTCTTGTTTTGCTTTCTTTTTCCTGTTTTCATTTTGGAAGGGGGAAGCTACGTTGCAGAAATAGCAGAAAAGCTGTGCAATCTGAAAACAAACTGGCAACGTCTCACCGGTAACTGGTGCTACTAGGAAACCTGGAGCCTGGCGCTGCCAGTAAGGTCAGAGCCGCAATATGGGCTTTGTGGTCAAGTCAGCAGGACTTAAATATCTACCTGTGGTTATTGAGGGCTACCTGGACGTCCACCCCAGCTCTAAGGGTTGTACCGTTCCCAAAAGACACTCGCAGGGTAAAACCACGCTCCCAGTTAAGGCGCTGGTGGTGTGACTTGTCCTGTCTGTGCCGGCCGCCCAGAGCCGGGTCTTGCCAGCCATCGCATCGGCGAGGTTTTTTGCTTGGGTTTCCTGTTTTGCCTGCACACGCGGCTGGGTTTGTGCCATCCGAAGCAGCTTTTTTCAGCCCTGAAAACTCTTTTTTTGTTCCCCCCCCAAGCAAACAAGGAACACGCGTCCTTTTGTTATTCTTATTTTTTTGTTGTGAGAGGAGGAGGAGATTTGGGACAGAGCTGCGTGGCGGTGTGTTTTCTGCCTGTCTCGGTGTTTTCTGCCGGTCTCTGGCCCACTAAGTACCAAAGCAAATCCCTCCCGGTTGTCTGGATCTTCCCTTGTATTTCTCAGACCAGCCTTGGCAACGCAGGGGTAAACCACCGCCCGCTCCGCGCTTCCCAGAAATGCTGCATGGGTTGGAAACGTGCATCCGATCATCGGCAAAGCTGTTTTCTATCAAAACCTCTCTGCCTACGTTCACTTATATAATTCCCCGAGGGTTTTTTGGCATTGCAGTTGCTGATGCCTTACCCCACCAGGAGGAAACCTCGCAGCCCCCGCGCTGGCCGCTGTGCGAGGGGCCGCAGTGACAGCACCCCAAACTGGGGTCCTCCCCTCTACGGATTGTATCGTTCCTTTAAGAGCAGACGTGGTGCCTAATGAGACTATTTACAAGCGCTTAAAATAATACCCATGATGCCAAAATACGGGTTGAGATCATTTTATTTCCTCCCAAGCTTGAAGCCTTAAGGATGCACTTGGGTCAGTTTTGTAAACTTTTCTCAATACCCAGCGAGGGCTGGGACCTTTTCTGGTTTTTAAAGCAAAACTGAGAGGCTTGGTAACATCTTAATCTACGACCACAGGCTCTAGTAAAATGCCAAATAACACAAGACTCCTAATAATGACACAAGAGGCGGCAACACCAGCTACTACTCCTGCTTTCTGTGGCTCGCCCCGGCTCTCTGTGAGCAGATATGCCTTGGAGACATCCTTCATCCTTCCTCCTCCTTGCTCGTGGCATATCCAGTCACAGTCTGTTTTCCAAGTATGCATCCCCCCCATAATCCGTGGAGCATCCCGTAGCTCCCGGGAGCCAGGCGGACTCCCTTGCTCAGCTCTGGGCACCTTTTTCAACAGCGTGAGCTGACTCCAGTTTGAAAAATCCCTTTAACACTGATGTGGATATAGGTTAATACTCTTTGCTTGATAGATGTTGGTGAAGTTATAGTCTTGCAGGCTAGATTAGGTCCAGATAATTGATTTTTGCAATGGAAAGAGGTTCAGTTTACATGGAGATAATTAACTGTCCTGATCTAGAGCCTCACGCGAGCACGGTAGATGCCGTAAGTCATCACGGGCAGCAGGTCGCTGCGGTCGGGGCCGAAACTCCCCTGGTGCTACCTCCCTGAGCTGCGCTGAGGCTGAGCCATCCGCTTACCACTCAGGATTCAGAAGAATTTTCAAAAATGACAAATATGTAGAAGCACTGAAACAACAGAAATGAGAGGGACCTGAACCCGGCTGCAGTTCAGCACAGGAGAAGCACTGGCATCAGTGCCAGCTCTTTGGGTATTTTAACAATATCAGGGTGGAGAACGTTGTAAGGCAAATAGACCCCAACAGCGACAACACAACCAGCAAAACTTTTTTTTTAATCAAAATGTCCTTCTAGGTCAGGTCCTGTGCATCTGTTGCACATAAGGGTGATTCAAGACGTATTTGGAGACCTAACGCAATCTTCGCTCGAGCTATGAGAAGCGCCTACGTGGACAGAAATGGCTTATGTTTCAAGAGATGGACTCCAGCAGAAGCTCGTCGGGCGGCATGGGAGGGATTTCCATACTGTTTATTCGCCCAAAGAACTTTGGAAGAGACCAAAACTTAAAGCGTGGCAGATTTCTCCTCTTCATACGAATGTCGTGGCCGGTTTCGGTGATGGAGAGGCCGCTCCCGCGGCGCGTGAAGCGAGCCCGCAGGGCGGCACAGCTGTGGCGCAGCAGCTGGTCCTGGAACTCGGAGGTCATGAAGTAGTAGAGAACCGGATCCAGGCAGCAGTTGAGGCTCGCCAGGCAGAGGGAGATGGGGTGGAAGCGGAGCGTGCTCCTGTGAACGGCACAGTCCTGGATGATGTTCTCTATCACCATCATGAAGAAGGGGAAGTTGATGTGGTAGGGGGTGAAGCAGATGAAGAAGACGGCCGCGCACATCAAGACCATGCGCAAAGCCTTCTGCTTCTCGCTGGCGTTCTGCAGCTGTGTTGGACACTCCCGCAGGGAATGCCACATCTTCCAAGTGCAGCAGGCAATGATGCCGAAGGGGATGACAAACCCAAACAGCTCCGCCACCGTCACCAGCGCGATGGAGGCTCCCGGGCTCAGCTGCTTCACCCCCAGGTCGGAAAAGCACGTGTTCGTGCTGTTGGACAAGGCTGGGCTCCTCACCACGGGCAGGGGTAAGCAGGCCGCCCCGACGAAGAGCCAGACGGCAGCGCTGATGGCTGCGTCGTACCGCCGCTTCCAACCCTTGGCTTTGAAGGGGTGGAGGAGGAAGAGGTACCGCTGGATGCTGATGCAGGTGAGGAAGCAGATGCTGGCGTACATGTTGAGGTACTTCAGGTAGAAGCACAGCTGGCAAAGAAAACTTCCAAAGGGCCAGGTGTGGTTTATGTAGTAATACATCCGTAAGGGCAGCGAGAGGACGTGAGCCAGGTCGGCCACGGCCAGGTTGATCATGAAGATGACGGCTTTGTTCTTCTTGCTGATGAAGCGGCACAAGACCCATAAGGCAGCGCTGTTGGCCAGGAGGCCGGGGATGAATATCAGAGTGTAAGTGGTTGCGTAGAGGGTGGACTGGAAGGACATCTGGGGATCGGTACAGTTCCCCGAGGACGCGTTGCTCTCCATCTCGGCTGAGTCTCTTCGCTCATGGGGCGATTAAGGCGGGTGGAGGGTTTCTGTAGCGGGTGAAAACAGATGCTGTAAAGCCAAAAACTTCATGGTGTTTCCCCACATGGAGTAAACGCACTTCGGTACTGAAGAATAAGTTGTGTGTAGGTGTGTGTACGGTGTGTGCAGGAGTTTGTGCACGATGGTGCGTGTGTTGGGAAGGGCCGGACCCCGCTTACAGGCAGCGATCCCGGCCGTCTTCCACACAGCTCCTGTCAGATGTGCTCTGCAGGATTTCGTACCCCGCCACCCCCGAAGGCGATGCCACAATTACAGTGACATTGCAATTGAGCCCCATAGTGTTTATATCTTTATTGCTAATGCCAGAGAGCTGCTTCAGCTCCCCAGGGTTTTTCAAGACCACTTTTATTGCATATAGTTTTCTATCAAACTCCTGTCCAATTGGTGCTCTCTGATATTTCTACAAGCAATTTCGGTGGGACTTTAAATAAATAGGGGTTTTAAATGGATCTAGACACTGTCTTTTCGGATCCATGCAGTCATCTGATGTGAATCAGCAGCGAGGGCAATAATTAGCATCAGCAAACGATGGAGCTGGCAGGCAGCCGACCGGAGCAGAGGCCAGTGGGAGAGGTGCAGACAGATCTATCAGAGCTCTGGCTCCAGATTTAAGGCTGGATTTATAAGCTAATAGCTGGCCGAACACATGCCAGTTGCTCTGCTGGTCCTGCTAACTCAATTCCAGCACTCGCAGCACATTGCGCAGGCATTGTGTTGTAGCAACAGAAATTATCCTCCAGCAACTGTTCAGGACATGAAGGAAGATAAATACATCTGTCCTTTAGCTAGAGCAGAAATTCTTTTCATCCATTTACCCATTTCACCTCATCCAGCCAGCGCTGAGGGTATTAGTGGGTCGTGGGGAGTTCACAGGTACCGCGCAGCTCCCCGAAGAGGTGATGGATTTTGCCATTCGTGAGCAGAGCCCGTGGGGAGACAGTCTGCTCGTCTAGGAAGAGGCGATTTGGCAGCAGCAGGTTACAAACCAAGGGCCTGTGGCATTGTCTGCAACAGCGCAGTGTGATTTTTTTTTTTTCTTTTTCTTTTTTCCCCCCTTGGAAATGGAGCCTGTAGCTGCCTGCAAGGTGTCGGCAGCCCACCCTTCCCTTCCAGGAGACCAGAACTGATCTGGCAGAGCCCTGAGCACCTCTTGCCATTGCCACCGAGCCCCGCGACGGTGGTATTTAATTAAGAAGCAGCCAGTGGTGCTGTTTCCCACAGCCCTGAGCCTGGCCTTTGCCACAGGGATGGATTTCTAAAAGCTTTGCTTCAAGGCGCGGGGTGAAGGCTCTTCTACCTTGCTCCTCCTTACCTAGGCAGCTCTTCAGAGGGGTTGCCATGTTTTCTGTTTCAGGAGGAAGGTTATATATTTATATACATGTGTGTGTATATAAATACAGATACATATATAAAAAATATAGCCCACAGCCTCTCTGCCGGCTGCCCACCGCCTGCACCTCTGATGCAAGAGGGCTCGGTGCATTTAAGCCACGTTTCTGTGCGTGTGCGGTGCTTATGCTCTGGTTTCTGAACTGAGCCCTTGCCAAACTGATTTCTTCAGGGTTTGGCTGCAAAAAAAAAGCAAGACTGAAGTGGAATCCTGGCTGCAGGCGGGCTGCTGGGCTAATGCACTTTTTGGCTGCTGACTGTGCTTGAGCCGGCAGCCCCCGGTCAGAGGTTTCTGAATTCTCTTGCGGGATGGGGCAGGGAGTGGGGACGTCTGGCACGAGGGGACAGCAGGAAAGAAACCCCTTCGGTCCCTGCAGCATCCCCAGGTGCTCCTCACCTGCCTGAAAACCCACGAGGGGCTTGTGCTCGGTGCTGGCCCTGCTTTTGGCTGGTGCCCTTTGCTCCGAGTCTGTTTAACCCTGGGAAAGTGGTGGCAGGACGGGACGCCTTGTCTTCACATCCCTGTAGAAAATAGGGAGGGAAAACTGCTGGGGAGCGTGGGGAATGCAGCTATTCCCAGCTCTTGTCACGGCTTTCCAGTGATGGAGGTGGCATTTGCTGGTTTGGGCTTGTGAAGGGGGTTACAGAGTGCCCAGTGCCCCTGTCCCACCACCTCCTCCCCGCCACGGTCTCAGCCCAAATCCGAAACCTTGTCCCTGCCGATGTGACCACGGGGAGCCTCCTTGCCGGTTTTCTCCATGTTTTGGCTTTCCCTGGGAGCCCAGGAGTGCCTGTTTCTCAGCGGGATGGCCGGGTGTCACTCCTGGTACCGGACACTTTCAGTTTTTAGGTGACAGAGCTTGTCAGGCACCCGGCAAGAAAGCAGCCGGGAGCTCCCCGCCGAGCCGCCGCTGGTCTGGGTTCAGGCCAGTGCTCATTCACTACAGTGCTTCCTGAAAGAGCGGATTTTTTTTATTTATCATTGTTTGTTGGTTTTTGCTCTGCGAGGAGTCTTCCCTCCTGCCCGCGCCTTGCCCCGAGCCCCTCCAGCTCCTCCCGTGTTTTGGTGTCGGGGCAGAGATGCTCCCGTGGGCTTTGCAGGGGTTTTGTTCAGCGACTTTATAAAGCTTGTATGAAATACTCCCAGCCATTCCTTGGTTGTTTTTCTACTTCATCCACGCATGGATTTACACACAGGCAGGAGCTGGGGGGGCTTTTTTTAAGTGGTAAAACTGAGTTTTATCCAGCTGCGTGCTGAGATTACAGAGGGGAGCCGGGTATCCCTGCCAGAGGGGTAAGACCGCTGGTTGTGGATGTAGCACTGCAATTCATTAAACATCAAGTAACTTTGCAATCCGTAAGGCAGCTATTAAAACACCCATGTTTCTTTTTCTGAGTATGTTAGCAGAATCTATTCCTGCAGGCGTGTGCGGCTGTCACTATTGGAAATCGCCTGGCTACTCTGAATCACCCTGCGCCCCACCCAGCCCTGCACCGCTGCGGAATTGCATTTACTGCTCCCAGACTCACTGGCAAACTCGCCCTCATCTTTTCCATGGGTTGGTTGGGCAAACCGGGCTAAAGCTGCACTCAGGGAGCGGCTGGGGAGAGCCCCCGGCTCCGGGAGCCCCGGAGCAGCCGGGGGGCCGGGGCAGAGCTGCCTCCCTTCAACCCTGCTCAAGCCTGGGATGCTGGAGGGAAAAGCTGTCCAGGAAAAAAAAAAAAAAAAAAAAATCCCCTTTTGGCTTGAAATAAGCTCCTGATTTGAAATAGCGGAGGTTTTCTGGCGCTTGTGTTTTAAGCAATAATTTTGTTTGTTTAATCCAGGCACTAATAGGAAACACGGAAACAGAGCTGATCGGTTATGGCAGCTTCTGTCAGTAAGGACAAAATTGAAGTATTTTGGGTAAAACAGGCTTTGCCCACGTCCTGAGGCACGCAGCAGCCTGCTCGGATGCACCGAGCTCCACTCACCCACCCCTCGGAGCCGAGCGAGACAAATACGTGGGCACAGTCAGAAGCTGCTGAGGATGTTGCACCAGCTTCTGCCTGATAAGATCTCTTGAAGAACTAAAACCAAGTGATAACGTTGCTCAAAACTGTGACAGCTTCAATCTACTGAAGAAAACAAGCAGCAGAAATCAAGCTTACCTTCCTGTGACTGCCATCCTTCGGGGGGGTGACATCCATGCTAGAGAGCGGGAGGAGCGAGCTTTCTGCTTTTATTTCCCAGCGATTTTCGCAGCAATCCCAGCCCCAGCGACTCCCCGTTAAACTTCCACATGTTTCCAGAGCTCTGGAATCCTGCCGGCATCTGCAGCCCAGTACAGTGGCTGCAGAACAGGAAATCCTGTATTTTGTTTCTCTTCACCACACAAAACGTGTACAGCTAATGACGTTAAAAGAACTGGGAAGGCGATGACGTCATTTGATCCAACTGCCGTGCGATGGAGACCTTGGACGCAGATTTCTTTCCTTCTTTTTGCACAGAAGTTGTGTTAGGTGATAGCGTCCTTTGGTCGAGCTGCTTCTGCTTTTATCCACAGTCGCTTGCCGTTTGCTTGCTAAAAACTATAAAATACAGAAGCAAAAATCTTCCAATAAGTGCTCGCTAAAGGAAAACTGAAACCTGTGCCAGTGTAAGTTACTGGAAGGTAGTCATTTTCCTTCATTTTCCTGGAATTTTGGTTAGCCTCAGACTGTCAAGGCTATGGGCTGAAGCTAGGGGTTTGGACTTCATTTCTGAAATAATATGATGGTTTAAGGTGGAGATTTTCCCAAAATACTATTGTTTAAAAAAAACCCATAATGTGCATCATTCCCAATTTTTTTCTTTTTGCCTCCTTTAATTCCTTTCCCATATATATATATGTGCATATGTATATAACTTTTAGTTCTTTTAATGCCTACTGAGTATGACCCTCTTTCTGAATTGCTGAAAACTGGCAGGCATATATTGTAGTGTAACTTATTATGAGCTGCCTCATTTCCAGCTGAACAGTTTTACTTGATATACAGGGTCACATCTCACAGCCCAGGGCTTGCGAAGATGATACGGCTGTTGGCACCTTTCCCTTCCTTACTGTAGGTATTGTATAAATAAAACTATTCTTGCTCTGTTCATCTATTTTCTGTAATTGGTCCTGTGACCCCGCAAAATTAACAGAAACATAACTGGAAGAGAAATGAAAGAAGGAAGCTATTATAACCTTTAATTGTAGAATAGGTCGCCAGCTCAGGGTCTGGGAGCAAGCGTGCCTTTTTCCCCACAGCACCTGAGCCCACCGGCTCTGCCGGCTGCGCGGTTGCCGGGGTTTCTCGGTGCCGGCAGCGATGCTGACCACGGGGACCTGAGAGCACTCCCGTGCCGTGATGTGGTGCGTCACGACAGTAGCGTAGAGAACGGGGAAGAGGATCCTTGACCTGCAGTGTCCTGTGGTCAGTGGAGATGCAGTTACTTAAATCCATTGGCCAACATCCTCATGAAGGCAAAGGCAAGACCAGTTTATATACCAGCCTTTATAGATATATCTATGGGCTTCTTCATCACCACTTGCTTATCCATCATGTAAATGTAGCCTGCGAGCAACTAAGTACCTGTGAAGCCCCATGCTTCTTGTCTCAGCTGAGAGCAAAGAGATTTAGAAGATGCAAGAGCTGTTTTTTCTTCTTGTGCCTCTTTTTCAGCAGCTGATGCCGATCCTTGGAAGAAAAAACAGTGCTTGTGTATTTGCAAAACGTTCACGGATTCGCAGAAGGGAGGCTGGCACTGCGCCCCATCCCTCTCCAGAGGTTAAAGGTTTATCCCGAAGTGAAGTGGCTGTTTTATCAGGATATCCTGCCTAGGACATCCTACTTCTGTGTCCGCAGCACACATCCAGTGCCGTATCCAGCCATCTCTGAGCCCTATTTTTAGGTGCGTTGTTTACAGCAGGGCTGCTGGGGAAGGCAAGGTCAGTGGATGTCCATAGCGAGGGTCAGACTCCCACCTCGGGGTTCATAACCACGTCGAGTCCTCCGCTCATCCGCTTTTTGGAGTACTTTTGCAGAAGATCATAACCTTCCTGGTCGTCAAAGGCTGATGGATTGACGAGCCTCAAGCCTTTTCCTTCAACATACGCTAATCAATCCCTACATTCTTCTTTCAACTGCATGCATATTTTCATTTAGCATTTCTGCTTTTCTGGCTCATTACCGATACTAAACAGGCATTTTACGCCATGCAGTGTTATACTTTCAAAGGCAGAAGACACAAAGGAATTTTTAAACAACTGTGAGACTTTATCTAAGGCCTCCAGATAAAGGTCGTCTTCGCCTTTAGCCTGGTATCCTGTGGGCAGAAGGCCAAATGCATATGATCAGCACCTCTTTAAACGCTCAGCGTTTAGAAATATCTGACAGGATGCACCTGAAGGATGTATGAAAAACAGTGGGCCATTCAGGAGGAGGAGGTCTTATTCACACAAAGCAACTCACCCTTGTGCAGAGACTTGCTGGGGCTTGACCGGGGCCCTTGGCACGTGGCCCATGGGGCTGGGTGAGCCCCTGGTGCCCTGTGGCACACGGTCCCTCTCACCACTGCACAGTGGTCTCTACAGGGGCAGCATTTTTAGGAAGCTTTGATTTATTTTCCAGCAAATAATTGTCGCTTACTCCCTACCTTTTCAGACTAAACCCTTGTGTAATCCATGGAGCCAGCACTTTTGGTCAAAATGCACCAGTCATAGACCCGAAATCTGTTAAATGCAATAAAGGGTTTTCATATTTTTCAGCTGGCTCCTAGCTGTTGAGCTGTTATCCTGCATTTACAGTATATTTTGGTTTTTTCTCTGCGCAGAGAGCTGGTAATTTCATTTAAGGAAAGGAAATGAAGCTGAGGTACTCGCAAGATCCTGCAGCTCAGAACCTGAGGCTGCAGAAAGGCATTAAATCCCATGGGGTTTCTTTCCAAATATGTTTGCTGTCACGCATGGGAGGGCCCCTTCTCAAGCAGGAGAGGAATTACCAGACCTCTGATACCGGTTAAGATGGGGTGGCCATTTACTGGCACTGCAAAGAAACATATTTTCTTTTGCTAAGAGGCGAATGGTGCTAGGGAAGGAGAATATGTCATGCCGTGGTTTTGCCCAGGACCGTGCCCTCAGGACACATGCACCGCCGTCGGTGTGGGTGGTTTGGAGACCTCACCGTGTTTCCACCCTGAGCAGTTCCCTTCGGGGTCAGGCTTGACGCAGGGTTGCTCCAGCACCAGGTGCCCGTGGAGCCCTTCAGATCCATCCTTCACAAACCTGCGTGGCGGTACCCAGCCTCTTGACTCAGTTAACGTCTGCCTTTCTACGGCATCTCTGTTGAAAGGCTGTTTTTTTGTGTCTGCCTGTGAAGGATGAAGATGTCTTCTTTTTATAGCTGGTGAGTTTGGGCAGTGGGACCAGCACAAGAGATAATCCAGGAGCAACATCATGAAATTATATTTCCTCTTGTCAAAATAATAAACGTGTTTTATGGTCACAGGAAATGGGGTGAATTACAGGAACCGGAGCTGGGCACATTGTGCCTTTGAAAGTGTGAGAGTGCTGGCAGGCAGAGCCAGCACCTGCAGCCCCAGGTCCTGTGTCAGGTCCAGCACCTCCCAGCCATGACGACAGCAGAAATACTGTCCTCCTCAACAGTAACGCTGGATTTGTCTATTCTGTTTTTGAGACACACTGCTGAGGTTTTGGAGGACTTGAACTAAAAGCTTGGAGTTTCCCATCTGGGTTCATGGGGGCCAAACTGACGGTCTTTGACTTTCTACATGCTTTCAGAAAATTATGAGTTTTCCTTGATCTCTTTTTACTTTGAATTGTTGCTCTCTAGGCTAGCTCACCATCGTGGCTAAATTTCTGTTGTGGTTTAACGCCATTTGGCAACTAAGGACCACACAGCTGATTTAACTCTATCCCAGCCAAAACCAATATGCTTCCCCATGCACCAGAAGAGACCATTAGACCAAGGTGTCTAACCTCCTATACATCAAAGTGACCTGTCTTGAAAGGCTGAAAGTGTCAAGCGTGTGGCTCTTCCTCACAGGCTGGGGCTGCGGTATGTAAAAGACCATTTTGGGGGGGTCTAAGGGAGTTCAGAGGGCGAGCGAGACAGGATGACGGGGGAGAGCGCGAGCAGCCGAGGTGCTTGGGGATGCCATCATGGTGATGGGGAATGTTATCCCTCATGGAGCCACCAAATTCCTTGTTAAGGTTAAGGGTGGGAGAGCCACCATCACTCTTTGGGCATTCAGCTGCTGGAGCAGATATTCCCCTGCTGGGTCCGTGTTATAACTTTCAGTACGTAGGGGACAATAGTTACCAATTTCTGCTTTACCAATCTTGTCGTAAATGACGTGAGTGCTTCTTTAAGCCATATAGATTTGGATCTGTAGAATGATTGTTGGATGAGATAGAGAGAGATGGTTTCTGTGGTCCTGCCTGCATGTAAGGATGATAGCAGTCACCCCTCAGCCGGTCACGCACCACCTGCAGCACAGCTATTTCCATGGAGGACCTTTCTTTCCTCAAAATACTTCTAAATCCAATGTAAGTGTTGTAGTTAAAAAAAACCAAAACAAAACATAAAACACCAGTCATATTAGAATGGGATGAAAACCTTCCTGTAGACGAGAAAGCAATCCGTTTAAGAATAACAAAAGTTGATGCGCTCCATCACTTGAACTCTTTGATTCAAGGAGGAGCTGATCCCATTCAGTTTTCTAGGTACAAATGATAACTCTGAAACTCAGCTTATGTTTGCAAAAATGCATTTATTTTTCAAGCATCAGTTTTTTGGAAAGAAAAATGTAGGACAACTACATAATTACCATAACAATGCCTTCAACTTGTTTTCACCAGATAAATGGAGAATTCTGTGATAAAGAAATCACAATAAACAGCTCCCATTTACATACTAGCTGATCAAGGTCCATAAAAATGCTCAAAACAACCATTGAAACCAAAGTCTCCTTCACTGACAATATTATACAGTTTCTAGCTTATGAGAAAACTACTAAATTGACAAAAAATTCATTACGCATGCTTAACTGTGTACCTGAGCATCAACCTCTGCTCACGTTTTTAAGGGGACTACTTGCAGTGTGTAAACATGTATGTATATCATTGGCATAACGAACTGCCCGTTAAATCGGAGAAAACATTTCCAGTGACTTCAGTGGGAGATGGACTGTTTGCCTACTCCGCAGCTTTCTCACCAGAAGCCTGCAAGAATACTCTCTCTGTGAAAGTTACTTCCTTCAGATAGGTGTATTTTGGTATTTTCATTTTTCTACACGTAAGATTAAGTTCATCATACTGTAGCCCATAATCATCTTCTCACAAATGGGAGGAGAACCACAAGAGCTTATTGTATTCAATGAGTATGTCTTCGCTGCCTTTTAGAGGAACTCCAGCGTAATGAGTATTTAAACCTGGCTATTGTTTGCTTTTTCTCATTTTATTGTAAAACAGTCAAGTGGGAAAACATAATATGCAGAAAATTTTTGGCTGAGTTAAAATGTAATTAAGTGGAATTGAGTAGTTAGAAATATACTTAGCAAGTGTTTCTGATATTTCTTCTGTTTCTGTAGCAACGTGTAAGATGCTGGCACTGGTGCTTACTGAGAATTGTACACGTTCCTTTTGAAAAAACACAGGTTTTCAAAGGCAATAAAATCAGCGCCTGTGTTCAGCCAAAAAAATCCCCAGGTATCATGAGGATACCCTTGAAGTTATACAAAGTGGGTGAGCTTTAAGAGCTGTCACTAATTTAAAATTAGGGGTAAATGGCATCCTTTCTTGTTACTGCTTTTCATATCTTCATAGCTGATGAAGTTACAAAAATGTAAACATTAAGATCATGAGAGGAGCTGGTGGAAAAAATCACAATGAATAATTTACTTAAGAAATTAGCCTATGCTCAATTAGTGAAATCACCTTGGCAAGGACACTTCTCTTTTTAAACAGTTAAACACAGGTACCTCTGAGGCAAAGAAGCCATATGCAGAAGAGAGCGAGGACCTGAACGGTACCACCAGCATCATCAAATCCACCTGCTCCGATGCCAAGTCCGGCTGCGCCCAGCCCACGGCACGTTCGCGATGGTCCTGCTGCGGGGTCCAAAGGCGAAGGGCACGTGCTGATGCCCCCCTTGCCCCAGGGGCAGCTTGGAGGGAAGAAAGTCACTGAGAGCAAGGGAAGGTCCCATTCTCTGGAGTGTTTGAGGAGCTGTCGGGAGAATTTGTCCTGCAGAGGGTCTTGCACCAGCTGTAGGTGCAAGTTACGGGATGCGTCACCATTAAGGAGCAAACTTAGGGCTGGGTGGGGAGGAAATAATGAACGAGAGCGGGAGGGGGCGTGCGGGAAAGGTGCAGCAGAGGTAAGCGTGGTGACCGGTGGGATGCACTCAAAGCCGGAGCTGTTGTGCTGAAGCAAGCTGCCAATCTTCACGCATCTGCAGCCCTGAGTGCAGAGACCAAAACTGCCAAAAATTTATTATTACTGGCCATTTTCAGGTTCTTGTATGCGTTGTGTGTTTTTAGCAGAGAAGACACTTCAGCGGATGTCAGTGTATGGATGTGGGATTGTCTTTGGCTTGATCATAGAGCCATGGAGTTGAGAAAATAGAAGAAAACCTCCTGGGACGTTTCCACCATTGCCTAGCAAAAGCTTTGTCGCTCCCTCCTGTATATTTTCTAGTCCAGCTAGGTCAGGCGTGGGTGGCACAGCGGTAGGTGTAGTCACACCAGTTGGGTCGCTCATCAGCTCCCAACTTATTGGTCTTAAACAGAGTTTTACCTTCTATGTATCGAAAGATTTCCACTGCCACAAAACTCTCCTGAATAAACTTGCAGAATCTTCCACAACAGAGTTGGTAATCGAATATCACAAACCAGTCCCAGATTTCATATGAAATATCTTCATTCTTTTAAGGTGGCTTTCATGTCATTCCTTAATTGATGAGGCACTCTCTTTGCTCATGAGCCGACTCCTGATGACCATGCTGCTGTGCCTTGATATCTGGTCCTGAAACTCTGAAGTCATAAAGAAATACAGGATCGGATCCAAACAGCAGTCCAGACTCGCGAGACTTAAGCAAAAGGGTTGGGTGTAGAGCGTGATGGTACTCAGGAAGCAGTCTGTAATGACATTTTCTTTCACCAACATGTAGAAAAAGAAGTTGATGTGGTATGGTGCAAAACACACGCAGAACACAATGGCACACATGGAAACCATCCTTAAAGCCTTCCGCCTCTCACTGCTGTTTTGCAGCGGTATCTGGAAGCCCCGAAGAGAGTCTTTTGTTTTCCAAGTACAGAACAAAATAATGACGAGAGGGCCGACAAACCCGAAGAGCTCTGCCGTGCCTGTCATCAGCACGGTGGCCACCTTGCTGTCGATCTGCCAGACTTGAAGGTCCGCAAAGCAGGTATTCGTGGTTTCGGCCAGGCCGTTGCTGCGCATGATGGGGAACGGCAAGCAGGCCACCCCGACAAAGAGCCACACTACAGCGCTGATGGCTACGTCGTACCGCCGCTTCCAGTCCTTGGCTTTGAACGGCTGGTACAGGAAGAAATACCTCTGGATGCTGATGCAGGTGAGGAAGCAGATGCTGGCGTACATGTTGAGGTACTTCAGGTAGAAACACAGTAAGCAAAGGAATCGCCCAAAAGGCCACGTGGAGTTAATATAATAGTATATTCGCAGTGGCAGCGAGAGCACGTGAGCCAGGTCGGCCACGGCCAGGTTGATCATGAAGATGACGGCTTTGTTCTTCTTGCTGATGAAGCGGCACAAGACCCATAAGGCAGCGCTGTTGGCCAGGAGGCCGGGGATGAATATGATGGTGTAAGTGGTTGCGTACAGGCTGTTTTTGAACGTTATATTGTGACTGGAGCAGGTCTGGTTGCTCTGCGTCATGACTGTGCTGCTGGAAGCACTTGTTGTGGTATAAGGTAGGTGGGTCATTCCTGTAGAGAACAAAAATAGGGGCTGTAAAGGCAAAGGCATTGCAAGAGTTGTAGATATTCACATTTGCATTTCCTATTTGTCTATTCAGTACAAAGTAGAGATTTGGAAATGTCTTCTGCATAAAACATCCTGCTGTCTTCTTCAAAGCTGCCCTTTCAGAGGTCTCCCACTATTCACGCAGAGGTGGGGGACCATTCCTGTTGTGTCAGTCCCCGTGCTGGGCTGTCCGTGTGCCATAAGCACGGGCGAAGCTGAGCCGTACTGGGAGAAGCTGCCTATTCTTTTGGCAGCTCAAGGTCACCTGTGGTTTGGTCTCTGGGTAGCAGGGGAGGAATACATGGAAGAAAGGGGTGCCATAGCCCAGCTTCTGCGTGTGAGCAACCACATGGCTCAACGATCAAAATGTGGGTGCCAACCACTGCATCATACCAGCCTTTAAGTTATACGTTAGGCATTGCACGGGTGGCCTGTCTCCTGACCCCATCAGTGGCCCTCATGGACCCACCTTCTCTGGCCTGACGGGGACAGGCCATGTGGAAAAGGGTAGCAGGGAACGGGCTTGAGAAGTTTGACTGTTGTAAGTGCAGCCAGTGCTCCTGAAGTGTGCTGCCATGTATTTAAGCTAATGGAACAAGTAGAGACCTAATCAGATCACCGACTTCCATTTCTCATCGCCCTAGCAGCCTCAGCTTAACACTTTTTTCCGTCAGATAATTTTATTTTTAGATACTTCCAATTTCTGGCTCTCCTTCGATTCAGATGAGTAGGGATGGCGAAATGTCACACGTTGAACTGTTGGGCCATCTTTTTTTTGTCAGCTCTTGTAACTGGGACTTCTCTTCAGTACGGGCAGGAGGGGTTTGGTTTTATCAGGTATTTCCCCATAGCGTTATAATTCTCATTACAGTGATTCCCTCCTGTGTCTAATACAACGGTTAAAATTGAATATCAGCTTCCTATTTCATGTGGCACTGCAGACACTGATTCATTCCTCCTGACTCATTTCCTGCACCACTGGCAAGTGGCATTTGCCAGAAAAAGTGTCTCTGTAGGTAGATATTAGTAACTCATACCCTGTTACTAGTGGTTTTTTTCCTTCATGTTACAAAAAAAGAGTAGCGTTTAGAGCTCTCAAGTGACAAAGAACAAAAATAGCTGTTTTTTCAGCTTGTTAATCATTGCGGTACTTGGACTTGGCAGTTCGTACAGACACTGTTCAAGGCTGCTATGGAAGGGTTGTAATTCAGGCCCCAGAGATGCCCAGACGTGGCAAGGTCCCAGCACGGGACACAGGCCACCCTCACCGCGAGTGCAGTGGCTCTGGCTGATGCTGACAGTGAGCAGGGCCACCTAACCACTGCTCCCGCGGGTTCCCTAAACAGATGCTGCTGCCAACTTTCTTGCTTTTCTTTTTAAATTTGTCTTTCATTTTCTCACACTCTTGAAAAAGCAAGGTCTGCATGTTTATCTCCTGCAGCACCCTCGGCTTTAGCAACTGGGCTACATCCTCCAGTTGCACCAAACTTCAAAGAAATGCTGCAGTTGAGAAACCCTCTATCTAATCCCCCTCCTTCACCAAGATGGCACGAGTACACTGAGGCCAGGTGCCTCAGAGCAACCTCCCAGGCTGGTTTTGTCCCTTCAGGACAATCCCTCCAGTCTGCAATTCACTCCCAGTAACCCTCACCCCAAGGCAGCTCTGGGACAAGATGCTCTGCTCCATGGTGGGGTGTCCCCAGCTGCCCCCATCCCAGGACACCACAGCCTTGCTCCTTTCACAAGGACAGAACATGTCCCTGAGGAGGGAAGAGGGCTCAAAAGGTGCTGGAAACGAGGGGGCAAGATACATCTGGCCCACGGCCTTATCTCCACTGCTCTGAGAAGCAACGTTGGAGGCCTCCCACTCTCCTTTCTGGTGGTCCTCAGGACACTGAGACAGGGAGTGGACAGGGCATGGAGCTGAGCACTGGGGTGTTCATTCAGGGCGTTGCTTGTCAGAGCGGTAAAGTTGGGTTACATCCCATTTCTTGAGAGTGCTGTGAATTCCTGTCGCTCAGGATGTTTGTGATCCCTTTCCATCTGGTTTGTCTGCAGCTCTAGCTGGACATGCTGTCTGCTGCCTTGTATCCGGCCAGAGCACTGCTCACTACACCCAATTTCTGNAACACGTTCCAGCAACTCCAACCTGAAGAAGGTCCCTTAAGGTGACCTCCAACTTTGCCAAGAAGCCATTAAAGAGCCACTTTCAAAGTTACTAGCTGCCTGGTTTCCCTTGGATGTCAAGGTTGGACTGACTGCCTGGTGCTCCTCCAAAACACAAGTGCTAGATGGCCATTGAAACAGTGGAGGATTAGGTACATTTGCAAAATGTTCTATTTTAAGGACATGGTTATTTTTAAATGCTGGACATGTGTTCTTCAATTCAAATGAGTCATAACAGTCGGTTTGGTTATTGAGGTCCCCAGATACAGTTAGCCCTTATTTACATTTCATGTGACAGCTAAGGACCAGACCGCAACGTCAGCAATCAGAGTAATCAAGTTCAGGCCGCTGACTCAAACTGGCCTCTGAATGGAGCCATTTAGGGTAAACCGACGTGTCCAGGATGTGTCTGCTGTAACAAGAGGGTGATGCTGAGTGCAGACGCTTGATACCAGAATTCAGCCTTCACTTTCTGATTGCAGCAAACTGTGCCCAGGCGTGCAGGCGAGCACAGGGCTGGGCTGCAAGGGCTGCAGCATGCCCGAGATCATGGTGGAGCCCCCAGCATGGAGAGGTTCCCCTTCGGCCTTCATCTGCTAATTGTCCACAAGGTGTCAGAGTTAATCAAGGTTTCATTTCTTTGCCCTCCTCTTTAAGGTATTTTTCTAACCCCCAAGGGACTGGGGCTGTCTGAGTGGCGGGAGGCAGAGGCGGTGGTGTGACTATGGTCTCGTGAGTTTGTGTTGCTATCTTCTAGGGTGATCCCAAATTGAAAAACTCGTGTGTTGCTGAATAACTGATATTAGGAAAACAAATGGTCCCAGGAGTAGTCCTCATATTGCTGGTATTTACAGGTAAGAGAGTCCTGAAAAGCTGCACTTTGATGGAGACCAGGGAGCTGCTTTGAACCTTGGAGCCAAAAGCTTATAAAACCCAACCTGTGGAAGTGCAGGTGATGTCCCATCCCCACCGCCCCGAGCAAACATAACATCGTGATTTATAACGGGAGACGTATGGCCCGTGGAGTCAGAAAAAGCCTCTCCTTTGCATTCAGTGAACTCGGGGTCAGGCCATTTACAATGAAGTGGATGAGCAGGATGACCGGCTGGCAGTGCAAAAGCATGAACACAATTAATATATACATGGGTGATGTCTGCTGGCTCATCAGAACAGGGCACTTTCTGAGAATGAATGACTTCATTACAAAGTCATAAAAATATAGTGAGATTAAACCATCTCTTTAGACAGAATGCACCCAGGCATATGCACAGGGGACTAAAAACAATTGCATTTCTGCCCTTCCTCCCACTTCTCTTGTTCAGATTGGAGCTGAATCCTACACTGTCCCCTTATCTTCCCACCTGTGCACAAAAGCAGACACACAGAGGCACCACTGAATGTCGGTCTGAAATTGGGTCTCCAAAGCTGTTCAGAAAGCAAAGTCATTTGCTGCATGATGTGTGTACAGCAAAGGTAGCAGGCTGAAAAGCTCCATCAGATTTTATCAACGCTTATTTACATATCGCAGGGAGACAGCTCCTACTAAAACATTGTTTTCAGCATATGACATTTCAAAAAAATTGGTAGTAAATAAATACACTGTCATCTAACTACTGGTTTTTACATTTTAATTAGAGTCTGTATTTCTGAGGCTGTTGCCATAAGAACATAATTAAGTGTGCACGTTATTACTTGTAGTTGGATGTTTGGAAACTAAATGTGGCATCTCCAGGAAAAAGATGTTCATCTTGCTAGGACTGAGAAGCACAGGAATGTCATTCCCGAGTCCTGGATCTTTCTGGCATGCCCATCAGCAGAGAGGTTAATTGATTTGATGAAGACAGAAATGCCTCTACACTCTGCCCTCATTGCACGGCCATGAATATCTCACGCTATTGCTCTCACCCCTCGGTGTGAAACCTCCGCAGTCAGAAGTGGAAAGTTCTACAGTTAAAGGTACTTTTTCTGGTTTTCTTCTTCCACAAAGAAGAGCAGATCTGGGTTGTCTGATCTGTTGTGATGAGATGTTTTCATTTTGCATCACTAGTCTAATTCTCACTTCTGCAGCTCTGGCAGCTGAAGGAGCCGGGCACGCACACGCGGCAGGACGCCGGCAGCCTGGTGGGAGCACTCGCTCCAGGCTGTCCCGCCGATGGACTTCCATCGTGGATGCAGTTCCCGTGGCTGGTGGTGTGCGTGCCGGAGCCAAGGTCCCGGCACTTTCACTTGACACCAGAAAACATGCCCCTGCACAAAAATCACACTCTTACTGCACACATCCTACCGCTCCAGCCTGCCGCTGAAGTCCTCTCCTACAGCAATCTGCGGCAAGCCAGACCTGACATACTGACTCACCTGCAGCGCGATTCCCTTTTGGCTTACTTTAAGAAATTTCAGATTCAGGGGCCACCCACTATGAATCCTGTCTGTAATTGCCAAAATGCGTATGTGCTATATCGCTCTGCTCCTGTCAGAGCTGAGCTGCTGGTGCAAGTGAATGCAAGCCCATCAGTAAACCAGCTTTTACAAAGCACGGTTTAAAAGCTTCAGCCTGTGAAGTAAGTTACGTTTTGATCCAGACCAGTGACTGCAGTCTGAATTATGAATTAAAACTGCCTCAGGATTCTCATCAACAAAAAGAAGTCCAAGCAATCTTGCTGTTTTTGTCATATTGTGTCCTCCTGACTAATATTAATTTCCTACTCTTGCAATTTAGTCAAAAAGCGTTGGATAGCACAAAGACAGGCAGCATGTAGATTTTATTTATGGTAATATAAATCACCGTTAGAAAAAACAGATTTGCAAGTTTCCCTTACTGTCAAGTATGATTTTAAAATAAAAGATATTCCCTGAGAAATCTGGCAAAAGAAAGAGATTGTGCCTAGTAATGACACTGGAGAACAGTTGCAGAACCACTAATTGCCCACGCTGTGACATTTTGCTTTCTCTAGCAACAGCAATTTCATGCAGCCGCTGTTCCAACTCCTCCATGTGTTCCTACAGAGGATTGGCGCGCAAGGAGGACTGCTGTTTTTGCAAGACTCAAAGCACCACAAATCTCCTCCTGGCAAGAGCCAACCCCTAAGAAAAAGTCCGAGGAGCGCAACGTTTTTGTAGGAAACAGCGTAGGCTCGTGAACGTTGGTTCTAGATCACAAAGAGAGAGCTTAAAAGCAGCCTTACCTTTTCAGGCAGAAACGCAGCTAAGTGCAGCCGTGCCGTCAGGAGGAAGCGGAGTGTCCCGGCTGCACCGCACCAGCCTTGTTTACGTGTGCGAGCGCCCTGAGTGACATCAGGGGTGCTGCAAGGTGCTGCTTTGCCTGCGGCTCTGCACGGGGGCTGCTGCCGGGGCGGGCGCCGGGCTCGCAGCCCCTGCCTGCTTCTGTGGGACTCGCTTGCTCGGCTCCCAGCCCCGCCGAGCTCAATACCGGCTCAGGCGCACGTCACGGTTGCCCCAAAATTGGGTTCATGTGCCTTCGTCCTCGGTGTTTTCTTTCCCGCTGCTCCGCCAGGATGGCTCGGCACCCCGCGGGCTGCTGCGGGACAAGGTTCCGAGTGGAGCTGGGTGCTGCTCCGTGCGGGGCACCCCTTCCTCCTCTCCCACTCTTCCTCCTCTCCAAGCACAGCTCCGAGCTGACCATGGAAACACTCCCGAGGCTTCTGCTTGCTCCTCCCTGGGGAGTTCAGCTTTGCTCTCGCCTCCTGACCGAGGGGCTTAGACAGTCATTGCTGTGTGTGAGCCTCGGCTGGTGGTTGCTCCGTTTCACCTAGTGCTAAGTCCTCTTGCTGATGAAATCCAACTTCCCAATGGCTTTTTATAGCGCTCGTGTGAGCCTTGCTTGACATTTCTCTTGAACTAAATAAGCAGGCAGCTCAGTTTACACTTGCTGGAGTTTGCTGCCAGCAATGTCAAACGGTGGCACTTCTTAAATTGTTTCAAGCAATGGGCTGAAATCCAGCCTCACCCTTATCCCAGGGGGTAAATGCATTAGTGAAGGTAGGACTTTACCCACTTAGAGGATCTAATTGTTTGGATTTTCAGAAAGCCTGGTTTGCCTCTTCAGGATCAGCCTCTGGCTTGCAGCACACTACTGTCCCTGTAGCTCCGCGGTTAAACTCTCTGCTCTGTCGTGGTTTAAGAGTGTGAAGTAGAACATCGCTGCAGCTACTACCTGACCTGGGGACAATACAGACGGTGATGTCTGATTGCTCAGAAACCTCAGAAACCCAAAACTAATTGCTCTTGCTCAGATAAGAATGCCCTGCAATGAACACCCCCTAAAATGGAGTGCTGTGCTTTACAGACAGTTCTGTTTCCATGAATTGTCAAAGGAGGTTGGTAGAAGTTGGGACATTGTCAGATGTTTATTTTAAAATTATTTATATGGGCTTCATGACAAGTAATATTGGCCGATGTTGCAGTGTTTATCAGTACATCCTGTTTAGCTGATTTTTTAAGTTGTTCATCAGCGATGGAAACGTATTTGCTGGAATTTATCCAATCACAAAGTTGTCTTTGACGTTAAATCACTGCACAATGCTCTGCAGCCCGACAAGCTAAGCAGAGCCTCATGTGGGAACAGCAATTCAGAAACAGTTCACTGATTGACCCGGCTAGCGTTTGTGGAAAACAAACATTATCAACTCCTCTGCAGATGCTCTCTTGTCTGCATGAACTTCCATCTATAACGCTTTCATCCCTCACTCAGTTGTCACTAATAGACCTGACTGATTTGAGCGAAAGCCTCGATCTTTATAGAAAGGAGACATGCAGTTAATCATAGCTGCACTTGTACATGTTGGTTACAAAAGTAGTCTATAACAATAAAAAAGGGTGATTGTGAAAATACACTGTATACTTAAGAACAGGTCTACTTACGGAAGAGGTGCAGCTTCTGTTGCTGCTCTACACTCATGCACATAAATTGTTCTGGCAGCCTGGTTTAGGGCAGATTGTTACACAAGAAGTGTAGGACCAAGACAGAGATATAAAGGCACAAGTCATATAAAACCTGCAGAATAGTTCTGTTGATGTTCTTTGTGCTTAAATTTACCCAGTTGCAAAGTGGGGATAACACTTTCCTGTCTCAAACTGAAGGACGTTTGCTGTCTGGACTCTTGTAAGACTCAGCTAGAAGATTACATACATTCAAAAAACTTCCGAGTGACCTGTCCAGTACCCTGCATGCTTGGTACTGGAAGAGGACTATGGTACAGCCAGCCTGGAGAATTTGAACCTTGCTTGCCGGTATTGCATATCAGTTATCCTGCAGGCAAGGAGTGAGGAAGTGGCTTTTTCTGCTGATAAAACCCAAACTTACTCTAAGGATTTAGCAGACAGTTATATTGGTTACAGATGTACTTTCCCTATAGAGCTATTTGCCCTAATTATGTAGGTAAAACTTTGATTTGCATAGCATGCCTAGGACTGTTCCTGCTCTTGGTTATTGCTTACCAGAATCATGAGCTTGCCAGAAATATTTGCTACCATAATTACCTATATTAGAGGAGAGCTTGACTCCTGCAAAACAGCATGGGCAATATTTCCTGGAGTTCAGAGACGGGGCTTGACCTCAGCTGCACTTGTGCTGCTGGGGCTGGTTACTCGGGGACCTTCCCCGGGGTGGTTCGTAGCACGACTTTTGTGTCCTGCACTTTAGAAATGAAAAGCCCGTGTGGAGCAACCTCCCCGGCGAGAGGATGCCCCGGGCTGCCGCCGCCGCGGAGCCTACCTGGGGGCTGAACCGCAGCAGCAGCCTGGACGTTAGCGGCTGCAGCACCTGGTGCCGGCGCTGCTGCCGTTGTGTAATGAATAATTGAGCAATACACGCTCTCGTGGCTTTCATGCAAAAAATAGCTCCACATTTGCCTGTTTATCTGTTAGGAAGCTTGTTTCAACGTGCAAGAATGAACATATGTGGCAACATGTTCCTGTGCCTTTTTCACGCTTCTGTTTCTTGTCTGAGTTCTTTTCCAAAATCCAAAATTAGGTTGCTACTATGTGTCTTACCAGGCAATAACAGCATCGATGCGTTTTAGTTCACAGAATATTTGAAGCAGGGTTTTTTAGATATGCATATTTTCCACAGGTACAAGAGAAGGAGTCACATGAGGAAAAAAATCAGTGTCCAATGAAACAAATTACAGCCCTTTAGTGGGAACCAGGGGAAAAACAATCGCATGTCTAAAGTATTATTAGTATCACTAATATTATATAATTATTAACATTTGCCTGAAATAAAGACTTAGAGTTAGATTTCATGTCGTAGCTTGGATAGCAAATTTATTTTGCTGTCAACTCAAGCCTTCGTAGTATGGAAAAGCAGATATTCAGTGAATGATACTACCAAGAAGTTTTATGAATTTTGTCAAAAGTTGTACTACGACAAACAGAAAGTAAATATTTGTATCCTGATTGTCTTTCTTCTTACAGAGAATTAGACAGGTTTATTTAAAGGAGTACAATCACTTATAATAGGAAGTGAAAAGCATATATGCGGATTAAAGTACATAAATATGTTGTTTATTCTAAAATCCTCTTGCATGCTCTGAATCAGATAAAAAAAAGAGGAACGCAGAATGGCAAACATTTCAAAATTCTGTACTTTTATCTATGTATTTGGGCCCCCAGATGGTAATCTTTTTTTCTCTTGCAAAAAAAAGAAAAAGCAGGCACATTGAAAAGGCAAAACCGGGGTGTACTGTGAGAAATAATTTCTAATTACCTGCCTGCATTTTTATGGCAACTGAAATATCATTGCTCACTAGTGACTCTTTTGCTGTTACAGAGCTAAAATGACATAGCATAGTTAAACCATGCTGTTAATAATTTCCTCTGATCCTAGTACAGACGCACATGTTACTTTTGTCCAAAAAAGAGGCAGATTCTGTTTGAAATAGATAGGGTTTTAATTCGAAACAGGAGCATTTCTTAATAGAGAAGCCTGCTGGTTCTGTCTTAGTTCATCATTGACTACATCCCACAACACCCGCTCCCTTCCGTGGGCTCTTGAAACTGTGAATAGATAATGAACTGAAAACATTCATATCCAAGTGTTTCTACAGTAACGAAAATATTCCTCTAGGACAGCAGAAAGAGAAAGGAAATCTTAGAACGTTTTGGAGTCTGGGGTACCCAAAACCTTGGAAGCTCACCCCAGATTTTATTCAGACCAGCTGAGCACCTTGAATCTCTGGAACTGGATGAAACTCTGAGAAGATTTTTTCATGGGAGATTTGGGGCTTGCCAATACCAGCCACAAGTCCTTACCCATCACAACCGTTGCTCTTTTGTTACTGTTATTTACCTCCAAAGTTCTCTTTTTCAGCAGAAACTAAAAAGGAGGAAATATGTCTTCTACTCTAACACATCAGAGCCTCTGAGAAGTGTTTTCCATGCAACTGATACTAAAAATAGCTTCATCAGTTGTCTTTCCTAAAACTTCTTTGCCATCCTTTACAGTTCAGAATCCCTTGACACACCGAATCCAGTAACCTACAGCGTTTTGGAGGGGATAAAAGAAAATTTGGTGGGGGAGGGAGTGCTTATTTTTGCTGTGGTGATTTTAATTTCTTTGCCCAGTCTGTCCAAGGGGCTTGCAAAAGTTCTCTTTCCGAAGGGGTCTGTATAGCAGTGAGTAACCCTGCAGCAGCTGCTGCAAGCCTGCGATTCCTTTTTCTTATCCGCACAGCATATGGAACACATCCTTTATGTGCTTTTAGGAGCTTTATGCTAACTGCCATTGCTCACTGCTCGGCAGTGTTCCTGGAGGAGAAAGACTGGCACAATCTGATGAGATCCAACTGAATGTAAAGGTTATACAGTTACAGGCTTTAGAACTCTCTGCATGAGGATCTTCTAGTATCAGATCATCATACGAAGGGAACCAAAATCAGCTTAGAAGCTATCTGCTAGCGTTATGTCAACTCTTACATGCTGGTGACTAACCTCTTTTGTACTGGCAAGCCAATTATAAGAGCGGTGGTAATGAAAGTCTGCGACAGTGGTGTGAACTTGTACATCCTCAGGTTGTTGCCATTGGGAACCTACCTGAAATACAATAGCTTTCAGGAAATGAGGTTTTCAAGCTGCATTGGAACCATTGGGGCATTCCCAGCCCGCCTAAGCCAGCAGATACGATAACTGTAAAGTGCCGTAGTGCCTGGGTCGACAGGGGAAAGCTCGTGAAACTGGTGTGGGAAGATCCACAGTTCTGAGTTCAGGTATTTGCATGTTTGCAGTACTTCCTCTCAGCAGACCAAAGGAGTTGCCATCCGTTACGTGACACGGCCTACCAGCATAGGAGCGCACATCATGATTTAACACACGTGGAGAGGCAGAGGAGTGGGCACCGGGAAGGCTGGAAGGAAAAGGAGCCTGCTTCAAAAGCCATTGGTGTGCCAATGTCCCAGACACTGTCTGTGACGTTGCAGGCTGCTGCACCCTGCACATGATGGCTGCAAAGTGAAGGGCAAGCATTTTTATGCAAACTGGAACACAAAAAGCAATAAACTCGACGGGGGATTCCCGAGACTGGAAAACACCCTCCTAACAAATACGAGCAACCTCCACTGATGTTCTTCTTCATCACATTTGCTTCATAAGGCTGTGCTTCCTCTTTCACTTCATCTGGGTAGATAGCAGCAAAGGTTTCAGCAAACAGAGCACTTGATTAAATTTAAAAACTAGGAATAACCTGACAAGAATGAGGTCAGACTGCTAACATACACAAATGAGATGGTGCACAGATCAAACCATACAAGAGCAAAAGTAAAAGCAAGTCAACTAAACTCAATATATCAAAGTACTGGTAGAGGTGTGGCACTAAAGCTAATCCCCTGTAAGCCCCTTTCATATCTTCTGCCCTAAACCAAAGCCAACTGCAGCTAAAAGAAGATGAAATCCTTCGCAACTTCACTGGCCATCCTTCAAAGTAATAATCAAGAGTGTGCAGCCAGCAGCGCGTGGGCTGAGGCCCAAGCAGCCGTACATGCTGCTGGCAGGCCACAGCGCTAACAGGAATCCAGGCTGGAAAGCTCTCCCCAGCATCCAGGCAGTAAAGAGGCCACGAGGGTGCAGAAGAGCCAAGAGATACAGGAACAGGGAACAGTGGGACTGCAATGGAAACACCTTCTGTTCATGCTCTGTAGGACAAGACCATGCTACACATGGGATATTTCCCAAGGGAGGTTAGCAGGTGTCTGCACCCCCAGATATTGCGCGGAGCTGGCCACATCATGCTGGACTGGTGCGGTAAAAGGCCTGTCAGGTGCCCCGTAGGACAAACAAGGTACGTCACAAGCATGAACACAGGGCTGGGCATGTGCCTGGGTATCAAAATGCAAACCTGTGCAGAGAAAAAAATGAGGTCAATGACGTTAGTTAACACCAAGAGATCAACAGCAATGGTCATATTTCAGGTCTACTCTGGGTAGCTCCTGTCTGGCAAAGGACTCCAAGGAGAATGATTCATAGGAGAAAACAGGCTCATGAAACAATCATTTTTTCACTTCATTAAGATCAGAAACAGCACTGGCAGTACCTACAAATCAAAGCGTCTACAACAAGGATTTCACTGGTTCATTGGAATAGTGAAAAGACATGAGAAGGTTTTGCTCCTATCACTACTTTCCATGATTCTAACAGAGCAGGATAAAGTCTTGGGAACTGGTTTAGTTTCCCTGCCCAAAGGCAGAGGTGCAGGGATGTATGTACACGAAGATAAAGCTGCTTTATCTCAGCCCTTCCTGAGAAACATTAGCTAAGCATAGCTAACATTTGGGGTTTTTTTTTGCTTATAAAGATCTTTTGTAAGCTATCGTTCTTGCACTAAGTGCCTAACTGCGCTTGGATTCCACTGAGGCTGAACACCACCAGTTATGAACGCCAAGTTTGCGCCTTCCTGTGGGTATGGACAGAGCTACAGCTGAAGACCTACAGTACAGAAAGTTCTAGGCAAACAGGCAAAAGCGAGCTGGGAAGAGGCATGGAAAGGAGCTGTGGCATCCCACAAGAAGGTGGATTTGGTCTTCTGAAACTGGTGGGAGGGAGCAGAGCAGGAGCCAACAGGACTGCGTGTCAGACCTGGGGCCTGCTTCCCATTTGGAGAATGGTGTCCTTCGCTTGCATCCCACGAGGACTGTTAAATCCAGCTGTGTGTTGGAAGCAATGAGTAAGTCTTTACTATTACCGGCAGTTCATTTGGCTAGAGGAGTCAAGATTTCCTTGGCAATGATAATTCATTGGCCCTGTTGATTTTTTCAGTCACTACTACTCCTTTTGACGATTTCTCCAGTATCTCTCTATTTCTTTTTTCTATTCAGTATCTCTGTATCTCTTTTTTCTGTTTTCTCTTTCAAATTTGTCTTTCACTCATCAGGCACTGGTTTTCTCTGACACCTGGGAAGGAAATGCAACACAATAATATCTTAATTACATCTGCAGCATTTTGCAGTTTTGCCATGTTTCGAGCAGAAAGCATCATTCCAATTCTGGGATGACACAATGGTTAAGCTACAGCCTATTTTTCTTACTTATTTTTCTTATTTTCTCACTTTTTTAGCTACTCACCTATTTCGTTTTCTATCCATAATGTGGATTGTATCAAACTACCAATTCCTTAAATGGTATTTCTGAAGGTGGGGTATCGGTTGCCTTAAGGAATTTGACTCTAAGTTGGTATTTCTGACCGTATATGATCAGATATAGGATTAATGAGCTAGGAGAAGGAACATTTGTTGCCTTTGAGTCCGTCTAAATTTATTTTCCCCCGTGTTGTACTTGGAGAGGGAAAGCGCAACTACCAGTTGCACTACCCTTGAACCAGTACCACAACTCCTATCTATTCATTAGGGCTTAAATCTGAGCTTTAACTGGCAAAATCCCGTGCAAACATTCCACGTCGTTTCTAGGGCTGTTTAAGTTTTTGCACAGAAATCGGGCCCATTTGAAGTGCGTTTGAGCTGTGTGTGCAAGCATTAGGGACATTTACCACAAACACATTTTGCAAACGACTTCCCACACACACAGTGCACATTTAGCTAAGATATCTAATTCAGGAGCCAGATCACAACAGTCCTACCCCCATGAGAAAACAAGTATCCCACAAACTTCTCATGGGTTTTTAACTTGATCGTAACTTTCAATTTTTGCTGCATTAAAAGGAAAACCTTTGAGAATCTGTTTGGGAGATTCAGAAGAAAGCTTCTGAGATTGGGATAATGCCTCTGTCTTTAAAAACTGTTGAGAAACTGAAGAGTATGGTCTGGGGGGTCCACATGGAGAACACCCCAACGAGTAGTCAAAGAGAAAAATTCAGAATTGGCTTCTCAAAAAGTCTAATTCCAGACTAAACGCAAAGTTCCTTATTTTCTCTCCTCCCTGAAATCAGTGGAAGAATGCACAACAACCCTATGATCCCCTGTAAATCAGCCATAGCTAATCCCAGTTTGCATTGGGCTCTGACTGAGAAATTATAATTGGCTTTGAGCTAGAACTGGACTCTACACTTTTTCATTTCAGACTGGGTTATTGGGTTTGGGGCTTTTTTGTTTGGTTGTTCTTTGGGTTTTTTTGGCTTGCTGAGCTTTCATAAAACACTTTGGGTTTTTTTTTTCTGTTTACTCTTCGTAAGCAGAACACAGATGTTTCCCAGATCTGTCAGTAATTCTCAGGTTCCTCTTCCATATCGATATCAATTCCATCTCTACTTTTCCCAGGACGTCTCAGCATCTTTGCATCTAGATAAAAACATTTTTAGCCACAGTAAATGACAAAATACATTGTCTTGGAGAGCTGCATCTCATAAATTCATGGTGCAATCATTTTTACTGAGAACTATTATACAGTTGAAAAAAAAAGAAACCACTGTTTTGTGGTCAAGACATACAGAGTGATGTGAGAGTTTTACTCAATTGAATAATGGTGTCAGGGTGCAAAGATCAGCCATGGTGATTCCTTTTTCTTTCTTTCTTTCTAACTGGAAAGAGAACTAATATCTGGAAGAAGCACTGAACAGTCACTGTATCAGGGATTTCAAGTTAGCTCTATTAACTTGTGTTTATTAGATTGCCGCAGAGCAGAAGACATCAGGCTTCATCAAAGCGATATCCTGCCTTGTGTCAGTGGTCTCAACAGATGCTTCGGAGGAAGGAAAGATATGCCTTCCACGGTGTGTGCGGCAGTGAGACAGCATGTATTGGAGCAGGAGGGAAGTTCCAGTGAGAGCACATGAGGGATACCGCGAGGGCTGAGCAGCGTTTAACCACTCTTACTCACTGCAGCTGTGCTGGGGCTGGTGCGTGTTTAGACAGCTCAGGCAAGTAAGAAGTGCCTGTGCCCTGAAAGGTGGTGCCATGGGAGAGGAGCAGGAAACAGAAAGGGATAAGCATGTCCTGAGCAGTCCATGGACTAGCTTGCAGGAGGAGGAAGGGACAGTGACCACATACAGTCAGGCACAGACACCTTTGAACCATAGAATAGGCACTGCAGGGCAGTGAGAGAGAAAGAGGGCTGACTTCATGTGAAGTCAGGCCAAATCTGCAAGCAGGAAATGTTCGTTATTTGCTGGCAATATAGTTTCTTGTTAAAAGTGGCAAAAGTAATTAATGCTGTTCTTGTGGGGAGTGAATGAGCGATGGCAACAAAATATATTTTTGCTTCCTAAAACATAGATTAAAGCCATTGCAGAAGTGAGAGGAGCTTTGCAGATGAGGGAACTCATTGTTTTTCTGTCCTCATTCAAACCTCTCTGTTGAGAAAAGGCTACCAAAAGATGGAGCGAGGGCATTTAAATCCTATTGTGGTGCTGTTTAAAGATGACCCTTTTCACATTAAGGTGTGAATTCATCACACGTAGCTTAGCAGCCTCTTCCGTTAGAGCTGTATTTTAAAAATTACATGTTGAAGCTGAAAATTCAGCTACCTTTTGTCTCGTAGCTACTTCTTCAGACAAGGCTATATATAACTTTCAGCTGCAACTGGCCCAGAGCAGTACGTGGCTGCTTTCTGCTGACGTATGTTGGGGCTAGACGCAGTGCATCAGCATATCCTTGAACAACAGGCACTCCCATGCCCGATGTTTGGACACTTAAGCAGAGGCCTGTATGCGGCTCACGAGTTTCTCCTCCAGCTCCAGGGGAGGTAAGCTCCTCGGGAGAGTGGGTGCTGGAAACAGGGAGCTCAGAAGAGGAGCTGAGCCAACGGGTACATGATCTTTCCCTCCATCTTTTGGCTCAGTGAGTCTTGAATTCTTGGCTGCACAAGTGGAAGAGCTGAGAAAAGAAGGGTGGAGAAGGCACCCTTCCATTTTACAAGGAACGATTAAGTGTGGTAGTTAGGGCAGTTTTTCTTGAGGTGTGTGACATGGGTGGGAACCCACCTTGAATGCCAGCACTGAGCCGAGCGGGTCCTCCAGCCACGTGGAAATTACAAAGGACAGTGGTAACACCACCACAACTGCCAGGCATTTGGTGTCCATTTGTTTATTACTGCAGCTGCATTTTGTGAGGACCCTGATCCTGTCAGTGTAAGTGTGCTCTGAGCACAGGGACTGGGTGATCTAAGTTGTCCAAAAGGCTTGAAGGAATAGCTCTTTCCTGGATTCCTGCTGGATTGAGGCAGGAGTTTGGTGTTGAACAGGGCAGCTCCAGGCATGTGGCTCAGCTCCAGGCACCTTCTGTAGCACAAATGGAAATGCAAAGTGTCTAAAGCACTTGGGCACGTCCAGGGCAGTGCAGGCTGTGCCTGTGACAGCAGTTTTGGTACCTCTGTCCTATCAAAATCACTTTTAAGAATCCCAAGTCCTTTGTTTAACCTCAGCTTGAGTGTTTGGGAGTGTGCTTGCTGATGGAAAGCTGATCGCCAGGGAAGACAATCAAAAGACTTCCCCATGTAGGTCACCAAAAAAAAGATTTTTTTCTCAGCAAGAGAGTAAACTTGGGCAAAAGGCAGCTAATACTGGAACATTGGCCATGCAGCTGCACGACACGCAGCATTGACCTGGCTGAATTCCCTGAGGTTTCACATTCATTCACGAAATTTTCACTTCGGAGTGGCATGCTTGTCTGTCCTTTTGTAGAAATTTGTCCTGTACTCCCCACTGCTTGTCCTGATTTGTTTGACTGAAGTGTGACTGCCCCGACCAGAATCTAAACCAATTCTGGATTGTTGGATAATCCCGTGGTGCACAAATCCCCACATCTCCCCGTGCTGCAGTTGCTGCAGAATGCTTTACCCTCAGATCATTTAGCTCCAGCACTGAGCGGTGTGGCTGTAACGGCACGGTTCCTTGCATGAGCTGTCTGGATATTTATGCAGCTTTGTGGGCAGGCTTCATAGCCCACACTGTTTCATGCAGCTGTGGCTAGACTGTTATTAGTTCCCCAGGCAGCAGGTCTGAAGGTCCCCGAGCTATGATATGAAAATGTTTGTGCATTTATATAACTTCCCTGATTAATTATTTGAGCACGTCGTGGCCTTTAATGTGTTCAGCCTGCTAGGAAAGGCAGTGGTATTAGCTCTGTTTCACAGAAAGAGGACCAAGAAACAGCAAGGACTAAGACAAAAAGCTTCTGATTTCTCATGTTCCTCTTGGTCCCTTTATCCACAGCCCTTCGTGTCAGTGTTTATTTGGCTCTGCCTTTATAGCTGGCTGCCTCTCCATGTGCAGAGGTTCATTCGCATTGCAACTCTGCTAACGGATGCAACCATGCCAAACCGCCTGGCCAACCGCAGCCATCCAAAAAGATCTTTGCAGATTTTAGGGCCCTTTAGCCTTCCTGAAGACCGGAATGTGTCCAGCAGACCATGGCAGTCTCGAATCACTCCCTTCTGATTCTCAATCAGAACCGCAGCTGGTTCTCAATCCGTTCGCTGTTCCATCTAGAGAGGGAGGCAGCCGCTGTGCCATTAGCACACGCATCTTGCATTGCAGGACTGATAGCTCTGCTCATTTCTGTGCTTTTTAACCCAAATATCACAGTCACTGGGGCTGGCTTCTATGCTGTGCCATCCTTTCTATTTACTTGCTGGTGTGGCACTTTGTCTAGACCTTTTTTCTAAGCAGTCCTGAAAAAGACTCTGAAAGGGGTGATGTGGGCAAAGGCAGATGGATATAGAGTTGCAACGAGCACTCGGGGTACAGTGCAGCAGGAGGCTATTCCTGTTTGGTGTGCATTGCCTGCGCACACCCAGGCCCTTGTATTGGTTTTCTTTTATCACGTCAGACAAGGCTGCTCCCATCACCTGACTTCTGGAGCGGTCCACATAAGACAGGGCTACAGACAAGGTGGATGAAAGACTTGCACAGAGCACCACTGGAGAATTTTGAGAGTTGCTCAGAGCCCAGCCCCAGCGCAGACCGAGGTGGCCGAGAGGAAGCGAGGCAGCCAGGTGAACCACAGACAGCCACCTTGCACGTACTTCTGTCTGACACAAACCTCACAGCTCTTTCAGAAGCTGTTTGAGCCTTGCCTCTTGCCTCTTGCCTCTGCCAAAGCCATGGCCAATGGCTTCTGCAGTGGAAATTCATGCTTCTTGCAGCTTCTCTCTGCTTCCACAGGGCCCTCCCATGGAGCCGTGTGGCAGGAAGGGCGCACAGGGTCTACAGCAGCATGCGGCCGTGATGCAGAGCAGGAGGGATGGGAGGTGAGGACCATCACCAGGCACATCCTGTCTTTGTGCTCGGAGGCCAGCAGAGATCTGCTGAGGGGAAAAGATCAATCCTGGATTCACGAGAGCACATTCCCACACTGCGTTCAGCAGTTACGGTGGCGGTGAAGAGAGGAAAGAGGCCTCTACTGTGCCGACAGGGCATTGGTTTACTAGAAAAGGAAGAAGGATTTTTAGGGGGCTGCTGAAAGGAAGCTGGTGTGAGAGTGATTCAGAGTCTTATTGTAGAAAAGTCTGGAAGGCTGCAGGGCTCCACAAGCAACAGTCTCGTAGCAGTGATCTTTGCCAGCTGCTACATCCAGTTACTAAACCTTTGCTAGCGTCAATACCCCTTAATGGCCCTGAGCAGCCTCACCTGGGGCTCCCCACACCCACCCCCTGGCTCCATTTAAGCTCAGGGTGGGGCCTTCAACCCCTTCCTCCCCTCGGTGCAGACATGCCCGTCTCTGGCCCTGCCTCTGGGATGGACCTCAGCTGTGCAGGTAGCTTGTCTCTGGCATGGACCCTTGGATGCACATTGTAGTTTGTTTCCAGCCTGGGCTTTGACCCTGGCTCCTGGGGGGAGGTTTTGGAGTCTTGTTGCAGCCTGGTCTCCTGCCTCTGGCTCTGCTTCCCTTTGCTCCTGTCCGGAATGCCTGGATGGACCCCAGACCTGGCTCCGTGCTTGCCCTGGCTGGGACTGTTGATGGGATGAGCTGCCTGCCCTGGGAGGGTCGCACCCGGTGGGTGAGGGCACTGCCTGTGCTGGGATCACCCTGGCTTGAGGGAGCAGCCACCCTTGTGCTCCCTGATGGTCTCCTGCTCAGTCTGAGGTTGTACATAACTCCCTGAGAATGCCTGGATAGCTGCTTCCTCTCAAGTAAAGCAGTTGGAGCAAATAAAGGACTTGTAGCCTCCAAG
Organism: Pelecanoides urinatrix; assembly: GCA_013400755.1. Classification (NCBI taxonomy): domain Eukaryota; kingdom Metazoa; phylum Chordata; class Aves; order Procellariiformes; family Procellariidae; genus Pelecanoides; species Pelecanoides urinatrix. Next base: position 115,435 of record VZTQ01015738.1, on the reverse strand, counting down.
GTCAGTGTTAGAGCTAATTTTAGGTTTTGGAGTGGATGCAAAACTCGATAAGGTGTTGGTGCTTTCCCTGTGTTCCCAGGGAAAAGTAAAGCATCTTAAAAGGGGATCTGGAACAGCCAGCACCCTGTGCAGATAGCAGCCTCAGCTGAGCTCATAAGGAGCATTTAGCCCAGGGACCATATTTACTTTTATTTTATTTTTAAAGAAAATGCTGACTATGTTGGACATGTGATGGCTTATGCTAACAGTAGGGTATACACAGAGGATGTCTGTTGGGTTCAGCCTCTCCACAGAGTCCATAAGGATCTTGTTGGGGCACAAGCCAGCACTATGCTGTGAACTACTCATGCTGGGCTCCTCCTTTAGTTACCAAGAAGAAATGGGTATGGTTAGGGTGTGATTGTTTTAGATACCTATTCTAGAAGAAGCTAAACTTTGCTATTGTAAGTGCCTATTTTTCTCCAGTGACTAAAGGGAAGTCAAGATGACTAATTGGCATCTAAGATTGTGCAAGTTGTGTCCCATGCCCAGTGTCTAGAGCCATGAAAAGGTTGAGATCAGACATGCCTACAGAGTTCAGACAGCAGAACTATGAGAAACTGTAGCATGTCAGCTTAGGATTTAAGCTTCTAAATTTCACTTGGGTGAGCTGCCAAAATCCTTTTTGGATCTAGCCTGGCACACCTGGCGTAAAGGTCAAAGCAGGAGCTGGGCCCCCTTCTCCTTCAACCCACTGCCTTTCCAGCTGCTGAACTGCTTTTTCTTCCTCTCAATGATGAAACCGATGGTAATGGGGCCATGTAGTCCTCCTTCTTCCCTGCCAGCCTCTGTGACCCATTTCTTGCTCTCTGGCGGAGATGGCTGTGGAGTTCATTTCGATTTCAGACAATTGCATTTACAGAGTAAATTATTTTATAGCTATGACTTATTAGCTTCTTGGGCTTACTTGCTATTTCAAGCTTATTTTTCAGCTTTAAGCTCTGGCTAAATGGACTTTCCCTTGCTGAAAATGTACCTTCAGAGCAGGAAGGAACTTGACTTTGTGAAGATTTATGTCCCTTTTAACCTAATTATGTGACTATTTGTTACAATAAGCTTCAGTTCCACTTCAGATAGTAAAATTTCTGTAAGCAGTTATTTGCCTCAGGCTGTAAGGTATCTACTGCTGAAATGCAATGAAATGAAGGAATTTATATGTATAAAACATTGAAAATGTGTTACTAAAGTCTGTGTTACCTGTCTTGAACCATTTGTGCGGAAGTCTAAGGATGTGGTGTTGGAATTACAATGTATGTGGGACAAGACAAGAAAATGTCAATTCCTAAAAAACACTTAAGGTTATTTAAAATGAACTTTAAATGTTTTCTGGCTGAAATGAAAACAAGAGTGAAAAAATTTCTATAGATGTGTAAGTGTAGGGAAAGCAGAAGATTATTTCACTGTTACTGAGAAAACATGAAATGAGGAAAAGGTGTTTCTTTGAAACAATGAACCTTACAAAATTTTGAGACAAAGCACTTTAACTGCTTTTGGTCTGACAGACATTTCCATCCAACCAAACTTTATTTTAGCAGTAAATACGTGCCTGAAGGTTTCAAGCAAAGATTCGCCTCAGCAAGCATTTCATCTCCCTGTTGCTTCATTCCCCCCTTATTTCTTGCTCTGTGCAGCTGCTGTCTTTTTTCTTTAATTAAAAATATAGCTAAATGGACACCAATAACAAGGTCTCCCGTGTTGCTGGCACACCGCAGGTCCTCCATGCTGCCCGGGTCCCCCTGTCCCTGGGGATGCCCCGCAGGAAATGGCGGCCAAGGAGGGCCCACAGTGCCATTAGCTGTGGGGACAGGAAAAGGCGACAGTGGGGCTGCCTCCAGCCACGAGAGATGAGTCACCATCTGCTCTCCGTGCACATCCAGGCGCAGGACACCATCCTGGGAGGGTTCGCCCTCAGGTGCCTCGTGGCCCTGGGAGTCGCGGCCATGCCAGGGCTTGAGGCCTTGCAGGGCGCCTGAGGGAACCCGCAGGTCGTTGCCTCACGGGGTGGGTGCTGCGGCAAGCGCTTGTTCTTCATCAGATATCCTCCTCAGGGCGTTTCCACTGTCATTATTTTTTCTTCTTTTTTTTATGTATTTTTTTCCTGTGAAGGATGGACCAAAAGAAGCGATAACAGGAAAGCACAGAGCTGTATTGCTTGCCCTCCCTGAGGGGCAAGCGGGAGCATGTCCCCTCTGGCCCCAGCCGGCCATGCTTCCCCGCAGGTGCTATAAGCACCAACGTGAAGCATGTCGGCTTCACGCTGCCATAACCTGGCAGTGGCCCTGCTCCCCTGAGGGGAGCTCTGCTGAGGCGGAACGTGCCGGAAGGGCCTGGCAGCCATCTTGGCAGTGCCACCTTGGCAGAGCCCTGTTGTGGAGGGGAAGCAGCTGGGTGTCTGTGGTGAGGGCTGCTGGCAGTCCTGTCCCTGCTGGCACCCCTCATTTTCCTCAGCGGTGGTTTCTGAGGGAAGGTGCCCGTTTCTGTTAACTGAACCCAGAAACACTTCTGATTTTCATCTGTCTGCATAAGTGCAACGGCCCCGTGCATCACTTCTGCCCTCTGTTCTCCCTCCGCGCAACTCTCCTGACAGTAAAGATGTCCTGCTTCTCTGCTTTCCTCCTCTCACTCTCACCTGGTTTTCCCCTGCCCCATCTTTCCTTCCTCAATCCTTGTAAAATCCCTTCTCTGTTCTGCTTTCTTTCTCACCAGTACTTTTATCTCCTCATCCTCCTCGGTTCTGGAGACCTATTTTTAATGCAGGCAGATCATCTTCTTTATCTTTACATCTCCCACGCTTGTTTCCACCACTATTTCTGCAAAATTGGCTCTCATTTAATTCATTTCCTGCTTCATTTTCTTTACCTCTCCCCTAGCTTTTCCTTTTCTGTCTCTGAAATCTTTACTCTGTGTCTAGAAAAGTCTTCATCCCTCACAACCTCCTCAATGTCAGTCCTTCAGGCACTGCTCCTGCCTTTGACAATGTCCATTTTCACCTCCCTTGCTTCTGCTTCCCACCCCACCTTCACACACCTCTGTGCACCCCTCGCCCTTTCTCTTCTCCATCCTCTGGTTGTTGACGGGGATCTTCACTCAGCCAACTTCTCCAATGTCAGCTCATGTTTCTTTGTCTTCTCTTTGCAATCTTCTCCTCTTGCCCTTCATGAGCTCAATGGATCATCTTGCACTTCTGGTCCCTCCTCATGTTGCATGGTCCAGCCTGACAACTCCAGGCTCTGCCTTTCATCCCATACCCTTTTTGTGTTACAAGTATACCTGGCATGAATGCCGTTGCCTTTCTGCAATGCTCATGTGATTTCTTTCTCAGAAATTGTGGTGTTGTACTTAGCGATTCTCCCTCTCTGGGTTAATCAAATCCCAAATCCACAGTTCTGTCTTCTCTTGGCTAGAACTCCATAGTCTCTGGGTTTCCCTGCTATGTCTCTAGTCCTTTTTTTCTCCAGAATACATCTTCCTCCCTTTTTCAGGTTTCCTAGAGGATTCTGTCCTTCATTCTCTTCCACGCTCCCTCTACATCTCATCTCTGGATAATCTCACAAATAGAAAATCTTTGCCTGTGCTGCACAACGCACAGAGTGAACCCCTCAGGTGCTGCTGGCTCACCTCCCTTGTCCGAGTTATAACCTCAGGAGAGCCAGATGCCCTCTACAGTTCAGTGTGGTCCTTACTCTACCATTCCAAACTCACCACTGCATCCTTTTTAATCCCAAGGGATAGCATAGAAGTTGTATCTGTCATCTGATATTGCTATAGCTGTCACATCACTTAAGCAAACTTACTGGAAATTCATGACGCACACCCTAATGTGTGTGGAAAGCAGCAAATCTCTTCATTAGATTTTTCACATGCTTCAGCTTTTTTCTGATGGGTTGTTTAAGGAGAGGAGACACCTTTTCAAAAGATTCCTTAACAATTAGTTGATGTTAATAAATAATTGACCTCTCTCCAAACATCATTGATGCAAGTTATCTCCCAGACTTCTATCTTGAACATCCAGCTTTGTTACCACAAAAGATTTTTCGTTGCCAACATTTAGCTGCTGCTTCCCTGGAAAAAGCCATGACTGCTGATCTTGTCCTTGATGTTTCCGGAAAATTTCAAAAGCACTTGAACATGTGCATGAGTAGAGCAACAGGATGGAGGTGAGCTGGATCAGTGCTCAGAGGTGCTCAGGGCTGTGCCTGTGCTTCATTAGAAAAGGAAAAAGAAAACTTGCCCTGTCAGTGTGACATTATGGTGGGTCCAAGCAAAGCACCAGTGCTTTCGATTTGGAATTAAATAGCTTTCTAAGAGTGTGAAAGTGGAGAGCAAAAAGAGCTTTGTAATGGTAAACCTCAAAGGAGAAATAACTTGGCTTATGTTTACACTTCAACAGGTGGTTCTTTTTTTTTAGTTTTAACCACTTCATCTCTGTCTGCTTTGAAGGTCAGCCAGTTTCACATCAGCTCTTCATGGGAAGCTGAGGGTCTTTCAGATTGTCTCTGCTAGCAATATTCCTGATCAACTACGCAATTATGAAGACATCAGTAGTTTGGCCTTCTTGGGTAACAGTCACTCTGTTGTCCATCTTGTTGCAATAAGCCTTTTATAATTGTTTGAAAAATCTCCTATAATAACCAAGTTCCCTTTGAGGGCAATGACACTCTGGATCAGGGGATTAATAAGGGAAGTCACCAAAAAGCATGCTCGGTACCTCCATTTCAAGGAAGAGCCTCACACTGCCTACTCCCAGCATTTGTACGTCGCTGCCTGCAGAATTGTGGCTCTGCCATCACAATACCAAGAGGCGTTATTGCCAAAGGGTGACCCTGAACTGCAGTTTTGAGAGCAATTTGATAATCTGTGCACAATTTCTTATAGCAAGGATGGAAGGTGGTGGCAGTGGGAGGAAAGTTAGAAAACAGGCACAGCTGGGGTATGTCCCCACCTGAGCCTTGTCCCCAGGTCTGGACTAGGATGGGGAAGGCAGGAGAAGGCAAGCTTGTGTGGGGAGCTGGTTGAATAGTTTGATTTAGACTAGCTGTAGTTTTGGGTTTTTTCCTCCTACTCTTACCATCCTTTTGTTTGATTATCTCAGCACCTATTTGAGGGGAGTGTTTTGTGGCAGGCCAGTAAGTACACCGAAGAAGAAGTATATGCAGCGTTGTCAGGAAGAATCCTTATTTCTACAGGGATATTTTAGAACTTATTTGGGCAAATGAGCTGAGCTGCTTGGAGCAGTAAATCGGAACGGAACACTAATGCCTAGGAATAGCTGATGTTGTATGATGGCTTGAAGATCTTGCAAAGCAGAAGTGCTCTCACCCACCCACTGAGCTGCTTGGGTCAGTTCCTCCTCTCGTCGTGTGTTTTTCTTTCTGAACACATGGTGGCAGTACGTGCTTTAAGCACCAGTTACAATAGTTAATTTTAAAAAAACCCTGAACGCAAACTTCTAAACCTTTTCTTACAGTAGCTTGTAAGAAATGAAAGAAGTATTTATTCCCCCATGCCTAAATATCTCATCTTCGTTTTCCTTATAAAAATGCAATCCATTCCTTATGCTTCCCCTTTAATTCAGTTCTGCCCTTATTCCTAACATTGCTGAATTTTCTTGCGGTGCTGTGTCCTGTTGCACAGGACAATTGCAATTGCAGTGCTTTTTGTGCAAGATGGTGCTTCCCTTGTGTAGATAACGCAGGTTTGGGGATTTCACTGAGATCAATCTGTAGCTCAGGATGGTACAATGGGAAAAGCAATTTCTGGCATTGGAGTAACAAACATTTCATCAAAGGAATCTGTCCAAGGTGGAATAAAGAAGGCAGCTCAGAGGAAGAGGACCTTCTGAAGCACTTGCAGAGGAAGAAATTCTTGCTATGAATGTATGGCATGAGGATTTGGAGTGTCTCAGGCTAGCTTGGATAAGAAGATTTTAGATGAGTTGTTTTTGAAGGGTCCTTATGAATTTCTTTTTTCCTGATCTTTCCTCTACTTACTGGGGGTCGTGTACGTGGCAACAATATTCTCCCTCTAACGATACCCTCAATTTTCTCTGTCAGTAGATGAATTTATGGAAGGCAACTCTCATTCTGATGTGTTACTGATTCCTTTGAGTGTCTCTTCACACCTTCCTTTCGTGTCCCACGGCTGCCCTCTGGTGTTGCTGGGGCTCTGTAACGGGACGGGCCCATCATCAGCCTTCTGGTTGTCATTAAGCAGATTTGCACACAGATTTTGTAGCCTTGAGTTAGTGTGCGTTTTGCTTCGTGTTGCTTATCTTTTGCCGTTACTGCTATTTGAGAGTATGATTCTAGGACCAGACTTAAATTAACAATCTCTAATACAGGCACTGTTTTGTTATAAAAGACAGGTTTTTTCCATAAAAGGTAACTTCTTACGACTATATTTGCATTCTCACTAAATGCTTTACAGTTTCTGCACCTCTCTTTCCTTGATGCACCATCTGATTTGACCTCTCTTGTTACGTTTGACGTATATAACTATTTTGTCTGTGATACAATGAGACCTTCACACAGGAAAAACAAAAGAAATGGCTCTTCCCTTTATTTCTGCAACAATCAAAACCATCCATGCCTATCCCTCATGTGGGACAATGGTTTTAGTCCAGCAAGCCAGACAATCAAATTAAGTCATTTGGGAGCACTTTGTATTCACTTTTTCAAGCTTTTTGGAACCACCAGTGGAGTGGGCAGTCTGTAAGAGATGCTCTGGAGCCGGCTGCTGTGCTCACCAGGGGTTCAAGTTTAACTGGAGACTGGATAAAAACCTGACATGGAGCAGAACAGACCCATTGCACTGCTTAGCTCAGAGTGACATCTGAGCAACGCAGACCCACTGTAAACAGACTTCTTTTCATTTTTGAAAAGAAAAAGGAGCTGCTGTCTGGAACACAGATGGCTTAAATTGTGAATTAGTCTGTATCTAACCAGTTGAGAGACTTGCTATTTCCTCAGGCCCTTGCTGTCTTTAATAGCTTCATTAGTCTCTTACTTAACCTGAGCAAGCCACAAAACTTAGGAGTACCGAACTGCACTCTGAAGTAGTGGCTGCACTGCCCTCAGGAAAGCCGAAGAACACTTGCTTACTGTAAAGAAGATATAAATGCATAAGCCAGATGTGGAGCTAGAAATGAAGATGACTGAAATAAGAGGCAGAAGGCAGCAAGCATGTGAAATTCAAGGCTTAAAAGTGTGAGCACTTTCTCACTGAATGCATCTATGTCCCTAACTATATGAATAAATAATGCTTTCTAGCAGAAAAGTGGGAAAATAAACTGTTACTGGGTTTAAAATATGTCAAAACCCTACCTTAATTAAGAGCGAATTCATGAAGGGGAAGTTTGCGGATGTCTTCTGTGGGTTGGGGAAGCTCAAAGTGATGCAGAGGGAACCTATCTATCGCGCAGGACAGATATGTCTTGGACAGCTTCTCGTGTGCAAAGGCAGAGAATAAGGGAAGAGCATTAGAAGGTGCTTCCTTCTAAGCACCAGAGAAGAACTGACCATGTGGATGCAATCATTTGTCATTGGAGAATGCTCTCCTTGTACCCAGAACCCAAATAATTAGATGTGTAAAATTGAGCAGCATCCTTTACGAACCTTCAAGGGTCAGATTTTACAAAGACTACCTTAAAAAAAAAAATGACAGGCCAACAGAGTTCGGAGAGCTATCCTTTGGGGGAAAAAGAGCAGGAATTTGTGCATGCTCTCTGCTGCCTTTGGGAGAGGCAGCCCAAGTCCTGAAGACGCAAGGATGTTGGAAGCACGTCTTAGCAAAGCGCCTTCAACCCTGAAGAGGTTAATTGAAGAGGCCCTAGTCCTAACGACAGCAAGTGCAAAACTACAAGTCATTCCCAGACGTTTCCTGTGGAGTGTATTGACACAGCGTTCCTGCAGCAGGATGATCAGGAGAGGAGACAAGTCGCTTGTGCGTTCTGGGAATTAAGACAAACAAAGCATCAATGCTCCCACGTAGCTTTGGCCAACTTCCAGGTCTCATTGGTGGGAAAGAAGCATTAATTGCAACTTGCCAAAAACTTCTTATTGGCATTGTTAAAAGGGGTCTCAAAAACAGTCCATCCTCCTGATTTCTAAGGCTTGATATTAATTTTTCATCTAACTATATAATCTGCAAATTAAATATGACAGTGGACACAGTTTAGAGAACATGATCTTACGTAATTTGCAGTAAAGCACAAGACACATCCCTGAAAATCCCTATTTTTCCATATCTAGGATTGGTGCACATCTCATCTGAAGACTGTCCCTGGGGGGGAGTGGTGAAATCGGAATCTGATTTGTCTTCAAATAGTACCAGTGAAATTATGATTTGTCACCTCCTGAAGCTTTGCAGAGGCCTCAGTCAGTTTGATGGGGAGGGATGTTGCAAACTTGTAATAACAGGTCAGTGATGTTCTGCTCAACAGAAAGCTGTTAAGGGATCTCACTGTCTTGTGCCTGGTAATTGTTTAGGAGTTACTGTATATGTGTGTGTAGTGGTGAGGAGGCAATTGCCCACCCTCTTAGTCCACTATCACTGTGTGTGGGGTCTCACAGAGCAGTTGCACCTTGCTGGCTTTATCGGTACTGGCAATGATGTGTTTATTCTTCCTGACTTCTTACACTAGCACACAGTGTAGAAGAAAACAGGATGAGCTGGTGGCATGAACCCTTTTTGGGCTGGGAAACTTTTGGTGTAGGAGTTGATGACATCAGTAATGCTGGACCTAGGAGTCTCCACCCTTTTCTTTGTAGTGCCTGTGAGAGTTTCAGCATGTGATAGATGGGGGCTATAAAAAAGTGACTCATGCTGGTTTAAGTTTTCTTCCCATTTCATGCTTTATGTTCTGGGTTTTTCTTCCCTGTCCGTCCCACACCACCTCCCTTTTCTGCCCCATTACGTCTGCTCTCTAACTAGCTCTCTCCTTTCCTCTAGTTCTTACAGGTTTCTTTCTGCTTTACCTCTTTTTGTTTGCCCAAGCCCATCTTGCCCCCATCATGTCTTTCATGTCTGCATGTCCCTTTGTCACCTCTGTCTGTTGTTCTTTGCATCCTCCATTCCCCTGGGGACATGGGAGGATTTCGAGCTCTACCTCCTCTACTTTTTAATTAGGTAGAAGCTTTCAAGCCATCTAACTGCCATTTAATCAGCAAGTTAGCTGATCCCAACCTCAGCACTGATTCTTTAACACAGTGTAACACATTTAACTGAGTAAAATCAAGCTAAGGGGTAGGTTGAGGAGATGCATTTGGGGAGCACCAGTTGCCAGGCAATATCCAGGTGGATTTCCAAGGGCAGGTAGATGGCTGCAAAGCCAGTGCTAGGACTGATTTTACCTTCAGAAGCGGCGTAAGACTCTGTAAGCAGGACCTGCCTAAGGGTGGGTGACATCTCTGTGCCTGCAATGTGGCAAGTGCACAAACGCAGGCTGCTAATGGACGCATTCCTCTTCAGGGTCCCTCTCCAGATGACAGGCAGAAAAGTGTGGGGGTGACCCTCGTACCTGATCCTGTCTCATCAGTCCTGCAATGTGCAAGGAGTAGCATCTGCCCACAGATACCAGCCAGCATCACCCCCGTGATTACATCCCACTTCTTGCTGAGCATCGTGCCTTTGGATCAGAGGTAAGGAGTCAGGGCCCAGCTGCTGACTATGCAAACCTCCCTTTCGGGTATACCATGTTTTTATTGTTCCTGAAAGCTGAAAGAAAAAGATGCTTCCTGCTCTAGAGACTTACTTCGAGATGAGATACTTTGCATTTTTGTTTGTCATGGTGTCTGAGCCATCCCAGTGACACTTAAGAGAACTGGGAAAGGCAGACGGGAGTGTGCTTAGAAATGGCCCTGGACTCTGTACCAGCCAGGTATCCTAACCCTGGTTCTCACTTGAAATGTGCACCAGAGCTTCAAAGACCAAAGAGAAACACTGATATTGCCTGTAAACTAAATTCTTAATATTTTGAAATAATTGCACAGCTGTTGTCTCAAGAGTTGTAACATGAAATCAAATGTGTCAGCAGTGGTTTAGCACCACGTGGCCAGGCACATTGATGGTCACGGTAGGATGACTGGCCACCTGAAGTGAAACCCAGCACACCTGGATATTCACAGCCAATAATGCCCAGCTGCTTCCTTCCCACTGCTAGATTTGACTTAAGTGTTGGGTTTTTGGAGGGGAAGAACAATGTTGTCAGCATTCAGCTCTGAAGGTGGAGGCCATGGAAGCACTTGTGCGTGAAGCCCCAGTGCTGGTGCAGGCAGTGGTTTGCTGCTTCAGGTGTCCAAATTGCAGGAGTTTGCAGACTCTGGACATTATGCCTTGTTTTGTTGGTTTGACTGTACAATTCAGTCTGGGGTTTTTGTTGTTGTTGGGTTTTTTTAAGGCAAAACTGTCTGTCTTATTTCCATGGTTAGGGAAAAACACCCTATACAAACAGCTCCAATTCTGATACACAAATATAGTATGCAGGGAACAGGCATTTCGGTGTGACTCCTGAGCTAGGGCTCACTTCTTCCAAGTCCATAATAGCTCAGGGCCGGCTCAGCAGGGAGCTCTCTAAGGCTGATTTTTTCCACTTTGGTTTTGGGGGATGGCTTTGGGAAGGTCTGCACAGAGGTCCCGAAGGTTGTGTCTGGGGTCCGCATCAGTCCTACCTGTGTCGCAGCCCTGTCTGAGCTGAAGCCACTGATGGGGATGTGCTTGTTCAGAAACAAATGAAGATTGGGCAGGTTTTCTTCTTTTCTGTATATTTCTAAATAGTATAAATGTCAGTCCTTCAGCTAATGGAGAAAATCTAGACTGTTTAAAGGGAGATTAGTTTCTGTGTCAGCAATCTGTCAATCAGTGTGACTATAAAAGATAACATCTTCAACATTAGGGACTACAGTAGAGAAAGCTAACTAAAAATGTTTCTGCATGATTCTCCAAAGTATACACCCCTGAAAATAAAGCCTTGTTTGCTGTCTTGCCCTACACCTTCACCAGAAAGCTTGCCTCTTCCATTAGGAAACAGAGTGTTTTAAGTGATGTATGGATATATAGGCCACACAGAGCAGACCAAGAATTTGCAGATCCTAAAATGAAGAATTTTCACATTGGGGGAGTTTTTACTTTCAAATAGATCAAGCTCAAAAATAAGCCCAGTTGTTCTCGTGTGTTTGACATCAGATTTCCTGTAGAAGTATTAGCAATAAGGTATTTAAATAATTACTTTTACCCTTTGCCAGCTTTCTCTGCTATCTTGAAGCTAGCTTAAAAAGAGTTGCTATGGAAATTCAAACTTGCCAGGCCATATGCATAGGATTAGAGTTTGACTATGAATCAAGAAACAAAAGGAACTGGATGAAAAGTCTTTTTATCTGAATGCACATCTTCAGCAGTGATCACTTGTAATCAAAATTCCTTCCCTGATTTCCTGCTGGAGACCCAAGACTGCAAGCCTGGCTGCAGTGCAAGAGGAGCTAATACAAACCTATTTTTCATCGCTATGGTGCTAGGAATAAATAGCCTTTTCAGGATAGTCTTCAAAATACCAGCGGAGCTTGCTAGCTAACACACAGTCATTCAACTTCTGAATTATCTACATCCTTTTGCATTTCAATTTATCTTGTGTTTCCTTAGTTAAAACGTTTTCCATACAGGGATGCAGCTTCCTTCCTCACTGGCTTTTCACATTCCCAGTGTGAACAGAGGAGCGTGAATCTGAAACCTGCTACCTACCACCAGCTTTTTTCCTGAGAAACTAAGCGGCAACCTGGCAATCTCTGTGATTGCTTGTTTTTAGCCAGCTGCTTCTTGAGGTTTGAAATTGTGTGATGCTGTGACATTGAGCTTCATCATTACAAAAATGACTGGGGACATGGAGGTTTTGGAAGAATTGTTTTCCTTAGTCCTGTGAAATAACTGAGACAGGAGGACTTTTTCCATGGTGTGAGGTTGCAGTTGGATTGTGCTGTTCTGTGCAAAGTAAGATGTGACCTTGAGCTGCACAATCTGACTCGATTTGATAAGCAACTCGCAGTTCTGGCTTAGAGAGTGTTACAAAGCCAAGATGAGCAGCTTTCATCAGTTCTGTAAGGTGCCTATAGGCCTCTTGCAGAGCCCCTGGCTCTGCACGCAGGGCCAAGCACATTAAAAATTAGCTGGTTGAATTTTTCCTGTGAATGAGTCCTTTAATGTATCTCTGGAACTTTGTGATGTGGCTCAGCCCGTCCAGTGCAATGTCAATGATACAGACAGATACCAGGCCCTGTCTCTGGTCTTTATCCAGAGCAGTCATACGTAGGCCATTGCAAAAAGAAAGAAAGGGAAAAAAAAAGTAAAAATATGCTTAATATAGTTTCAAGAGAGAGCACTGTGGAATATGGTCTTTCACTTTAAACTCTGCAAGAAAAGGAAGCAAATTTGATCTCTGCTCCTTGCCTAGAGCCCGTTAGGTTTCTTTCTGTAGCAGTCAAGTGAGACAAAGCCAGTAAAAATATGTCCTGTTCTAGCCATTGGTCTCACCCTGCTCCAGCTGCAAGTGTCTGTTTAGCCTTACCAGATGAAATTTTACTGCTGGAGCTTGGGCTATGAAACTGAGCAGGTTTATGAGGAACTGCTTTAAATCTCCTGTGTTACCCATCCTCCCCCGGTGAAATATTTAGCAGAAGAGCAGTCCAGGAGAGAGGTGTGAAAACACTACCAGCAACGGCTGCTGAAAAAGTCACTGTTTGCTCACAGAGCCCTGCTCGGTCTTTGCGTGGATTTCCTGTTTGAAGCACAGACACGACCGTGGTGTTGATCACCATTACCAGATAAAGATTGTTTTTAATGGTGAGACAGTATAGCTAAGAAACACTACATGAATCAAGGCGAAGCACGGCCATTAGGAGCAGAGACCATGTCTGTCTTTTCTGTAAAGCATCCAGAGAGCACCTTCATCTGAGATTGGGACCCTTAACAGCTCTTATTTCCCAAACAAATCTCTCATCGGGGTGGGGACTCTTGCCTTGGATTCTCCCCAAATACAGACAGAAAGATATAGAGATAAACGGGGCCTACTTCTGAGAGCTGCCGTGTGTAAGACAAGTCATTCTTGAATCAAAGGGTAATTCCAGCTCTAGCTGTTAACTCCACACACCACAAATTTTTTTGCGTAATCAGGAACTGGTTCCATACATCTGCTATATAGATTTACTTGTAGCATTTCCTTTTTTACCGAGATGTCCTTTTTGTACTGTGATACTTCAGTATGTACTTTCCTGTAAGTACTCCCCGTGGCTGTGGCTGTGCTGCAGCACGTTTTCCCAGTGCTGGGGCCAAGGCGTTCAGCTCCCTGAAATCCCTGCCAATTCTAATCTGCAGCTCAAGCGACTTGGCACCCATTTCTCACAAAGACCCTTGGTATCCCGCACCTCTGTGCACGCCCCAGATACTTATATTTATCTTTGCCTGATTAGGACTCATCTGCTGCAGAGTTTCTGCAGATGTTTCTTTATTTAAACCATACTTTATGAAGGGAAGGAAAGCAGGCAGAGGAAGGAGGTGTGTTTCATAGCATCGCTTACTCTGAAGTGACTCCGATGCCAGGAAAATGTGTACATTGCTCATAATTCTTTTTGTCTCATTTGTTCTTCCCTCCTACTCCCCTTTCAGCCCCGCCCCCCCCCAAAAAAAAGAACATCAACAGGAATTCCTTGCTTCCTTACTTACTAATTAAATCTCTCTGCCTACAATAAACCAAGAAGGCCTATCTATGAGGCAGTATGTGGTCAAATGATGGTCAGAACGGCTCAGCAGGAAATTTGGTAGGAAAATACGACTTCAGCATCTTAGCAGGCTTTATTTTTAGGGTGCGTGAGCTTGTTTAATTCTCAGATGCAAACTGCCAAATTTCTATTGTTGTCAGAAGGCTTGTGTCCCACCAGGCTGAGTCAAACTGGTGACTCACGGGCGAAGACGAATCGCTTTGGCAATGCATTGTGACTTTCTTCCCTCCTCCAGTCTAAGATGTCGAAGATGATAAAACCTCCAGTCTAAGATGATAAAACTTGTTTGCAAAACTAGTTTCCAGCTTGTTCTGGTTAAAAAGTCCGGTTTGTAATAAAAAAAAAATCACATTGCAAAATTGTTTGAAAAGCACCTGACGTATTAAAGTTGGGTGCTTTTGCAGTTGGCGTGGGCTGTCTCTGCTCATGCTCTGGGCTGGCCAGGTGCAAGCCAAGCCCTGAACGGAAACAACGGGGCCGTGTTAGCTCAGCGTTGTTCCTCGGCCAGCAACCCCTGCTGAGAGCCGGGATTTATTAAACCCAAAGCATGGTGCTGTACTGAGGCAGGGACAAGGATTTCAGGTGTGAGCTGACTGGCATCTAGTCAGCTTGGCAAGTGGATGTAAATCCTGTGGAAGATTCAAGTTCATATGTTATTTGAGGAAATTCATGTTCTAATTCCAGCTCACAGCCTCCCTCCGTCTCTCCTCTTCCTCAGCCCCGCTCCTCCCAAATCTTTACTCTCACCTAATATAGTAGGGTCTAGAAATCTAGAAATCACTACATTCGTTCCTTGAGTTATATATACATGTGGGATAATCTTAAACTCCTTACTGTGCTCGCTTCTTACCCTTCTGCCCTTTTGGCTCTTTAAAGCGTTGTGTACAGTTGGACACCGGCTGGGATACAGCGAGGATGTGCTTTCAGGCCATCGCCCATAGAGATAAGAGAACCTTGCGGCATTCTGGTGGTTTTGTCTTACCGTGTGCTCTGAAGCAGGTCGGGGTCTGGTGCCTTGCAGGAGAGCAGCAGCTGAGCAGCGTGGGGACATGCATCCCTTCGAGCTCTCCTATACCTTACACCCGGCTGCGCAGTTACTCCTGGGTCCGTCTGTGTGTAGCAGAGCTAGAAGGCAGCGAGCCTGACTTTGGGGGGGAGTTTAAGGTTGTTTCTTCAGGCTTACAGCACCTTGCAGAGATCTTGCCAATTCGCTCAGAAGTCATTTAGAAGGAACCAGGCATTTTTTCTGTTATCACAGTGACCAAGAGGTGTTTGGACCTAATGACTTGTCGCCTTGCCCGTTGGGCATGTCGTTCAGAGCGCTGGTTCCCCTACACGTCAGCTTTCTCCTCTGCGTTAGCGTGCACTAGGTATTGCTGTCTGGCAGCTGTTCAGGCACCGAGGACATGAACTGTTGCTGTCAGCGTTGAATTATGCTCGAGCGTGCCCCTGAAAATGAGTAACAAGTCTCTCTAATACAACATCTTGTTCTGTAGGCCTCGTCAGCATGGAAAAAGATGGATGGCCTTAGCAGAAGGTACAATTAAAAACTTATTTAGTAGCCTACTACAGTGTGACACTTCTGCTTATAGCAGGCTTATATTGGTTTAATTAATACATAAGTGACTTATGTACTGAAGGGTCTGTTATGAGTTCATAGGTTGGTAACTATATGAGTTTTTTCTGTTTATTTTACTTTTAAAGAACTTTACTCATTATGAGTTTCTTACTGTAGCATGTCCTTGGGCGCTTCACTAAAGTGTTAGATCACACAAAGTCTGAGGTTTGGGCGTTGGACAAATCCACATGTGATTTTTAAAATCTCTTAATAGCCAAAATGTTCAGTCCTGCAATTTTTACATCAGTCAAAGACTGGCTCAAGGCCATGGCAGTCTGTCACATATAAGGACTCCTCAAGAACTCAGGCAATTGTTCTCACTGCTTGACAGTGGTTATCCTGATTTTTTTTTTCCCCCCTCTTTGACCTTGTGTCTGATCTGCACACTCAAACTATCCTGCTTTGTCTAACAGGAATGAAGTGATAACTGTCCCTCCTCAGCTGCAAGCTTGCTGATACCAGCAAAGGATGCTTTTAACAGTATCGTGTATTTCTTTTCCAAGGGCATGTTGCTATATCGGCAGAAGGTACTCTGATGCTACGAGAGCTGGAGTGCAAACCCAAACAGGTTAAGATAACTAAATAAAAATGGAGTATGAGTCAGGCTCTCAAAGAAAGGAAGGTGATTGTTTGCTGGGGGATATATGCAGCCAGCTAGGCGATGCACTGTAAATGATATGTGCAATAGGTTCATTTCTGGTTTGAACTGTGAAATAGTGTTGGAATCACCCTTGATAATTCTGATATGAACTACAGGTATGCTGCCTATGGATGACAAGGCTTTGGTGAGGTGCTAGTCTTATCAGCTAAGGAGTTTAAATGTTCAGGTGTGGTATTTAAGGCTTCATATGGAAATCAAAATCCACCTCCACTATGCAGCTACCCTTTACTCTGGGAGCAGGGCTCTGTGACGCACTGACCTGAGCTGGCTTTAAAAGTTCCCATTGTCCTGCCTCCATGGATGCCCTCCCCTCAGTTGTACCGGCACAACCATTGATGGGATAGAGCTGTTAACAGGAGCCTGGTTAAATGATCCAGATTAAAAACAAGCCCCCATTTTGGGGGGAGATGGTGGAAATAAGAGTTATATTTAAACCAGATCATTGTAGTGATCTAGTAGACAATGTGACCTCCCAAGTAGCTGTTACACAGCCCAAGGGCAGCAGAAGAGCCAGACAGCGGTGTGGGGAGAGCAGGTGGCAACCTCCAAAATCAGTTTCATTGTCCTCCACCCCTCAGAAAAAGGACAATTGAACTATGAACACTGGTTTCAGAGAGTATCAACCAACATGAATTGTGTTTAAAGGGGGAATTGTAGAGTAAATATTTGGGAATACGAGTGACTGCTGCATGTGAGTGTCTTATACGTACCTCCTCCATCCTCATTTCTACTTGAGGTCCCTAGCTGCTATGCTAGTTTTTGATGATGAGATAACATATGGGAAAAAGATAGGAATCTGAACTTTCAAACCACAGCCATATTTATGGCTGTACCAACATCACGACAAATGGGTCTTAGCAATATTCCCCTTTCTCTTGGGTTGGGATGGCTCTATCATGCAGGTATGGCTTCTTTCACACATGCTAGTGGGAGTGGGGTTGGAAAATGAAAAATTATTCTTGTGAGCAATGCTGAGAGAAGATGCATTTCAAAATATATAATTGGCAATGCAAAATCTTTAGGTTAGTGGAGGAATTTTAATAGGAACCCTTGGCCCCTTGCTCTGTGGCCTCTTAGCTGTACACGTGCCAAGTGCCAGCAGTGAAAACAGCATAACCAAGGACCGGTAACGGAAAATGTCTTCCCCAGATATTACTGTGAGAAGAACATTTAGCAGGATGTGATTGTTGGACTTGAGACTGAAATTTGTCTTTTGATAAATTTGAACCCTTTTCCTGCACAAATCTGAAAATGAATCAACATCTCCTCAAATTACTTCCTGGGTATGATTGCAGTCAGGTAGTTACAAGCCTGGCTTTATACTGGTTTTAAGAAGTTATTTTGCATACTTGATATTGCTCATGTGCAGGAAATCTTATTTCCCTTCTGATAGCGCTAGAGTTGTGTAAGTGAATCTCAACTCAGTTGTAACCTCAAGCTCTATATGAGTGGCACTGATCATGCCTTTTTATACCAGAAAATATTTTCTTGCTAAAATGTCTTTACTGCCTTACTCCGAGCAGCATGGTCAGCATCTGACCTTGCTGAATCATGCCCTGTGCTTACACAAGACGCAACTGTGGTGGTTTTTCAGTCCAGGTTGTGAGTGCATTACTGCACAGGTTCTGCGCAGGGCTATAACGGACAGTGACAGAGCAGGCTAGAATTTTGTAGAACACAGGATAATGTTTTTAACTTGTGTGACCTATGTAAAATTTGTAAAAGTATTTCCCAGCCGAAAACTCTACATCTGTGCAGTAGAAAGCAATCCTCCCTGCGATATCTGTGTGCTGATCTGACGCTGTGCCCTGGGACGTCTCTGTTTAAAGCACTTTCCCTGACTCCCTAATGCAGCTAATATTGACTTAGCATATGAAATAACACCTCCACTGCCTGTCAGCTGCTAAATCAGCATTGTTCAAACGTGCCATGTGGTTCTCAGACTCCTTGTGTAAGATCTCAACACTCGCTTTTGCTGAGGTGGCTTTTCTGCCATCTCACTTCCAGAGATAACACAGCTTGATGCCAGCTTTGGAAACAGCACAGGCCTTCCAGTGGTCAAAAGATATTTCAAGATGAATTTTATTCTGTTAGCGTGAGGACACAAACTTTGTGCTGCAGTTGAGTTTGAAATTAATGTGTAACAGCAAAACCACCAAGTCTAGAAAGACATTTTCCCTTTCCCTTAGAGATGATTTCTACCCTCACTTTCTTATTGGGTTGAGTGTGCTTGTAACAGTAAAACTCCTTCCAGCAAGGCATGAGAAGTAGGAAAATGTGAGGATGAAAGAGGGGCTGCAGACGTGCACGCTGAAGGGAGGATGGCTGTCACAAGCAGGGACAGAAGGTGTTTTGGCAGCCCAGGCTCTGACTTCGTCATCCTGTGCAGGAGAGAGATATGGGAACTCAGGGAAACAAATTTATTAAAATAGGTTCAGTGGCAACTGCTTCGGTCTTGTCTGTCAGTTGTGGTCTTAAGATGCTGACTTTCAGAAGCGATCTAGTGAATGAGTTCCAAGAAAGTATTCCCTGACTGCAGAGACGATTAAGGTTAATGATGCATTGCCTCAGAAGAAATTGGGGGAATTGTATAAAACAACAAAAAGGAATGACCAGTTTCCCATGCTTATGGTTTCCAGGAAATTCTCCATGTGTGCTGGATGTACTCAGAGTTTAAGAGGTCTACAGAAAAACTTAAATTTAAATATTATTCCAACTAATACGTATATTTATAGAAGTCAGAGTAAATGAGCACACTCACACATACTATTTTTCGGGAAAAAAATTTCCTTTTTCATTATACACACACATGCACACAGATACATAAAAAAGCAAACAGTGCAAAACATGCGTGTTGTTAAGTTTATGCAATATTTACATTGGTCAAAATCCCCCAGGCAGAGAAAAGCTAGCACAGGGTTTTCTTAGGTACTGGACAGTTAAATATTCTGGGAAAACATACGCACAGTGATCCTAAAGAGAAACCACCCGACTCCTTGTTTGTCCCAGTGCCTTAGGTGCGTGAGTGTCCTGTTGTTTTTGCATGGAAGTTAAATTTAAGAATTAAACGAACAGCAGTGTTAAACATTAAAGTGAAGTGACAGTTTCCAGAGGAAAAAACAGGACTAGCGCTATGCTTTGCTTTGCTGTGAAACGTGCCCATTTTAGAGAGGTTAAAATCGCTGTTAAATGACAAGCTTAGAACTGTCCATTTTCTGCCCTCCCTTTTCCCTACCCCAGCAGGCTCCAAAACTCGACCAACACGAGGAACCCTGGCAGGCACAGCCCTTCACACATGTCCGCATCGGCTCTATCGACAGCTGTGCCTGGCAATCTTTCACACTTCTGGTGCAAACTCACTATGTTTCACATCTACAGCAAAAAGCGCAGCAAGGGGCAGAACGAGCCCTTACCAATATACCTGGATATCGACAGAACAAATGCGAAACGGAGAAGATTCCAGCAGCTGGAATTGGCACCTAGAGAAAAGGATCTTTGACCACTGCTGAGGGAAGAAAAAAAGAGGGGGTTGAGTAGATCTTCCTCACTTTCTAGGCTCTTTGAGTGCATCATCTTGAATCTCCCACAAACTTAGTTCTCTGAACAAGAGAACTGTGCTCTGTAGCACAGCATCTTGGGGCTGATTTGAGTTCTGGTCCTCAGGAGTGTGTCAGAGAGCAAATGCACAGCTCATACCCAGGCAGGACTCTCAGGGGTAAGCTTGAGGTCAGTATTCAGAAGTTAAAATTACAGCTTTTCCAGCATTAGGGGGGGGAACAGAGCTTGGACTTCTAATCATATGAAGAATAGCTCTGCCTCGTTCTTAAATTAATGCTGAGCAACATAATCTGCTTACTGAAATGAGGACTGTTTTGTTTCTGGTCTTAAATGCTACCCAAAGAACTATGTGCAGCCCTTTCAGATGCAGCAAAGCTTTGGGGTTATCCTGTGCTTAGGCTTACGTTTGCTCGGCAGGTGCAGTGGGACCCAGCCTGGCTTTTGGAGCCCCACAGCAGCAGGGAAGGACGGGGCAGCTCTCCCCACCCTCTCTGCAGGACGGTCACCTCTGTGCAGCCGCGGAGCGGAGCTGGGGGTGTGCAGGAGCCTGGCGGTGCTGCTTCCAGCCCACGGGCCTCTGCCTCTTTTGCTTGGACTTCGCAGCCTGGGTCGATGATAATTTGGGCATCTCCTCGCTGCGCTCTGTGGTGTGCTGTGGAAACAGCCTCGGCTACTCCCCTCGGTTCTCTCACACCTCCTATTTTTGCTTTTTGCAAATAGAGCCCTGCGTAGACGTGCTTTCACAGGGACTGTTGTCTATTGCTGTCCCTGTTCTGAGACAGCAGTTCCAAGATGGCAATTTCCTGCCCATTTTACAGCAAATCCACCCATTGCGAATGACATGGGGTGTTACTGGGGAGCTCTTTAGGGACACCGGCCTTCGAGAAGATCATCAGAGGTGCTGTATCATCTTATCGGTGTGATGGGTCCCCTGTTCCCTCACCAGCTGTTTGTCAGAGGGAAGTCCTCTCGGGGTTATACAGCAGGTTTTTGCTGGCAGGGGGGGAGAGCAGTGTCTCACTCCATCACCCCTGCAGCACCACAGGGAGAAATTCCCCAAAATGTCATGGGGCTATTTTTAGAGGGACTAGAGGCTGAATCCGCACAGCAGGTCTGCAGTGGGCAAACTTAGGAGGAGCAGAGCCCTGCTGTCTGATGAGCAGCCACGTACTTGCACGTGCCGCACAGGAACTTTTCATCCTTCTTACACAAGGAGCCAGAACATGACTTTTATGTGACTTGTGCTGCCTCCTTGCCCTTGCATTTCATAGACTTGAGCCTGGGTGGTTCGCACTGATTCTGCAAAGCTGGTGAAGATTTATGCTGTCCCATGAACGCTTGGCACCTTTCATCCGATGTGGAGCCTGTTGTGTTACTAAGAAAAGCCTGCTGTAAGAGGAGGGGCTTTCGTGGTGACTGTAATACAAGGCCCTGCTTCCTCCTGTCATGACACCTACCATGAAAACTTAGACTGGCGTGACATTTCGTATAGGTGTACATATAGAAAGGTGAGTTTGGGCAGAGAGCTTTTCGTGTTGCCTTTCAGAGCTTCAGCTTTCCAGCAGGGCAATGAGTTGCAAAGCCTGAGGTGAGCTTATAGTGAATGAATCGCACACGGAGGACTGAGGAATAGGAAAAGTGAGCTGGCCGGGAGCAATGAAATCCTTGATTAATGCTGTATGTTTAGTGTCTGAGAGGACTGCTGGGCCCTGTCTCTCAGCTTCAGCTAGATAAAGGCATTGACTTCTAATTAATTTGATTTTTGCTTTTAAACTCTTAGTTCTGGTGTGTGCCGTTGCTGACAATAGCCCTTTGTCAGACAGGGGAGAAGGAACACTCAGCTGCACCTCAGCCAGAAAAACTGTGAATCTACTTTTCTTTTACCACTATCATTCCTTCCAGCTTCGCTTTACCAACATCTGAAAAATTACTTTTCCTCTCTGTGAATGCATAATTGGTTATTTATACACAAACCGTAGAGCATTTACTTCGTATACCTGACCTAGAAAAAAAAGATTAGTCAAGAGCTATCCTACCAGATGTGAGTGTCAGTCAACATATGATCTCCATATAATTTATAAGGTATTAAATTACAAAATAATGAATCTTTTCAGTTAGTATTTTGGCACATGATGATAGTATTACATTTTATGTGAGAATATCGACCACAGCTCTTGCCCCATAAAACTGCAAACAGAAATTTGTAAGCATTGGCACTAGTTTCGCTTAGAAAAAGACACCCATTATGCTCGGATTACAGTTAAGCTATGTATGTACAGCCTGGAGGTTGTCCAGTCACACGCAGTTCTTTCCCTCCACTCTTTTAACATTTCCTTAAGAAGGCTAGACAGTGGTTTCTAGGTTAGATTTTTTTTTCCCCTCCTTCCCTTGGATTTAACTAGAGCAAGATCTGCGGAGCACAGAGCAGAAGGTCTTCCAGGATTCTTGCAAACAAGATATTCCTCTGCTGTCAGCTCTGAGGTGCTGGGCCAAATTCTGCTCCTGCTCACACTGGAGTGACTGAGCAGGCACCACGCGTGAGAACAGCCCTGTCCCACGAAGCTCCCAAACCCCACGTAGCTCGGGAATCTCATCTTTCTGCTTTTTGTGGCAAGTGGAAAGAAGCAGCTTTAAAATAAGATTTACAAGCTGACAGTTAAAAGTTTGCCCATGGACAGCAAGCTGGCATGTAAAAAAGTTTCTAGTCTCTCTTTGTAAAATTGATAGAATAAGGGGTTTTTGCCTCGGAGGAGAGCACTTACATATGCACCACATATTTTTCTTGCAAATAGGAAGAGGGTTTGAAATGCACCCTCAGCTTTTTAATGAATCCTTCCCACACTCATTCCTTCTCTCTCCCATCCCTAAAAACAGAGCTCTAGTCTCATTAAGTAGAATTTGTAATAACCAGTTAATGGTAGGGCAGTGGAACAGGGGTGCCCCACCTCTCTCGTGGAGCTTAGGATGTGTCAGAGTTGTTGATGGTTTCACAACCCCCTCTTCTTCACTTGACAGCGTTGCAGTGTGAAGGACAGTTTGCTGCATACGGAAAACCCTGCCTGTATCAAAGTCTGTAAAATCCCTCTTGGCTCCCTTTGCATTTCGATCTGAAGTTATGGAAACAGCTTCTCTGAAATATATACATTTTATGGCAAGTGTTGAAACAGGCTCATCAGCCAAAGGAAATATGAATTTTAAAAAGCCCTCTAAACCATTCGGTTCAGGCCTGTGCGGGAAGGAAAGGGGCATGGCACTGGCTTTCACTTTGTGTAGCAGTTAAATGGCAAATACTGATGCTTCTTAAAATACAGCTCATTGCTTCTCTTTGAGGTAAACTTTTCCCAGCTGCTGACAAATTCACTTTAATTGACTGTGCCCTTGTCCTGCCACATCCACTTCATTCCACCAACTAGTTTGACCGATCTGTCCGTGTTTTCACATTTTGTTTCTGCTCCAAAGTGGTGTTGTCTGAGGGTTTAATATACAGCAAAAATCTCCCAAGCCAGTCTTGTGTGTGAGTTTCTAGTAAATATAGCTGTAACTTGAAGCTGAGATATAATAGTTTGGTACTCTCATACTCCCTGTACATGATGAGTTGGTCGTATACTTTTCTGCAGTAAGAGTCAAAAGCCAGGGGCACTAGATAAATGACAGTCATTTTAGCCCTAAAATAGAATGATCTCTGGGGCCTGTCTTAGCCTTGGTAAGCAACTGACTTTTTTTATTTAAAGTGAATGTAGTGCTAAATAAATATTCCCTTCAAAGCATTAATATTTTTTTGCAGCTGAATTCTTTTCACACTTTAAAAACCTCTGATTGCTTTAAGTAGTAATCACATTTGATGTGTAGTGCTCAGTATCGCATGAGGCTTGATCTGAGAGACTTAAGATAAATAGTTGAGTGGAAAACATCTGTTCAATTAATATTTTGTCTGTCTTTCTTTTGGCAACATAGTCATAGAAGTAGCTTTATGCTGTACTGTGGAAAATGTAGATTACTGATCTAACAAATTGTAACTTCATACTTTTGCAAGTTAAATTGTTTTTCTCATTTATGCGTCTTACACTTGAATGAATCAGCCTGTTAAGGTCAGTATAGCTTCAAATATGAAACAATGGCTGGAGAAATGAACCATCTAGTAAAACACAATGACATACAGATAGTTAACTTTCCGTATATTTCCATAATCTATATCTATAAAAGGAAATACGGGATATGTAATAAATTAATTGAAAAACAAGAAAACATTGCTGTAACTGACTAAGAAAAAAGTGTGATTGACTTGTTTTACTTACTCTTCTTTTGGAGTTACTTTGAGATCTTCTAGTTTAATTAGTTGACTGTATAGCAAAAACCAGCAAGCAATCACTTACAAGATCTTCTCTTAATTGGATGCTCTGACATCAATTGTCTGTATCCAAACAAGCTCTTTAGTAAGGTCAGCTCTCTGTGGTTCTTCAGCCTGTCAGCTGCACTCAATTTCCATAGGAGAGATTTGCCCTTGCAAGAACTCTGGGGTTTCAGGCCCTTTCTTTCAGCTGACTCTATACTCTAGCCCTTACCAGAAATAGTCACATATAACCTCCTGGGACATAAAAGCCCAGGTGCAATAGCGCAGTAATAAGCTCTTTACTTCTCCCTAGAGGTGGCATTTGAAATAAATAAAAAGATAGCTTAATCTGACAAAAATGAAACTTCTTATTTCAAAACTGCATTATTAATTATTCTTTTCTCTTATTATTTTTCTCTTCTATCACTAAGCAACTGTTTTGTCTACTTTCAAAACAATTATTTACACTTCAAACCTCTCCATACAATAAATTCAGCAAGCCTGTATCTAGTAAAACAGGGATGTATACTCTTGCAGTGAAATAAGGAAAAGCCAAAAGCTTTTATTATGCCTTTTTAAGCAAACATACATATTGTGTGAAGTTATTGAGTTAACATATGATGATGCATCTCCAGAAGGCATGAAATATTGGCAGATATCTCTAAAAATTAAATTTTCCATTTCCCAACTGGTCCCATGTCAACTGCTGGGGAAAAAAAAAATGCCAAATGTTGGCATCTTCTGATTAAAGAAGCTGTTCTGTTCCCTCCTTAGTCGGTGCATACGTTGTCACACATCCATAGTCTCCAAAGGGAGATCCATCAGCATTTTTGTATTTCATGTTCGCCTGTTGCATCTGATGGGACCATTCCAGTATAAGGATTTGTCTACCTGTATAGTTATCCTCCAGCAACTTTTCTTCATTAACCCCATGTGTGAGCCTGCATATTCTGAAACAACTATTTCACACATGGTGTTAATCAAAAGTTAATGGAGGATAACTGCATGTGTAAACATCTCACTAGAAATGCGATTCAGATGTTGGGTCTCCTCCATTCGTAATAGCCTGGTCACTTATTTCATCCTGTGGTGCTGGTAGAGCAGTCTTTGTTAGAGGTGTCTCAGTCTTGAAAAGAGAATCCATTTTTATCTGGGTTTTTATGTTGAAAGACTTCTGGAAGGATTCTGATGTAAAGTAGTAGATGAACGGGTCAAAGCAGCAGTTCATTGTTGCAATGCACAATGTGATTGGGTACATTGTCCTCGCAAACCTCTCCAAGGAGCAATTTGCTATCGCCTGGGACCGCACAAGAGCATACAAGAAGAGTATGGAATTGTAAGGCACAAAGCACACGACAAAAATGGCCACGTGCACAATGATCATTTTCAATACTTTCTCTTTGTTTGTCCCGATTTGAGACAAGGTGGCAGGTTTCCGGAGAGTCCTGAGAACTAACGAAGAGCATGTAAGGTTGAGTAGCAAAGGAATTATGAATCCTACCACTTCAATAAATATAGTGATTTTGGACAGATAGGTTTTCCAGATACGTTTGGAAAAACCTTCAAAACAGGTTGTGCTGGTGTTGGAAATGTTGGTTGTGGAGAACAACGAAGCTGAAATTCCACCGCTGAGGACCAGTATCCAAACACCAGCACAGACTATGGCAGAATTTCTCCTGGTCCTAATGGTGCGAGATCGGAATGGATAGACGATAGCAAGGAAACGGTCAACACTAATGCAGGTGAGGAACAGCATGCTCCCGTAGATGTTAGTGAGAAATGCTGTACCAGAAATCTTGCACAGACTATCTCCAAAAGGCCAATGCCTGTTGAAATTATAAAAAATTTTAAAAGGCAAAGTGAACACAAAAAGCAAATCTGAAACAGCCAGGTTTGTCATGAAAATGGCTGTTTCGCTTCGCATTTTCATCCGAAAGCAGAAAACAAAGAGGGAGGCACAGTTAGTAATCAAACCAAGGATGAAGACCACGCTGTACACGGCTCCATACAAGTTGTACTTAAAGGAATCATCTGTCAAACAGGTATGATTGTTGCTGTGGTTTCCCATGCCAAGTTTGTGATGTACTTCCGAAGAACTTCAAAGTCTACTTCAGTGACATCCATAAAATAAGACAGCGATCTCTTTTCTTCCTGAAGAAACACATTCCAGGAAAGTTGCTTGACACCTTGCTACCACATCTCCGTCACGAATCCTTTCATCCTAAAGGAGAGAGAAATAGATGCCATCAGTCTAGCCATCACTATCACCTAAAGTGGCTGTGCAAGAGAACACGTACTCTTTCCTTTCCAAATGAATGGATGTGCAAACAAGACCAGAAATTAGTTTTCAAGGTAGTCTTTATAAATTCCACTATTATTGGGATTTTTCAAAGTTGAACACAGCAGTTACTGTACTCAGCCTTTCCTTTCCTTCCCCCATCGTTCCCTCGTCCTCCTGTTGGAAGGAGAGTGATCACTAATTCCAACTTTCCGCTTGGAAAGGTTTTTCTTTAAAATTTGAGATGGAATTGGCCCAGTGTGTTTGGAAATAAATCATGGACCCACGATATTGCCCAGGTACAGAATCAAACAGTCTGAAATGTTCACCTAAGCTTGTAACAAGAGGAGAAAGAAGTTGAAAGTTTTAGTGTTTGCGTTTAACTGTGCAGAAGTGAAAGTTCTATGATTTTTCAACCTTTTTTGATGCAAAAGTATTAAAAAATCCCAAACCTTACATTGACAAAGTACTGCTTTGCCTTTTCTCTATTTGAAAATAGGAGCATCCTTACATATGTTTTTCAAAGTGAAAAACTGAAATGTATTTCAGAAATGTTTTTCAAAAATACCTTCTAAAGTTATGCTTGCCACTTTTGGAAAATTTTGCATTGTTTTTCCTTAAAAATTTCTGCAAAAATAGTATTACTTTCAAAAGGACTTTTTTTGCAAATGTAAAATGCTTTGCAAAAAGGACTCCTCTAAGTTGTACTGACAGCTTCATTTCGTTTCTACTCTTTGTCAAGGTTCAGAACCTGAAATTTGGGAAATCTCATAAACCACACTCCCGTAAGATTTTTGTCCCAATTCAGTATGCTTTAGAGAAGTGTAGAGTTGAAGTAAGCATGCTGTTTGTTGGAAATCAGTGCTTTCTGAACTGTCTTGATGTTCTCTTATTGCTATTCTAAGTATTGTTTTTAAGGCCTGTGAGGATAAGCAGTTGGACATTCTCCCTCACCGGAGTGAGGAGGGTTTGTGTGTTGGAACGTGGGCATGGCAGCCCGTACATCTTGGAATTGTGGAGCAAAGTTGGATAACTAAGGGGAAGACCTTTGCCTTGTAAAATACAGCAAACCAAATACGAAACAAATACGATCTTCTTGTAATCTAAGAAACATCTTGGTAGGAACAACTATGGAGTAACTTAGAGAGGTGAAACCCTTGTGAAGAGTAGGATTCTTTCCAGAAAGTGAACATCTGACAACAGTTATATGTTTGCTGTTGAAACTATGAGCAAACTTGTGTTAAAGGTTGAAATGGCAACATATAAACAAATAAACCGGGGAAGAAAGCATGGAATCAAGACAATTTGGGATGCAAACTGATCAAAATCAAATGTTTTCCGTATGTTTTCCTACTGGAAAATCTCGTGCTGACAAATTTTCTTGCACGCAGGCTGTCAGCGAGTCAGCTGATAAAATGTCAAGTGTTGAGAAAGATGCGATAGCCAGGGCTTTGCCAGATGGAAGGTGCAAATTCTGCCCTCATCTGCCTGGGCAGCTGCAGGCTTTACAAAAACCCAGAGAGCAGGCAGCACCTCGCCTTTGCACCTCATGGATTAGTTGGACGTAAAGCAAAATAGCAGGAAGGGAGGATCCCCAGATCTCACTTGTCAGAAAGATGACTTTCAAATGAACTTTTGACATCCAAAAAGATGACTTGGAACTATTAGGGGGTCTCCTGTTGGGGAGGGTTCATGTTCTCTGCAGACCGGGGCAGTGAAGTGGTGCTTTGTACTGGTTTGCTGTTCCGGCTGTGTTTGCTGTGCATGCCTCGAACTACCAGAACTCCCTGTGATTTTTGTAGGCGGCTTTGGTACACGCTCTTCACCCAATTTAGTAAATTCTTCCTTCAGTTTAGTTGCATTTTAAGTTACACATTTGTGATGATATCCTGCATTAGCAAATGTTCCAGCCAGAAGTAGATATGCCCTTATCTGATCGCCGTCTATTGTGTGGCAATGACAGAGGAGACCAAGCCCACGTTGGGGCTTTCCCTACAGCACGTGTAAGCAGGCACTTCATTACACAAACCGTACAGAGCTCTGGGGACAGATGGACAGAGTAGGGAACAGGCTGTGTAGGGAAGCAAAATGTTCCTTGCGCCCCTTTGTGCTTCTGCACTTATCTCAGTGTTTTTCCTACTAAGTTCATGAATTTTATTGTGAAATGACCTGAAGAAGATACTAAGCATTTAAACTTATGAAAAGGATAGTAGTAAAATCTCAAAGGTGCGCTTTCTTTGAATATGTAGTAATCCAAATAAGCAGAGTCTCACCCACGAGTTGAAACACCTTTAAGCAAGAACTTAGTTGGATTCAGAAGTGCACATGAGCTCTAACAGGAATTGCTGTGCCTCTTAGCTTAAACCTCAGCCTAATGCATTAAATTCTTGGCTTGTAACTCCCTTTCGGTAAAGAAAGAGACTGCATGTTATCTCCATCAAGAGCAATTTTTGTTTATACTGAAACGTAACCTCCATAAGTAGACCCTTTTCTTCTGCAGTTTGTAAAACACAGGTGTGCCAGACTCTCCTGGTCCAGGTTTCATGTCTGGGCCCTGGCTGGGGAGGTTTGAGAGCGATTGGGTGTCCTTTGAAACCTTACATAGCCATGTGCCTGGGAGGTCGATGGAAACCCCACTTTCCAATCTGTGCATGCACTCCAGGATTTTGGCTGTTCCTCAAAACACAGCCTGACGCAGCAGGTTTGAAAGGCAGCTTTGAAATGCTTACCTTTACTACTGACACACATGGTCGTTGCCAGCAGCCTGACCCAGATACTCGCTACACGGGAGAAAAGGTGCTCGATCACTTGATTCTTTTTTCCCTGCTCTGCATCAGACAGCCACAAGGTCAAATACCAGTTTTTCTGGTGAATGAGTCTATGGGAATTGCCTGCCAGCAATTCTCTAGCTAAGTTATGGTCTTTAAAATATAGTCCTGTGTTGTTTACCCATCTAACACTGAGGTGTCTAAACAAGCTGACAGGTTGCTTTGAAACTCAGCCATGTGCTTTAAATTCTGCAGTATGAGTCTACAGATTTAGTTTTCTGAATGCAAAATTCACTTTTCCTCCTTTTTACTAAGGATTAAAGCAGTAGGATGCTCTTCATGTACACCACGTTTACTACTGCTTTTGCCTTGTTGGGGGGAAAAAACCCTAGTAATACATTTTAAAATGCTGAGTTAGGTGAATATAAAGAAAACCACTTCACCATTCTGTATTTCAGGCAGGCCAAAACTTTAAATTCTGTTTCTAAAATGGAGGACAGTACACAAGGAGAGGAATGTATCTAGCTGTTGTTAGGTACCATAACAGAATATACAGCCTGTTTAATGTGGTAATATTGAGAATATTCTCTCTCGTAGTGGGGATGGTACAAGCAAACCTACAGGAGCTGTTGCTTACTCACGTAACCCTGTTATTCTCAGAGCTATGAAGTGTGGTTCAGCCAAGTAGCTGACAGGGTTTGCTCCCATTTGCCTTTTATTGTAGAGATATCCCGTCTTCCATGTACTGAAAATAAAAGAAAATTCTACGTATTACTTCGTACAGTGCACGAGTATCCTGTTTACAGTTCTTTTATTTCCTCCTCCTGGCACCCCAAGAAATCTTCACAACAGCCAGCCTGCAGCTTAATTCAGGTCAACCGTTTGTTAGTACAGAAAATTACTGCAGGTAAAAAGCACACTTTAAAATCAGATTCTGTAATTCTATTAAGCCCATTCTTTCTGCTTCATACACATCCCATTCTCCACAAGTCCATCAAACTGAGGTCAGAAAAATGTGTGAAGTCTGGGACTAACATTTTTGCATCTTCACATTTCCTTTTTCTCATAGGAGATGTAAGATGAATGTAACTTTATCAGCCAGAATATGTAGCATATCCTCTGTGTGTTGATTTAAATCACTAAATACTGCAAAGCCTTTTCTTGTGAGCTCTGATACAGACCAAATGTAAAACCTTTCAAACCTGAAGGATCTCTTTCTAGATTATCACTATGTGTACTCAGGTTATCTCTAAATTTTGTGAGACAAAGGTTTTATGGGCATAGAAGCCAAAACCTGACAGATCAAAAGGTGGGGATCTGAGGTTTTGGGGGGGCTTTCTATGGGTTTTGTCCAGAAATGTCTCTAGGTTATGGCAGCACTTGTTGTGTTTTGATATAGTCTCAGACCCTGACCTTGGAAATAAATAAGTATTTTCCTTGGGCACAGCATGCCCTTTATGCCTTCTCTTGACAAGAACTACATTCATTAGAGGGTTTTCACTTCCCTGTTACTCACCCAGTTGGTACAATGATCGTGTGATGTGTAACTCACTCCCACCACTGAGCCCTGGATTATGGCTTTGCAACCACAAACTCTACCATTTCTTCAATTTCTTCGTTTTTAGTTCCCTCCTTCATTCCACTTTAATTATGCAGAAGGCTCAAAAAAGGTATTGTTGCTGGAGGGGGAAATTGTTTGGGTTTTTGGAAGATTTTTGCATAGATGATAATTCTGCATAAGGTAATAGGACTTGGATTCTTCCAGACTAAGTACTATAGGTAAGGGGAGATATACTGCAACTGTTTGAATATGGATTTGAAGAAACTACTGCTACCTAAAAAAGGAAACATTTCTGACAATTCTATGGCAGTGCTAATGAGGAATTATAAGACCACCAAACTATCATTTCTAAAGGCTTACAAATGTTCACTTGAAAACCACAAATGTGGTTTTCAAAGAAAGCAAAGCAGCAATGGAAAACGCAACGAAACTGTCTCGCCATAGAGTTCCCCACTGCTTTGCTACTCTTGCAATACCTTGGTGCCTGCAACAAGATCTCCACTTACTTTCTCTTTTCAATAAAAGTTTCACTAGTTATTTTTGGTTGCAAAGAACTTTGAGAGCATTAACTGAAAGCAGTTACAAGAACAAACCTCCAATTTGGGGAAATCTGGTAGCTGGCTTTTCCCTTTTCAAGGCTGACAGGGCAGTAACTGTGTTGCGCAGCGATGCTGGCTCCCTTTCCCCGGTGCCAGCAGTGGGGGCTTAGGGAAAGCTGTACTGGCAACAGCAGGTATTGCTGGACCCGGCTGCTGCTTGGGGAGATGGCTGGGGATGGGAAATGGCTTGGGACACCAAGGTTGGGGTTGGCTTTTAAACCGACGAGCTTGCTGAGCTGCTGTGAGCTCTCCATCCTCCCCAGAGCCTCTTGCAGTTTCACAGTAACCTTCGCCTACGTTTCTTCCCTGGTGCGGTAGGAGCAGTAGAAAGGGTGGGATTAGACAGTGGGAAACAAAGCAGCTGCCTGTAAACAAAGCACTATTGACTATATGAAGCGATGGAAAGTAGAAATGCTTTAATCTCTTTCATTTACTAATCTGAAGTGATGTATTTGAGAACAGTAGGAAAGAAGTAGACAGAAGTGCGACTTTGAAGTCCAGCAAAGGTTTCTGTAGCTTCAAAGAGCCATTCTTCCCTGCGTTTTATCAGAGGGAATGCCTAGCCGGTATGCTGGGCAAAAGGGGGACGTTTTCTGATGATTAGCATAAAAGACAGGCAGGAAGGCTCTTATTCATGGCTTTGACACTTATTGTGCAAGGACCTTCAATACCATCAGTACCTTCATTCCCCAGTATTTGCTGTGAGTGTAATAATGTCTCCTGCACCTGGTGGGAAGGTAAAATCGGGAGTTACTCATGATCATTTCAGTCAATCAGGTTTCAGTGTCTGCTTTTCAAATCTTCTTTGATAGAAGAAAAACAAAACACAGGAGCCTGTGGGGCATTTCCCTTTGCTTAGCCACCAGGAGCGATCCCGGTGACCTGTTGGGATTAGGTGGGAGCGTGCCGGCCACTCCTTTCCTCCCTGCCTGGGATGGCTTTGGCTTTCCAGGAACCTCACAGACCCTCCAAGTTCAACAGCTACTTTCTGTTGCCTGGAAGTCAGTGAACGAATTGCTGCAGGACCCCAATTTAATTCTTCTCCAAGACAGAGTGGGGAAGTGGAAACCTGAGCCTATCGGACCTAATCCTAAAGGCGCTCTCCTTTTTTCTTTCCTTTTTTTTTTTTTTTAATTGGTCAGCACTGCCATTGTCTCCTAACTGTCCTTTGAGACTTACAAAGCATTTCCTGCTCATGGTGACTTCTCTGTGCTGTATCTGTTTTGTATTGAGCTAATTAAAATGTTTCCTTCTGAAGAGAATAGTGAACTGACTTACCCCATATTCAGACACTGATCCTCAGGGCATGACTCCCTTTTTGTTTTCACTGAGAATGTCTCTCTCCATTTACATCACCCCTTTAACCCTTGGTGCGCTTTGGCCTTCCCCATCCACTACTGCCTTCAGAGGGTCTGGTCCACAGCCCAGAAATGATGGAATTCACCTCAAACTTCCCAGCAAAGATTGCATTATTTTACTCTTGTGAGAGGGACTTTTTTGCTTGCAAAAGAACCTCAATCTGATGATGGAGGACTGTAGGAATGCTGCTTTCTTTTGACCCTCAGGTCTCTCACTAAGGGGAGATTGCTTTATAATAGTATTGCTAGATTCAATAGAGATCTCGGTAAGAGAAGATTTAGATGCAAAGAAAAAACTGATGAACCGATGAAAAGCAGAGTTACATTGTTCAACCCAATACTTAAAGATTTACAGGTTGTTTTCACTCAGGAGTAGAAGCTGGTGATGGAGGTAGCTGTGTCTTTGATGTAGCCCTGTTTATTTACAAAGTGTGGTTAAGAAAAAAAAATAAAAAATAAGAGAGTCCTGTTTCCCTGAACCGCTGGGGAATCCAACAACAGGACTCGGTTTATTTGCTTACGGTTCCAAAATGCTTTCCAGTCAACGTCCTGTCCAAAAAGCTTCCTTTCTTTGCTTTCTCTGACACAATTTCCAGTGGTTCCTTGGTGATTGCTTGACTTTTTGGCTCCTTGTTGCCTTTACTCGGCTCCTCGTGAGATGCCTGCAGCCGCATGAAGCCCTCCTTTCACCCGAGCCTGGTTTGACCGCTCTCACCCAGGGCTGTGGCTCCAGGCTGGTTCCTTTGCCGTCCCTTTGCTGAAGCAGGAGCTGAACTTTCACCTCTGTTTATCCAAAGATTATAGGCTTTTTTATTTTTTCCCTTGCATACATTAGCACCAACAAGCTTCCATCCAGCCGCCAGCACCCCAGCACAAACGCCTATTTCAGCTTTTGCAGGCTAAACCGGGTGCAAGGAGGTGCGGCTGGTTTTCTTGCGGGTGCGGGGCAAAGGCAATCTGTGCTCTGCTCCAGTGCTCAGGACCTTGAAGGATCTGTGCCCTGCATTTATTTACTGGAAGGATTTGATAAAATAGGGCTTTGTTCTTTCAAATTGCTTTATTCTGGGGGCAAAAGGGGAAGGTTTGAGAACTCTCTTCTGACAGCAGTATGGTCTGGGTGGGTATTGTCAGCCTTAGTTTCATTTGCTCCGGTGGTCTGGCCTCTGAGTGCTGGAGATCCGTGGTCCCCTCCCGGAGCTGCTGGGCTCCCTGTTTGCCTGCGTGCATGTTTCTCAGCAAGAAATTTTTGCTGATTTGGAGGCATGACTGGGGTTTTCATGTCATGTCCCTCAACTCCCCTCTGGGGAAAAACATTAAGGTCTTGAAAAATATTTAGTGATGTATAATGAAAGGATGCATTTATCATGTAAAAGCAAATGCATGCTGGGACGGAAGATGGTGTGTTATCTACAGGTTCAAGAAATTAAAATGGGAATATTATTAGATGAAAATAAGAGCTGCCATTGTGGCTGTCTATATACAGACATAAAGGGTACCCAAAATATTATGAGGTCATGTTATGTACAGAGAAAGCAATCTGCTCTGTTGCTAGCATGCACCTTTGCCTCTGCACTTAGGGACTGATGAATGTCCCTCAATTTCTCTTGCCAAGATAGAGAGACTTGCCTTTTTCTACAAAACCAAACCAAGCCATTACAAATAATTCAGAAAACTTTCCTTGCAGCTGCGGTCAGCTAAGGCTAGTTTGGCTCCGGAGCGGTGTGGATCTTTACCCCCTTTTATGGGACTGAACTGAGAAGATGGTGCATTAGAGGAAGTCTTGCAGAGCCACTGTCTGTTCTCCTGAATAAAGAGCTCCTCTTTTCAAGGAGAGAATTTGCCTTTTGTGAAAGGTGGTGGCTCCCCTTCCCTGAGACTAAATCGAATCCTTATTTAGGGAGGAGGAGCAATGTGTGAAGGAGCAGAGTGAGTCTCTGCACGCACACTTGACCTGGAAAGACCTACTGAGGCTGGCTGCGTGCTGCGGGAGCCATCCTCACCCAGCCCAGCCCGCGGATGGGACGGCTCAGCGCCATCTCATTTGTGATCCTGGAGCACTGAGAGCCGTCAGGCTGGGACCACCACGTCATCCGGGTACACCTGGCCAGCAACGCTCAGACATCGGTAAACAGAGCCCCGACATTCAAATATGCTTTAACCAGAGTTAGCTACAGCCTGCACAGATGCATCACAAACACCGGCATAAATACCTACGGCTGCAAGCGGCCGCCCTGTAAGCGCCAAGGCAGTACCACGATAACTGAGTCCCAAATCGTTTTGCCATACACTGCTCTCCTTCAGGGAGCAATCTTCTCTCCCCCTCTGTTCCAGAAGTGATATACTCTCCTACAGCGCACCCTTTTCCCCAGGGTCTGGCCCAAGCTTTGGGTAAAATTGCCTTAATTCCTGCTTTTGTGCTCCAGCCGTGAGGTTACAGGCTGGAGGAGGGCAACCATCTTACAGCTGGGCGTGCATCCTCTCTCTGGCACAAGCTGCAGCTCTCAGGCACAGTGAAATGTTTTGATCGCTGCTTCTCAGAAAACTGGGAGGCGCAGGTTTTCGTGTTTTTCATCTCATTACGATATTCTGAATGAAAGTGAATGGGTAGTTGCGTTCAGGCGTTAGTTCTGTTTGTCTGTGTAGAGCTGAGCTCCCAATTCCAGAATTTGAAAGACACTGATTTTTATCTACTGACCTAACCCCAGTTAAGGAGGAGTCTCATTTTTAGTCTCAAAGGATTAAAGTGAAATGGATGCTCAGCCTCCCCCTCCCTTCCTCCCTCCCATGTTTTTCAGGACTTTCCTTTAAAATTCAGAGGCTTTGAACCCCCTAAAGTAGGAACGTTGGTTTCCTGCCTGTTTTATTTTGGCTTTCAGAATGCTAGTAAGGAAAAGAAGATGGAAAAGTGTTACGAGGGGGGAATATCCTTATCACCGGCCTGTGAACTTTGCACTTCCCATCCGCTGGGTTTTACTGTTCTGTTCATGTAGGGGAGCGATACAAAACCATACAATTATCTCCTCTCAAACAAAGATTAAGGAGTGTCATTAAAAAAACCAAACATTTCTTGCGAATTCTTCTGCAGTGGGCTTATATTGTATTAAATCTTATTTCTTCCAAACAGCTACATCTTTAGATTAAGTATGATGTTCATCATTCATTTGACTTCTGACACCAGGTTTTCTATCTGCTTAGAGCTGTATTTGAATTTTTCTCATGGAATTTTGCCATTGAGTTTAAAAGGAGTAGATTTTAGCCATAAATGAAAGCCAAAGTGATAAATAACATTGTTAAGTTTTGCAGTATAAAATATATCACTTATTTCCTAATTTTTAATATAGTATAGTTTGTAGGAATCAGATCTCACATTACGTGAAGCTGAAAGCATGTATCATTGTAAACTGAAAGTCTAAGTTTATGCCCCATTTATATACAAACCTTTCTTAAGCTTACATTAAAGTGTCTTTTATGATACTGACTTCAAGTACAAGGAAAAAAAAAGCCCTAACCAATGGATATTTTTCACAAATCTGAAACAAACAACAGGGATAGAAAAGTCCTTAACTTGTCATCTGCAGTGACACAATGAGAATTACGATGTGAACTATAACGATTTCCACGGCAACAGTTTGGAGGAGTAGCTCACATAGTAATTACTTTCTAAAAACCTGGAGATCATCTTTCTCACTTTAAACAGAAACATTCGCCTCTCCCATCCCAACCATAGCACAGCTCAAGTAAGAGGAATGAGATCTGCCTGTATAGAAAAAACATTGCTAATCTCCATTGAAATGTACAACTCGAGCCCATCCCTGGCTAGTTTTACCCCACAGATTTGTCTGAGCCTTCAGATTTCAGAAAACACCACAATCCTTTTTTCAGAGCTGACATTAAATCAGATGCTTTTCTGTTGAGTTAGAAAGTGAGGAAATAGAAACTTACCACGGCAGAGCAGCCGGGGCTGAGATCATGCCCGCGGCTCGGCAGATTTCAGCCCGATTCCTCCCTGACAGCCCACATTTATCCTTTTTGTGTGCGTGGAACGCAAGCCGAGTTAGTCCCACACGGAAGATCTGTGTGCTCGACTTTCTAAAAGTTTACCCATTCATCTTCAGAATCTAAAGCGACTGGCAGTTGTCTGCCTTCCTTTGTTCGGAGAGGAAACAAAACTGCTGAACGCTGCAGCCATCATGTCTTGGGAACGGGACACAAGAATGGGCCCAATGTCTGGGCAGGGTCTGTGGGCAGGGGGAACTCTTGGGGGTCTCGATAGGAAACGCTTTCCATTGGGCAGGGATGTATTATTAGTGCCTGAGCCCGCCCCGCGCCTGGGTCTCTGCTGGGTCCCTCTCGCGGGGCTGTATTCCCTTCCCCAGCCTTGCCCAGCCCAGGCAGCTCCCAGTTCAGAATTAGCAGCTTAAGGACAGCCCGACAATGGGTAACGCGGATTTCCTGAGCAATTAGCTGGCAGACACAGCCTGCGAGAGCGTGCCCGCGCCTCCGCGCCAGGGATGGTAACGAGCAGGGGAAAAGCTGTTTAAATCTCGGATTTTCCTTTGCACGGCTGTAATTGTTTTTCCTTCTAATTAAAAAATACAAGAGGGGAGGAGAGGGGGGAGCTGGGAATCGGGAAAGCATTGGGTAAGACTAGGAAGCTACAAAGCTAAGCTGGCCATAAAAATAAAATGTCTTTCTAAACAGATTTAGAAAGGTGTTGGTTTTTAGGTTGGGGTTTGTTTTTGGTTTTTTTTTTAATCTTCTCAAAGAAGCTGACTAGAACAGTCGGGACTCTCGTTCCCCTGCAGTTTGCTCTGAAAGCCCTGGGTTCCTGCTGGAAAACCTGTAGGCTTTCAAATGTTCAGGGACATAATTACAGATACTCCAGGGAAGCGCGGCTGCTTTTGCCTGTGTAGCTCACCCTGAGAGCTGCTGCTGCCTGTCAGTGAATCTGCCTTCCAGCAGAGCCACTAGCTAAAAGCTTTTTATTTTTATCTCTTACCTTTAATATCAGCCCTTCAGCTAGGGAAGAGGATCTTCTGGCAGCAGGAGTAATGCAGCGGGTGACTTACTTGCCTCAGCCTGTTTATGCTGTGGAGCAGCCGGTGCCCTTTTCTTTCTTTTTCAGCCCTCTCCAGTTCCATAGGTTTGAAATCCTGAGTCTGCTTTTAAAGCCCAGCCTCCCACCTAACGTGTCTCGCTCGCATTGTGTTTGTCTCTCCTTTTCCTCTGCTCTTCTTGGCTGTTCCCACAGGCAGCCAAGGCCGGTAAACAACTCATTGTGAAGCTGGATCTAATGTTATTCCTTGAGCTGGTGGCTGATGCAGCGGTCTCTGACTCGCTTCTGCAGCACACCCAGCTGCCACAGGCTTTTATCCAGTCAATGCAAATAACTTCCTGAATATCTCATATAACAGCCTAACTCCAGTCTGCAAAACCTCATCCTCTGAGGACTCATGGTTTAATAAAACATATAAAAACATGAGCGTGGATTTGGATTGAAAATGGTGAAGGTGCAGATGTTTCCTGCTCCTAATGGTCAAAGGTCCATTTTCCCTTTTTTAGCTGGTGAAGATGATAGACAATCTGGGTAAATTGTAAAGGGATGGCCGAAGGCATCGGCCATCACCATCACTTGTGTACAAACGTGGGGGTGAGTATGTGGGCTGGGAGAAGGCTCAAGATGCAAAATCCACCAGTATCACCAGTAAACTCACATACAGAAACCAGCTTTGGCCCTTCGTGGCTTGTGGGCATTTTCAGGCTGGCTGCATGGAAATCCTGATCCCTTGGGTATAATGCAACTGCTTTTCATACCCCGGGGCCCATTCTTATGCGGGTGTGAGTGCTCTCAGCGGGA
Source organism: Pelecanoides urinatrix (assembly GCA_013400755.1). Taxonomy (NCBI): domain Eukaryota; kingdom Metazoa; phylum Chordata; class Aves; order Procellariiformes; family Procellariidae; genus Pelecanoides; species Pelecanoides urinatrix. Next base: position 77,045 of record VZTQ01015738.1, on the reverse strand, counting down.
CCGATTAAACAACATGTCTGCATTTGAAATCACCCTTTTTAGGGAAAGGAGTGTGGTTTGGATGGTTGGAAGCTGGGTTTACAGATTAGAATGAGCACACTGAAACCCTTTGCAGGTTAACATCTTGTGTCTCAGCCTTCAAAACTACCAGTCGCTGGGCAAACCTATTACAGAGGAGACTTATTACTCCTTGAAGATTAAATACAGCATAAATCTTGAAACAAAACAAAACTTCTGTGCTTCTTACAGTATTTGGCCAGAATGTGCAATTGTGACAACTTTGATGCTGTTGGAATTTAACCAGGCAGCTGTACCTACCTGGGGTGTTGATGTTTGCTTTCTCTAGAGAGTTACTGGATTAATTAAACACTCCTAACAAAAGTCTTCAGCTGTTGTGAACTTCAAGGACTCTTCTTCTCCTTATAACGTTACTGCTAACCTAACAGGAGACCGGGGATGGTATTTTTGCCCTTTATGGAGTCCATCCTTCTAAACTATTGTAGTGGTTCCAACTTCATATACATCCATGGTTGCCATTAAATTCAAAAGCATCTCTAGTGAGCAGGTTATTCAGTCACCTGTTACTTTGGGTTTTTTCTTTAGAGAGGAGCATCTTTTTCTGCTAACCATAGCCAAAACTAGAAGCTGGACAAGTAGAACCTCTGGTTGACCCATGAGTCCATCCTCTAGAGTTCATAAAAAAAAATCCCAAACTTTTCCCTTATGGGACACAGAAAGGTTCTGGTGTTAACGAGACAGAAAATGTCCCCAGAGCAATATATTCCTGCTCCCCTCCAAGACACATTTCACAAAGCAATACACATACACCTTTACCTTCTCCGCACCATTTTGCATAGGCCAAATGCTGTGCTATCAATGTACTCTGTATATTTTTTTTAAATAAATAAAGTACAAACATTTCCAACAAAGTACCCTTAGCATAGGTTTATTTGCCAAACATAAAAAAAGGAGGTGGCTGCCTCTCTTCTTGGTTACAGTTACAGGCAAGTGTTTTCTTTAAAATAGAAAAACAATGAATAGACTCCTCGGCTCTTCATCTCTCCTCTCTGCACAACTCATTTGCTGTCCCCACCCTGATCCCGTGGTGTTCATCTTAGACTTGGGACAGGGTGGGATTTAGTGAGCTCTCCTTGTTAAAACATTGGCAGTACATCAATAATCTCTAGTTATTTTGGAAAACAAGGGAAACTGGACTGTTATCGTATTGGAAACCATGGCTGCTGAGAAGGCATAACATGTTTAAGCATAAGTTTTACCCCCTGTTTACAGTACTCAGATTTTCTGCTTGTGCATAGGAACCCTACTGATATGATACTTCTGTTATAGTTTTGGTTGTCTATTGTGTCAGTGGTTTGGTGGCTTTTGGACTGGCATATGAAATTTCCATTGATTTCAGCCAGGCAGGAATATTTGAATTTGAGGAAGAATTTTGCCCAGAAGACTAGCATATTGCATTTCCAGATGATTAACGCTTAATTCTTCTGTTGTCAAACATACTGACTATTTTCAGTCAATTGATGCTTTATTGTGCCAAGATTCCTACTTCAGGGCACTTACGAGCACTCACAAGGAGCCAAAAAGCAGAAACCAAATTAAAATTGCATTTTAAAGGCCACCAGAATGTGTATGATAGAGACATTAGCTTTTCCCTTTCCTCCTCTATTCATTGGCAAGGCTTGTTTCCTTCCTTTCCTTTCCTACAACAGCAGACCTGGTTTGTTATTTGGTAGCTAAATATTGCGTGGCTTTAGTTCATCCTGGTACGGCAGCGCCTGTCAGATGTTCTGAGGCCCCGTGGAGCCCTCCCTCCCGTAGAGAAGAGTCTGTGAACAAGCTGCGGTGCTCAAAGCGAACCATCCAGGAGTGGCTTCACGGCACCAGAGCGGTTTAGGGACCCTGCCTGGGGAAGCGGGTAACCCCATGTTGCCAAAATACTTACTCTTTGAGCTTACAAACTCGGTTGTATTTAGAAATTTTGGCTGTCTGCAATACATCCATATGATGTCCTGTATCATTGGCTCATCCTGTGAGGCACACAGCTTCCTAAGGTCTCACGCTTTTAAAGTACCAGCCTTAGGACTACAGCTCCCACCCTACAGCAGCTCCAGTGGAATAAGATTAATGTCTAGGTGACCCCAAAGGAAACATTTGGATGATTAAACCAACAGGTTCAATTCCATTAAAACAAAGTATTTCATTTAGATGTACCCCTGGAAAGCTAAAGGAAAAAATCAGTAATACTGATATTTTCCTGGGGAAAAAAAGAAAAAAGTGACTTTACAGAAACCACAGTCTCTGCTGGAAAAGATTTTGAAGGAAAATTCCTGAGCAGATGTAGCAGAACCCTTCAGGAGCTCACTAACGCTGCAGTGTTTACTAATGCTTAATGGTTTGTCAGTGCTTCCATTTGAAATTCTTTTTGAAGAGTTTTATAACAAAGCCATAAAAAATCACTTTGGAATCAAATGGATGTATATAGTCTCATCCTGTTTGGTTTTTGTTTTTTGTTTTTTTTTTTTTAATATGCATTTAGAAAGACTTTTTCGATCATTTTAAATGCTGTAGAGAGACAGGGGGAAAAAAAAGGCAAGTATCCATTTGAATCAGTATCCTTGCAATTTTAAGAAGGCTTCATTTGAAAACCCTGGTTTGTAATTCATCAGCACGTGAAGTTCCATTACTTTCCAACCCAACAGGACTTTTTGCTAGTCAATGACAGGCTATTTCTTCTCCAAATGTTTAGTCAAATTGAAGCTTTTCGGGGGTGGGGGAAAGTGCTGCTCATGCCAGCGCAGTGACTGAGCGTGCAGAAAGTCCCCGCTGCTCTCAGTGCTGACAGTTTTCTAGTGAACACAGTCTGCTAAAAGACAAATACGGTCCATCCGGGTAAGGACTGGATTAACCGATTAACCTGTGATTTGTTTCTCTGATTTTTAGACCCATCCAATAGCAACTATTTGCATTCTCATGAGTCCTGAGGGCCTTTCTTTATTAAATGCAGTTAAGTCAAAGCAAAGGCATTAGATTATGAGCTGCTGAAATGTATTTCATTGTGTAAAAAGTAAAACAAAAGTTCATACTGTTTGCTAGGTCAGGCAAATAGTGGCACCAAATGCCTGAACCTGAATATTCCTCCAAACTATGCAATTTTCCTAAGCCTTTGCTTTTCTTTGCTACGCAGCATCATCAATAAGCTAGAAGAATGTCAGTCTTTTGGACACTGTCCTCTCCGTGCCTCGAGGCACGCCTCTCCCTTTGCTTTCCATGTTTTGCAGTAATTTAATCCGGCTCTTCCAAGTCTGTCTCAGTAGTTTCAGAGTCTTTAATTTTTCTTGTCAACGGAGAAGGGATTCATTTTGCAGACTCCCCACTCATTAGTCATTTTCCCCATAACATGGAGCAATTTCTAATTTTGCATGACCAAATCTAGCCCATAATGTCTCCCTTCAGAAACTGCATCCAGGAGTTACTTCAGGCAAGAAAGAAATACCTGATTATTCTCTCCTCCAGAATGAGTTCAGAAACTCACTCTGTCCTAATTTGGTGTGGGATCTGCGTTGATTCTTTTTACCCAGTTCAAAGAGACTGCTTTTCAGCTCTGCATGCTTCAGAGTCCCCGCTCTAATAAACACGCGGTAATGTATACCATTGTTTTGACAAGAGGCACCAGTTCTGCCGAAATCTTATCCCCTGGAAAACGGAGCAGGTGTTTTCCAGCAAAGCTGCTGGGCTGCCTGCGTGAGCCACCGCCAGCACCAGCTGATGAGGGGCCTGATTCCAGAGCCAAGTGCCGTTGCTCCTGTCGCCGTGGAGGGCGATGGTTGAACGTGTCCAAGGGGAAGCTGAAACGGCTGCCTTTGTCTTCCCATGGTGGGGAGCAGAGCAGGTTTTAACAAAAAGTGGGTGAAATAGAGTTGGTTTATTCTTTTTCTGAGTCCCAGTGATAGCCAACCAATAGCTCCTATTCCAGGTGTGGTAGACCTGTTTTTTTTAGCAGGGATAGCACTGTTTGACTGGTGTGACTGGACCTGCAGCGGCTGTCGGTGTCAGCAGGAGGTACCGTACCCATATTTCATCCAGCACAGCTTCCCTGGGCTGTGGGCAGCTGTAGTCAGACCATTATATGGCATCAGTAAGTGCTAGTGTTTTACTGGAGGAAACGGAGTTTCACCAAATAAATTGGGAAGGATGAAGAGCTGCGATGCCGGGAAGAGCCACTGCAGAGCAGTTAACAAAGCGAGCAGAGAACAAGAGACGATGCGGGCCGGTGCTGGCTGACTTCCCCACGCAGTAGCAGGGACAGCGTATCGGAGCACCGCGGTGGAGGGATATTAAGTTTCAACAAAACAAACCCAAAGGACATGAGAAGCCAGTGAATATAGTCTGTGTTCTTGTGGCAAAAAATCAGAGTTTGAAAGGAGCCTGGAGCACCTAAAACAATTGAAGGCGCAACCGGGCAGGAGCTTGCAATTCTGCTATGCATGAATAGAAGGAAGAAGCAGCTGAATATCAGGAAACGTTTTCTAACAATGTGGACTATTAGGCTTCGGTGGAGACTCCCGAGGGAAGTGGTAAAAGCCCACATGGGCTGAATAATAGAAAACTAGACAAAACCATAGCGTACATATACTGGAAAGAAATCATTCATAATGGTGATACACAACTCACAATGCCTAGTGAACGTAGCGTTGCTATTATTAATAACATCTTTAAGATGCACATTTTGATACACAGATTTAGGAGAGTTCTTGCAAACGAGGAGGCTGCAAGCTTTCTGTGCAGGTCCTCTCCCTGCGAGGTGGGAGGTAGAGAAGGGGGAGATGGGACACGCTGCCCATCACAGCCCCGCGTTTCCCAACAACGCGAAGTGGTTGCCTTGGCTATCCCTGTCCCTGGGAGGAAACCCATTTTCTGTATTTTCATAAGAAATCTCAATTAACCCAGGTCCCGCTCCCTCTAGAGGGCAGCTGCTTCCCTTAGAACTGCTTGGGAGAGTGATCTCCCCACCAGCATATTCTGGTTCCCACTTTACGTGCAGTGAGTTTTCGGGGCTTGGAGGATTTTGGCTGTGCTGCAGACCGCGGGGTGATGCCGGACGATCCACAACCCCATCGGGCTCCCCCCACCTTCGGCCCTGCGCCAGCCTCCATGGCTGTATCACCGATGGAGAACAGAAACAGAGCTAAATGAGTAAAATTCATCATGCTCTGTAGCTTCACTGTCTTGGGAAGCATCTTGCAGCATCACAACATACAGCAGAATAGCTGTTATCAGAGAATTTATTGATGAAATAAATATACTAGAATGGATGCAAAATTAAATATTTCCAATTTTTGTTGGCACCCAAGCCATTGCAGTACCTAGGAGTTGATCTAGCCTGCGGTTCCCCCCTGCCTTCTCAGTGGATGACCCTTTTGAGTACCTTAACCCAAAAGAAGACTGTTTTAAGCACAACTAACGCCCGACTGCGCAGTGAGGTGTGTGCATTGCGCAGGGCTGTGCCGCATGCCGAGGTCCAAGCCCTCGCACTCTACTTCTCTCCTAGGCACTGTGTTAGTAAAGCGTATTAATGGAGCTAATCTTGCGAAGCCATGTGCTTTTCTGTTGCACAAACTTACAGTTGGACAGTGTTATGCAAATCAAAGCGGTATTATTTGTGTGGCACCACCACTTAACTCCTGCTCTCTACCAGCCCATTGTTGATAGTGCTTTGGCATCGTGTCAATCTGATTGCAATTAAGCTTTTTACAAAGCATCATTCAAGGCTGTCTGTTCTGGTTTTGATTGTTCGTGCTCTGAAAGGTTCTTCACAATGGATGTTCTGGGGAATATGCTACCAGCTGTGTTGGTAATGCCCTTGTCTGATAGTTTTGATAATTTTTTCGTGACTCCTGGAAGCTATTTTGGTACCAAGTTGTTTGTTTTTCTGATTGAAAAGTGGTTTCTGAGGAGAGAAAAGTACATATTTAATGCCCTAGGGTTATGCATTTTTTTCCCGAAGCCTTTTTCTACCCACAAAAGACTTTCTTAAGGTTTCTTCTACCAGATACTCCAAAAAAATGCTTATGTCCTAACGAAAGCAGGATGCTATGTGTAGAAAAGCAGTAAAGAGGAAAGATTCTGATACAGATATCAAGGCCTAAGTGTGTTGCCAATACATAAATGTAAAAATAAAATGCAGCCTGTGTTTCATTTTGGAAATAGACTGTATTTCCAGCTGAAACTCACTGCCTTGGTTCAGCAGAGTCTGCAATAAAGCAATTATGACCCTGTACTGAGACGGAGCAAACAGTCTCTTTCAGCTTGTGAACAAATGTGGGAAGGCAGCAGCATCCAGCCGGTGACTGTCTTATTTGGGGAAGGTCTGTAGCTTGGGATCCCCCCTCCTTATGCAGAGGTGGCTGGTTTCTTAGGTTTAAACTTGGGATGCTTATTTTCCATTACTTCTTTCATCCTCTTCTGTCTCAGGATATTATTTTGGCATTGAGGGTGTATGTGTGTGTGTGTTTTTTCTGCAAATAAGCTTAATGTGCAGGAATTAGGCTGGTCAGGTCCCTATTTTACATCAGCTTATAGAAAATACAGAAACTTTCTCTCTGTTGTGCTCTGCGGTTCTGACGTCCTCCCCTGCTTGCAGTCCACCTAATCTAGAAACGATAGGAAAAAGGTATTTCTTTAACGTTTGACTGTTTGACCTAGTGCAGGAATTGACTATTCTGGGCTCTCTCCAGCATTTCTTGTTTCTCTCCACTTTGCCCTGGACCATTACATTTCACTCCATAAGTCTATGAACTGCTATTTGCATCTGTGCTAAAGGAATATAAAATAAACATCAGGTGTGAAAATATAAGCATTGGCCAATTTCCTTTTATTTTAAACTAAAGGCAACTTGCAGTAATTTAGTGCGAGTTGAGCATGTCAAGGTTTCCTTTACATGTGAGAAGATCCCTCCTCTGTTTGATTGAAAAGCCTCGTGGACAGAGGGACAGGACCCAACTCCCGTCTGAAAGCACATGTATCTCCTTGGAAGCTTGCAATGAAACGTTTCCTCGTGGATGGCCCCAAAATGCCTCCAAAGTGCCCATCAGGGAGCTCGCACGAACCCCTCCTGGTGCACCAGGACCTGACCTTCTCCTTACCGACTCTCCCTTTCTCCGGGACCATGACAGCCTATAGCAAACACTTGGCATCTAATGAAGTGACAAATTAATCCCAAAGCTTCTAGTTCACAACCCAAAATTCATGTCCAGGCTAACGCTGAAGAAACGTGGCTGACGGAAGTTACACTACATGCTGCACATCGCCAGGTGTCCTCTAGAAAGTGAATTCAACCAGTTTTTCATGGAGTCACCTGGAGAGAAGTTATTATGGGCCAAACACACGCCTCAGTGATAGCTTCCACCAGCAAGGAGGCAACGGCAAATATCTAATTACATGTACCAGGGCTTAGCTTAACAGTGTGTCACTGATACAGGACAAGCTGTGCAGCCTGTGAGGTTCAGAAATACGGATGAGTCCAAACTACAGCGTTTTGAACTGAACTTTCCCGCAGATGTGGGGAGCTCAGGGCATGCACCTCAGCCCGAGCCACCTTGAAAACGGTATCACCAGTCCTATGATTTAAAATACAGAGGGGTGCTGTTAGCAGATAACAACAGATGGTCTCTGTTCGCTTCCTTGGAGTGCCCAAGGAGGGCTGCAGAGAGGCTCGGGGGGTGACACCTGGACACCGCGCGGCTGCTGCCAACAGGTTGTGGTACCGAGAATGCAGATGTCGCGTCCTAGCCCCTGCCACGCTCCGAGGTCTGAGGGTACAGCGACAGCAGTGCCTCGGGATGCCCGTCGTGATGAATATTTCAGTTTCTGGTACAAGGCTGCCATGGGGCACATCAGCACAAGTGAAGAATTCGTTCCAATAATAATGACTTTCTGAGATACATTTGCAGCTCTCAGCTGCTCATCACATGGAAAGACCCGGTGCCCAAGTCATGCGGTGACTGAGAACCAGTGGTCCTTTCCGAGGAGACAGGTATTTCTGCAGTGCCATCAGGTTGAAAAAAGAGCACCAAGACAAATAAATACAGAAGCTATACTGAATAAAAGCTGCTTTTCTAAAAATGTTTTTACTCCTGAAGGAGGAGGAGCTTGGAGAGGCAGCCTACCATGTCAGGGGAGAGGCCACCCTGTCTAGGAGCTCCTTAGATAAGAGTGGAAATCCTTGTATAACGTTTCCCTTTGTTATCAGAGGGGAAGAAGCATTTTTAAAAGCATTGTTTTTACAGAAGAAAGCAACACCAACAGGGCCGTGACTTTTTTTCTTTAACCTTTTCTCTGTTGACTCGTGATGGCCTTCTAAGCCAAGTCTTCAAACCACCCACTGCCGCTGTCCCTTCGCCCGTCTCTGCCGTGGGCTCTCCCAGGGCTTTCTCTGGGTTTGGTGAGTTCCTGGTGTGACTCTTCAAATCTAAGAGGGGTTTTTGCTTTCGTGCTCTTTTCCTTCCCTGGCCTGAGCCTACCCACCATCTCCTCACGCCCTGCCCGTTGCTTCCCATCACCGTGGCCATCTCGCACGCTCTTTGATCTGCTCTCAGGGCACCGAGGCCCTTGCTTCGCTGAATGCACCCTGTGCACAGGTGGCTCACAGGAGAGGCTGGTGCTCTGTATTTGTTACCGGGGCTAGATGTTAGTTAATGTTCCCTCAGCAGAGTTGGTGCCCCACTGGGTCTGGGTCAGGACAGGGTTTACACCAGACTGCCTGCCTCCTTCCATGAGATGCTCAGTATTTTGACTAAAATTTTCTTGCAATTCAATGCCCTCGGATTTAGTTGCCAAAGTGCCGGAGCCCTTGTGAAACCAGCTGCTCCTCTGAGATTTAACCATATGCAGACGATCCCTTCCCTTCTGGTTTTATGCATTATGTGGTACCACAACAACAGGGGTTACACGGAAAAACTTGGGAAGACTGAGGAGTGTCTGGATCTGAATTTGCAGTTTTATTTCTCCTTTGTCCAAAAGCCATTTTTAATGTGGAGTTTCCCAGATTCAAAATTCAAATAGCATTCTCATCCAAGTGACATCCTGACAGTTTGCACCGACGTGGAGATTTTCATCTTGTAAAATCCCCCATGGCTGATGCCGTCCCGGTGACCAACGCCACTGCCGCCAGCTCAGCTCCCGCAGGAGCGCGAGGCGCCGCAGCCCCGTTGCACACCCGCCGCGCTGCTCTGGAGCACAGCTCTCCGTGGAACGTGAGACCCTCACTCATAATTCATGGACTTCCTATTTTATCATCACTAAGTGAACAGGGGAGGACAAACGTGTTTTCTGTGACTTGGAGCAAAATACAGGATTTACTCCTGTGTTCATATCTTCCCTCCTTTACCATCCTTCTTCTCCTGTGGGAGAGGATTTACTTAAAGGAAGGATTTTACTTAACATTTAATGGTGAGTGTTATTGACTGAAGCAAATAGATCAAAACAAATAACCCCCTATAGTTATAGATAGTCTGATTAAAAGCCTTTCCTGCTGGTTGCTTAGTCTCTTGTTCCTTGCGATGTAATTTCACTAATTAGTAATCGTCATGGACACTTCCAAAGCAAACTGTCTGTGAAATGGGGAAAGATGGGATGCTTTTTTGTTTATAATAGCATCTGAGCAACTGCTGCCCAAGCTGCATCAGCACCCACTGCCCTCCGGTGCGGTGCTGTGGGCTTAAGGATTATTTCATCCATCCTGTCCCCATCGCTGCCTTTGTCAGAGCCACAGATGTGATGTTCAGCAAAAGGAAAACTGGGAAGATTTTCATCTAATTCAGCTAGGGAGTGACGCAGCCAGGGCCGGCAGGTTTGCTAAGGCTTCGATGGAGCTATTCTGTATTTGTTGGAAATAGCTTTTATTAACCTCACACAACCAAAAAGCTTCCAAATGGTCCCGTTCAGACTCCTTCGCTCCTGGACCTGACTCTGCGCTGCCTGTCCTGGGGAGGGCTGGGCACATCAGGGAGCAGAGCGCTCCGTGGGCTACGAGGGGCCGCGGTACCCAGGGTGACTGCAACGTACATCCAGAGTAGAACGGCATGTGGAGGCCACCGAGGTGCATTGACCCGCAGCGTGCCACGGGCTCTCCCCGCTCCCCTGGCAGAGGGACCTCTCCTCTCCTGCAAATGGCCCTTTTTGAGCTCTGGCCTGGCAGTGCAGCTCTGCCTGCTCAGGGATTTGGCTGCTGCCACGTAGGCTGCGGCTGGGCAGCTCTGCCTGCAAGGCTGGGGGAGGCCGAGGAGCGCGTTGCTGCTGCCGTGGCGTGCTGTCCGCGGCAAAGGCTGGAGGGAGAGGCTATGCCACCAGCAGTGTCACCCCGGCCCGGCAGCAGCAGCCCTGCCAGCCTCCGCATGTCCTTCAGCGTAGGACGGTCCTTTCCTCATCGATCACCTCTGCTTGCAGATCGCCCTACCCATTTCACTGCAGACTGTCATCATGTGGAAGATAAAAAGCCTAATCCTCCTCCCTTTTTTGTAGGCTTGGTGCCATTTCCCTGCTTGCAGAGAGGGTATTTTCGCTGGGCTGCGGTGAGGTGGGCTGCAAGGAGCAGAGCTGCAAGGCAGACCCCAGCCCTGGGGAGAGGCAGCTTTTCTGCAGGAGCTGCAGATGCAGTTTCCTTGCAGGATTGGAAAACAATGAGTTTTCAATCAAACCAGCATCTTCCAGCAGGCTCTCAGCTCTGTGCCTGGGGGGATCCAGCTCCAGCTGCACTGTGCCGTGATTCAGGACAGGAAGCAGAAAACAGCACGCCCAAAGGGAAGCGCCGGAGGAATTCAGGGAGACAGAAAGCAATTAAATCGCCTGGAATTTGTCCAGATCTTTGGGGTTGTCACCCCATCTCCTACAAAACTTTAATGACTGCATGTGGCCTGGATCTCCGTGTTATGTGCCCTCTGAGAGGCAGCGTGCAGGGCAGCGGGACTGGAGCGGAGTGAAGTGTTTCCTCGGTACCGGTTTCAGACCAAGCTCCGGCTCCAGCCGTTGCAGTGCAGTTTTCTGCAGCAGCTCAGCTAGGGAGTGACACAGCCACAGCCAGCAGATTTGTTAAGGCTCCGATGGAACTATTCTGTATTTGTTGGAAATGGCTTTTGTTAACCTCACGCAACCAAAAAGCTTCCAAATGGCTTCCAAAAATGGGGAGGTTTTGCTTTGGGAGCTCGCGCTGTGGCAATGGCATGGCTGGACTCTGCTGGAGCTTATGATATACATTCTCATGGGAACTTGAAGCGACTTCTCGAACCATTACTAGTGGATGCTATGTTTATCCTAATGCTGACACATCTTTAAATAGCACGGTTACATTACAAGCTCCCTGTTTAAAGAGTTTACCACTATCACTTTCGTTGAGTGTAGTTCATTCAAAGCAGTTTGAAAAGGAGCAGAGCCTCCCTAAGCACCTCTTTGATCCTACTAACATTTTTCTGACCAGAAATAGTTGCCAGAGACTCTCCCTTCTCTGTCAAGTCGTTGTTACACCTCTTCTGTAAACATTTTTTTCTCTCTATCTGTTTTCTTTAGCTTTTCCAAACCACCTCTCCTACCATCTTCCAAATCCTGCTGAACTGCTTCCAAATTCCTCATCGCCCCCCTTTCTGAACACAGCCTTTCGGTACACGCTGCCCTCGACTGCCAAGCACGTGGTCCTCCGCTTCACCTTGGAGTAAATGACTTATTTCTAAGCATCCCTTGAGAAGTATGATTTCACCTCTTTGGCTGGGGTGCCCTGCTCCAGTATTGGCGGGACATCTGTTTGCAATGTGAGTGATAGAAAACTGTAGCCTTTTTTTTTCCCCCTTCTCCTTCTTGTTGGCTCTTCACACTTAAACTTGGCTTCTGCTAATTTATAACGATGATGGATGCATCTTTAATCACAGGAGCTCTTTGCACGTCCCTCTGGCAGCTGCTGCCTTTGATACCATGCCCGCGCTCGGGGAGCCGCTGCCAAGGTAGAGCAGCGGCTGTTGGCCCGGCTGGTGGTGAGCACAGCCCAGGGTTCAACGCGCTGCTCGTGTTTCCCCATCTCTTTCTTCTTCATGTGCTTTTATTTATTTTTTGACTGCATTATCTTTTAATGAGGACAGTGTTGCCAAATGACAGTTCAGTCTAAGCTTTCAGCAGCACCAACAACACCACCCATGGGGAATGATCCAGATTCAAGGTCTTTTTGGGTGGGAAGCAGTGGTTGCAGCAGCTTTATAACCATTTTTAATAACGGTCCTTTATCTGGAGAAGGAGGGAGGAAGAATCTTAATAAAACCATCTGATGGAAGGAAAAACCTACCCAGTGCATGGGCTCAGCTTCGCTACCACTGCAGTTGGTTTGGGTTGCGTGAGGGTCACGTAAGAGCAAGCTGAGTTTAAAGTCCTGTATTTCTCATCCTCGGACCCCTTTATAGGCAACAGAGCTTTCAGTTTGTTAAACATGACGCTGCAGCCCAGCTGGCAGTGGAGAAGGGGAGTGCGCAGCCAGCCCGGCGGCTATGGCCCGCTTCCTGAGGAGAGAAGGGGACAGGAGCTGCTGAAGTGACCCCTGCTTCATTTGTTGAGATACTGCTGCACCCGAAGTCATGGAAAGCACCATAACTTCTCATCACTAGAGAAGCTCGTGATTACATACCCTGTTCTTCACCCCACGTTGCCATGGGCATGTCTGCGTTCAAGTGGACATGTTCTCTCCGTCCCCGGCACGGGCTGTAACCCACCTTTTGCTTCTCTTCCAAGCTGCTGCTCAGTCTTTGTTCTTCTCCCCTCCGGGACCCTTTTCCTTGGCCCTTTTCCGTTTAGTTTTGCTACGAGCACAAGTTATGACCATAGCTCTGTCTTTGCGCAGTGTTGGAGTTAAACTTTCCCCTTGTTTTAGAAGAACACATGGTTTTGCTTAGCACTAGCTAAGGAATTACAAGCCGTATGTCTTGAATATGTATCTGCCAAGGTAAGTAATCTCTGCTGTGAACTTGAACAATCAAAGCTCGTGGTTATTTGTTTTCCTATGTATAGATTTACCAGCTGCTGGTCTCTAACATTTATTGATGTTTTCTTTTTTCTAATCAAGACGTCATTGCCGTGTTTAACTAGGCGGTCTGTCATCTGACATGCGGTGGGTAGCTGGGCATGCTGCGAGGCTCTTCCACCGCCCGGGGCAGCACAGCCCTCCTGCACGCCTGCAGCAACCTGGGGCAGATCTGGCAAGGAATCCCAATTTGCTGTTTCTACCAAATTTACTTGGGGGGGGGAACAGGTACAAACAGTGTTTTACACATCCAGACGGCTCCCCATAGTCAGCCCCCAGAAAAGGACTTACAGAAATCTTGATACGGACAGTTCAAAATGCCAGGGGACCCTGAAAGAAGTGAGTGGATATTTTATATCAACTTTTCTGAAATGTGCAGCATATGTTTGCTTAAAGAAGATAAGGGAAAGCCTGACTCTAAAGGTGTGTATCGTATCTCGTGAGATTCCTGAATATTTTCTGTGATTCACTTTGGTTTATGTGTTAGTTATGTTCTGAGGGAAAGATTTGCCAAAAGAGCATATCCTGGAGCCATCCCAACTAGATCTTGAATCTTGTCCTTCACAGGTGGGCATTTGTGTTCACAAAACTCACGATAACTCTCAAAGGCTTCCTTGCTTGCTGTGTGTCACTTAGTCCCGCCAGCGGATTGTATGGCTTTATCTACACCAGCGACCGTGGGTTAGACACACTGGATGAGGACAACTGAAAATGATTTGTGCTGTTTATGATTCAAATCAACAGTTCTCCATACACTTCACGTTGAAAAATTTTAAGTATTTTGAGCCATGACTATCACATTTACAAAGCCTGTGAAGAAGGAGTTTCAGTTATGGAACGAACTCATCAGTAAAGGATGAGGAAGGGGTTACTGTAAAAAATGACTGTGTTTTGCAGAACTGCCTTGGCAGCATTGACACAGACAAGGGCTTGAGACCATTTTGATGGCTTGTACAAGTTGCTTTTACAAATAAAAACAATTTCCCACACTGTCATTTAGAATTTGCTTCCTACCTAGTGTCTTAACCTCAGACAGGTGTGGAGAGAGCAGTGGTATCAATTTAGACTGCGAGCGGAGCATTCTAAAGTTAAGAAATGCCACTATTTCAGTTATCTGCACGTTTTTTGTACCAGCAAGTATGTTATTTTCTCCACAAGCTGCCACTCCATTTTGCTGCACAGGATGATAAACGGCAAGTTTCAGAACTTGAAAAATTGGCTAAGTCTTTACAAAGAAAGAGTTCATCTAGCTCAGAGGGTTTTTTCTAGCCAGATTTCAAAGGTTTCCTCAAACAATGACAGCAACAGAGATTCTTGGGACAGTTTTTGAGAAAATTTTAAAATGCAATTTGGGAACTGTTATCACTTGCCTTTATAGTACAGAGCAAAAGAGATTTGAAATGTGGGTAGTCTCTGATAATCTACAGACAAAAGGACCATTTGTTTTAGTCCTGGAGATATTAGACATGCATACAGGCATAGAGCACTTTCAAGATCTCTCTAGCCCCAGGGAAGCATTGGGAGCAGCCTGAGGCTCAGCTTGCCCTGCAGCCTGGCTGCACCCAGCACCTCGCCTGGAAAATCTCGACCTGTGCTCCTGGCACCGGTCGCACACATCTTTTTTTGGCCCAGCAACTGGTACAGAGCCTGGCGTAGCTGCACGCGCAAAAGCAGGGCCAGAACCCAGCAAAAGCGCCTTCAGGGAGCAGAGCCAGGGGAGAGCAGTCTCTGGTCTGCTGGGAGGGAGCGGGCTGTGCTTCAATTCAGAGAGGCACAGCCAAAGTAATGCCGCTTTTCCTGGCTGCAGGCAGAACTGTCTTCAGTCTGGCAGAAGCACAGAGTACGATGCCTGTGGCCCTGTTCTCTAAAGGGAGGTTTGAAATTGGGAAGGGAGAAAGGGAGGCAAGTTTCTGGTCCCTTCTCCCCCAGGGAAGAGCTGGTGCTCCCGGGGAATGAGCAGAACAGAATGCTGCACTAACCTGCTACACAAACCGGGACAAACAATATAAAAAACCCGTCAAGTGCCACAAAACGAGCCCTAGAACATAGATACAGCAAAAACTCTGCTCACCAAAGCTCCCCATGCCACGAGCAGGGAACAGGCAGGAGTCTGGCTTTTGCCCGTCTGTCCCGAGGCTTTCCGTCAGTCGGTGCAAGCACTTGCCGTTTGGTTCTGTTTATTTGGGTGAGTTTTTCTTAATCTTCGTGGGAGGATTTCTTGAGCTGCGTCGATTCTGAGCATGCTCTGAGCTCTTGACCAAGGCAACTATATTGGGCATTGAGGTTGCTCTGGCTCTCAGCTGAGCAGGTCCCCGTAAACACCCGGGGCACGGCGATCCCACAGCTGCTCTCTCAGGCGCAGCACTTCAACCTGACATTTAAAAATAGCCCGAACGGAGGCTGGGAGATGAAAGGAGGCCACAGCATGTCCACCAAAAACAAACCCTTTAATGAAGCCGAGGGACTGGGGCTGGACCAACAACTTTGTGAGCAGAGGGAGATCTAGTAGCCAGTGTCACTATGAATAGACCGCTTGTAAAAAGGCTTACGTGCAATTTGCACAAGCGGGGAGACTGCGCAAGGAAAAACAACATTCAATGAAATCTTTTGAAAAGCTCTGCTTTTTCAGTCCACGTTTAACATTTAAACTGCTATGAATTTGATACCCCCAGATTCAAACTTGTTCCATTACAGAAGCACACAAGAAGGGGCGAGAGAAAAACTCGTTTGGCTTGATTTTCAGGTAAACTTAGACTTCTTCATGAGCTTTTTTCCTGGCTTTCTGTATTAGTGGAAAGCAGATAATTCCACACATTCTTACAGCCTCACAACAGTATCGGTGTTTTGGCTAACAGCAGTTCTGTGGATAACTTGGAGAATCAACCCCATTTTCTATGCATTGAAGAAGCAGCCACTTCTGTCATAAAGAAACCCACGTTTGTGATTCAGAACGGGATATTCTGCCGAGCAGAAATTTCGTAGAAGAGCTGCAGGGGAGTTCCCACCTGCAGGGTTTTGGGCTGTCTCACCCACCCGCTGCCAGCCCTCTCCCATAGCTGAGCACAGCAAATTGATAGAATAGAATACAATACAATACAATACAATATTTCAGTTGAAAGGGACCTAAAATGATCATCGAGACCAACTGCCTGAGAGGAGCCACAGCTCCACGTGTTTAGCTCTGCTAGGATGGTGCAAAGCGCCGCTTCGGTGTCTCAAGGGAATTGCTTGAGGAGGCTTCAATGACAGGCAATCTGTTAGTTTAGTAAGATGATGTCTGCATTTTCCACTGGGCCCAAGTAAGCGGCTGGGTGTCATGCTGAGCTACCACGTTTCTGTGAACCTGATGTAAAGGTGAGAGATTTTTTTTCCTAAAACCAAGCAAATCAGGCTTCTGCAAAATGTACCTGAAACTAGTGCCAAGCGCAAGCAGGTATAAACACCAAGAGATGCAGCCTGAGCATGAGATCCAAAGCCATAAACGCAGAGGAAGCTCAGCTTGGTGTTTTATGGCTCTGAGATGACTGCAAAACAGTACAAACATGCCCCTGTTGACTTTAACTCTTTGGGGACCTGCAGCCCTCTACCACGGCAGCACGGAGCTCCATGCAGCCGCCGAGCCTGCCTGAGCAGGGGGAAAAGTCGGAGGTGTTTGACACAGCCTTAAATCCAACGCTGTCTGGGCTCAGCGACACCTCTGGGTTACTCACACTCTTGGGCTCATCCCTAACATGCAGTTTTTCCAGCTGCTTAAAAAAAACCCCAAAACACCAAACCATAAAAACCATTCTTTTTCTCTCTTTCAGTATTAGAGAAACTCATCTGAGAAGTGCCCACAGCATTTCTCTTGTTGCCTTTGCTGATTACCTCCTCAGCCCTGGAGGCAGCAAATATCATCTCCCTCAGAGGACTGAGCCAGATATTCCTGTTCTCTTCTTCAAATCTGCTTATTCCCTCAAATGAAGGATCCACTATGGCTGACATTAAGCTTTTAGGATGCTATTCTTGCTGCTTTTTCTGTGACTCTGCGCACACGTACTGTCACACAGTAATATCTGTGTTCCTCTTGCCTCTAAAGGGATAAAGTAAGTAACCTGATATTTTGTGTTCCTCTGCCTGATTGCCTCCCTCTTACAAACAAGGCAGAAGCAGCAGCGTCAGGGTCCGTTCAGTTGTGTGTGTTTGGATTTCAGGTGGTTGATTACCTGAAATCAGTCCCTAGGATGGTCAACTGGAGGTTGTGAGTGCTGCCGAGACCTGATTTTCAGAAAGCAGGTGCTCAGCACCTGAAGGTCAGCTCTTTGTCAGAGTGGGTGCCCCAAAACACGAACCTTTTAAACATCTCCATGAGTGTTTCTGCGGTGACTTCCTAACTGGTTTGTGTGCATTTGCAAACATGGATTAGAAAAAAATACTCCAGATATACCTACTTTTGCTGCTGTGATGGGGAGTCCTGGATCTATCAGCGTGTGACTATATTACAAGGTAGTGCTGTGAGGAGACTTGAGCTACTGCTGAAGAGGCAGCTCATCCTGGGCTAATTAACTCTGCCGAGAAATGAAGCCTGCCAGCCAGGGAGGACGGGCCTGCTGACAGCCCTGCACTGTTCCTAGGACTGAGGGACTTTGTTCAGCTCAGGTGTCCCTGCACGAAGCCCAGCGGGCTGAGCTGCCGGCAAGCAGCAGGCACCCTTCGAGCCTGCACGGAAACCCGGGTCATGTAGTGCAAACCAGTTCACTCCCGCAGACCGCTGGCAGACGCCCCGACTCCCAGAGTTTGCTGGATGTTACCAGGGAGAGCATTAGCCCTTTCTGTTTTGCCTCTTGTTGCTTTTACAGCAGTGGTGCTGAGGGCAGGGAGAAAAACCGTGTGGTCAGATAAGGCAGCCGCTCCGACTGCAGAGGAGAGAGAACAGCCTTACAGGCTGGATCGATGGGCCGAGGCCAATGGAGGAGGTTCAACAAGGCCAAGTGCCGGGTCCTGCCCTTGGGCCACAACAACCCCAGGCACCGCTCCAGGCTTGGGGAAGAGCGGCTGGAAAGTGCCCAGAGGAGAAGGACCTGGGGGGGCTGGTCGACAGCGGCTGAACACGAGCCGGCAGCGTGCCCAGGTGGCCAAGAAGGCCACCGGCATCCTGGCCTGTATCAGCACTGGTGTGGCCAGCAGGAGCAGGGAGGGGATCGTGCCCCTGTACTGGGCACTGGGGAGGCCGCACCTCGAATCCTGGGTTCAGTTTTGGGCCCCTCACGACAAGAAGGACATGGAGGGGCTGGAGCGTGTCCAGAGAAGGGCAACGGAGCTGGGGAAGGGCCTGGAGCACAAGTCTGATGAGGAGCGGCTGAGGGAACTGGGGGTGTTCAGCCTGGAGAAGAGGAGGCTGAGGGGAGACCTCATCGCGCTCTGCAACTGCCTGAAGGGAGGTTGGAGCGAGGGGGGGTCGGTCTCTTCTCCCAAGTAACAGCGATAGGACGAGAGGAAACGGCCTCAAGTTGTGCCAGGGGAGGTTTAGGTTGGACATGAGGAGAAATTTCTTTCCTGAAAGAGTGGTCAGGCCTTGGCACAGGCTGCCCAGGGCAGTGGTGGAGTCCCCATCCCTGGAGGGATTTAAAAGACGTGTAGATGAGGCGCTTGGGGACATGGTTTAGTGGGCATGGGGGGGTTGGGTTGACGGTTGGACTTGATGATCTTAGAGGTCTTTTCCAACCTTAGTGATTCCATGATTCTATGATTCTGTATTGCCCATCCTCAACCGCCATCTGAGGTACCAGCATTTGTCAACCAGCCACAGCCCACAGGTTCATTTGTGAAAATAAGTTCCCCATGATAATTCAAGCCTCACTTACCAGCTAACTGGTGAACATGCCCATTGTCTCAGCCCTGCAGCGAGCAGCATAGAGCCTGTGCATGAACAGCTACTGTGCACGCAGCCGTCCCGCAGCGGGGCTGAGAGGGGCTGTGGATATCATGCAAACTGCATTGCATTCGACAAACTGTTGTTACTGAGAGAAAGTCAGATTGGGTCCACGGTGTCATATTGATGCTCAGATAAAATTCCACATTACTGGGGCCATGGGAAGGAAAGGGCGATGCCACCCACTCTTTCTTGGAAGTGCGGAAATTTCAGCTGCTGCAAAAGGCAGGTGAAATCAATGTGTAATGCTCCCTGCAGAGCTGACTGTGGAGTTTTGCTATTTTACTTCAGTCTGTAGACAAGAAAAGCAGGAATTTGCTTAAGGAAGGGCTGAAGCCAGGTGTAACCGCAGCACTGAGAGAACATCACTAAGCCTAATGCTGCAGGGACCGGGATTCGCCCCAATTTGAGATGGGCTCAGGCAGGTGCAGGTCTGCAAACACATGGGGAAATTTGGTGATGGTGAGGGGGCAGCCCTTCTCTGCCCCTACTCCAAAGAAAATCCAAGCCCATGGAAAAGGGACTTGAATCAGGAGCTCTGATAATCAATTTCCTAATTTTTTTATTTTTTAAATTAGCTTTGTGATTTCAGATTGCTAATGCAAAACAAAACTGACAAATTTTGAAGAGCGAGGGCAGTACTTGGTTTCTGAGCAGCCAGCACCCTCTGGTGCTAAGGCCTCCTGAGCAGGCCACCACCATGCCCAGGCAGTTTGCGGAGCAAGAGCAGCGGACGCTGAGCGCCGGGAGGGAAGCGGGCAGCGCTGCAGAGCCGAGACCAGCCATGTGCTGCTCAGGTACGAGCCTCTTTGGATGGAGATCTTATTTCTAACTACTGTTCACATGCAAACTTGATGTAGGAGGAGAGGGACGAGGCAGAGCGGAGCTGATTTGTCAGAAGATGAGAGAATTATGATTTTTTTCCTAATAACAGTTTCATGCTTCCATTCCACAGTGGCGCAGACCTTTGAAACCAGCTGATTAAAAGTACAGCTTGCTTAAGTGGATGTGTTTTGCCTGCGTTCAGAGCTGTGCCTATTTACATCCGTGGCAAAGCTGGCCCTAGAGATTTGCGGCAGTGTGCACGTGAGCAGGATGCGGCCCTTGCTCCTTTATCCCAAGCCGAGGAGCTCTTGCCACTCTGTTTTTATGAAGTGCTGTTTCAGCTGCGGTTGGGGCTCACCTGCGCTTTATAAATACTCGTTCTCTGTCAGTGCAGGGCTTGGGCTCTGAGTCAGCAAAACATTTCAGCACGTGCTCAATCATACCCCAGCCCATTACAGAAGTTAAGCATCTGCTTATTTTTGAGCTTGCACTTACATATTTTTGGGGCGGCTGGAGCGGTATTGCCAAGCGATGGCCAAGACCGGGTGCCAGTAATGGTGGCTCTTGTTGCCTACCTGGAGCTCCAGGTGACCGAGCTGCTTTCTGCTCTAATGCTTCTAAAGAATGAAAAACAGTCCAAAACTGTAAATATGGGAATAAACATTCCCACAAGTCATCTGCTGTTAATTTACAGTTGAATCAATTCATTTTAATCCAAAAACAGCAGAGCAGTTTTCAGTCTCTGAAGACCATTGAATATTATACTTGATATCATAAGCGAAAGGATTGCAGGGCATGTCTTTCCCCCAACTGTTTTATTTCACTAAAAGCATTTAGTGCTTTGCCAAATTTTGTCTCTGAGGGTCACTGCAAATGTGTTCTCCTTCTGCTTTTCACATAATACTGAAAAGTGAGCTGTGGTTGTGTAACTCGTTAACTATTCTTGCAATTTTAGCTTGGAGGCTTCTCTTTTTAAATGCACACGTAAAGCTTGCTCTCACAGACTTATCTCCCCCTAAAACAATAAGAGCAACCTGTGCAGTGCTGCCATAGTGGACTGTTACCTGCAATAATGTGAATTATTTCTCTTGGAAGCCAGAGCAAACAAAACAGCCAGATTCTTTGATGTCTTGATCTGGAGAGGCTGCTCGTGGCAAGCGGTCAGCCTCCCAGCTGTCCCCATGGTCAGCTTTAAATATGAAACCTTTTTTCCAGATCGCCTCCCAATAAGTTGCTTGCTATCTGCAATATCTGGTACTCTGGGTGATCGTTTCTCTGCATGTCAGTAATGGGAACCGGTTACTTAACAGCAGAGGAGAAGGTACAGATAAAGCAAATGAGCTTACCCAAATCGCTCTTGCGCTGGAAGTTATTCAGTCGTTAGACACTGATTCCTCTCCCCTGGTGCTCGTCCAACCCGCTGTAACAGATGGCCCCAGGCAGCATGTCCCTTTGTCTGATTTCATCTTCTCTTTGACGAGCATTTTCGCTCATGGGCCATAGGACGTGTCCAGGACAGTGGTCAGGGGCTGTGCTCGGGCTGACAGGCTGCGCGGCGCGAGGTGTAGCCGGACACGGGGTGAAATCCCAATGCATCTCCCTGCCGAGCTGGCAGGGACCGAGGCTGTGCAGGGGCTGCGGTCACAGCCCGCTCGGCTGCTCCGGCGTGCGCTGCTCGTGCCCCGCTCCCCGCCGAGCGCTCCCAACGCACGGGGCTGCTCCAATCCCTCAGGAAAAACATCTCAGGCATTGCTCGACTCCGCTCGGACAAGTTAGACTGCACAAGGCATGCTTCGCATTAAAATTGTGTCTGAAAAGAGCAAATGGACGTTGCCTGATTTATGTCTTCATTTACCTTTTTTTTTGCCTAATGTCGAGGAAAGAGCTTGGTAGGAAACAGTAATGTTATGCATCTGGCTATGAGCGCTGCTGGGTTCAGTGTCTTTTGCCATGTTTAATTCCTTGCAGCTGCTCAGAGTTAGTTAATTATCTCCTTAAGAGAGGAATTTCTATTTTTACAGGATGACTAGAAGGCTGACGGAAACGTGCAAGAAAGCAGAAACCCAAATATTTAGGCAGACCCATAAAACGCTTCCCATAGCCGACACCGCAGCTGCAGCTAATGCCAAACGCTCTCTGTTTGCTTTCTGGGTGATACATTTTTCTTAAGGGATAAGCTGCTGGAACAGCTTGAAGTGAGCATCGCCTTGCACTTGCATAGCCTCAGTCACACCTCGGAATAGAGCTGTACTGAAAAACAGCAACGGTGTGGTTTTGCTTCACGGGATTGTTCCTGGTTGGTTGTTACTGTCCTGGCCTCGGGTGAAGTTTTACTCTGCGTTACTGCTGCCTTGGTCCCCGTCGTAGTGACGGATGCTGCAGACCGCGCCGCAGCGGCTGTCCTTACAGGCACCGGCAGAGCCGTGCCGGAGCGCAACAGGTTGTCTGGGAGAAGGGACAACTGGGCGCAGAAAACTCACATAGCTTGGGTGGCTGTAGGTCTCACCCCGGCTTTCCTTACCGCGTGAATGTGCTCCAGGGCTGGGGAGGGTTTCATGCAGCCTCCGCCGGCGCGTGGATGCTCACCACCCCGACGGCGGGTGGCGTGGGGCCCGAGCACGTGACAGCACAGCTCACGCCCGCAGGATTTAAAAAACATCTATACCGTTGTTGCTGAAAAGTATGAAGTCTAGTCTCACTTGATCTCTCCCTTCTTTTTAGCCTTTTAAACTAATAATAGGCACATGTAAGTGATTAATGCAACCTCGTGCGACTGTTTCTTGTTGTTTGTGCAATCCTCAACATGTGCTTTATCTTCCAAGTACGAGGTGGACGTGTCTGGCATTTCGTACGCAAGGGACGTTGCCAGCCCGGCGGGACGGCGCTCAGCCACGCTCTTGTCACGCCACCGCAGCTGCGGCGACAGCTCCCGGCTCCTCCCTGCGCCCTGCCCGGACCCCTGGGACTGACACTGGGCTCACTGTTGGAGGGGATCACTTGTTTTATTCTGGTAATAAATGCTTTTTTAATTTATGGCCTAAATATTCAAGATAAGCTAGTTCTTTGCCTGTGCTATAGAGATACAGTCTTTGCTTCTCTTCTCCTTCGTTAACAGCGATGCCTGACAGCTGCCGGGGTGGGTTTTGTCTTCAGCACGCTCTTTTGACCCCCCATATCCCTGCCGTCCATCAGCAAGTCCGGGTGGATCCATATCAGATGCCAAAACTGAGGATAGAGGGGAAAATCGATTAAAATCTTAGAAAAACTTTCCATATCCCCAAAGAAATCTTGTTTTCTTTGAAAAACATTTAATAGAAAGTTGGATCTAGGTTCCACATTCTGTCCAGCTGGCAACCAGTTCACAAAGTCATCCAAAAAATTGTTTTGAAACCATGTTATTGACAATACTAACCATTTAACACACCAAGTGAGTTAAAAAATAATGCAAATATTGCAGAAAGTAAATGCATAGCGTGTATACATTTTATGAAAATTAAGGGAAATTAAGGTCGAAAATGTGTAAGTATAAAGATGGCGAGAAATGCTGCCAGGTGCTCAGGGGAATCTCACCCAGATTTCTACTCTTGCATCGCAAAGCAAAGGGGCCGTATTGCGCTCGCCAGGGGCAGCCTTGGTGTGAACGGGAGCTCGGGTGCACGTGCCTAATTCCTCCCGTCTCTGGGCAGGTCGCACAAACCTGAGCTTGACGACATGGCCAGTTCCAGAGGCTGTGGATGAGCCGCCCGCTGCTTGGCTGACTCTTCCTTTGGTTATTTTCTACGTACCTTTTCCCTTGAAGCGTCTTTTTGACCAAACTTACACAAAAGGCTTCTGTCCGTTAAGGCACGCTGTGGCTCAGCAGAGGCCCTGCGAAGTCTGGTGGCATTGCTGGATCTCCTTGGGGTTGTTTGCATAACTTTTTATGTGCTCTTTAGATTCGGAGTGCTTCTTTTGATCTTTGTTTGAATAATACTTTGGAGTGTTGATCCATGACGTGGTTTCTTACAGCCTCCTAAGAGGTACAAGATAATAAAAAAAAAATGTTGTTGGTTTTAGGGTTTTCTTTTTTCTTTTCTTTTTTGGGGGCAAAAACCTACTATTTTTATGCTGTATCTGGGAGGATACAGGTTGGTTCTAGGTGTATAAAAACTAAGCATGGATGCAAGCTTGAGCAGTAGGAGCATGGATAACATAGGTCCTGCTGCAGCAGGGAGCTCCTGCAAATGGAGCAGAAATGTGATAGTATACAAGGGCGTTTAGTGGAAAATGTACCATAACTGAAATGATTTGGTTTATCTTTGTTTGTGTCGTGTGGCTGGAAGTCTGGACGCTTTTTGGCATTTCCCAAATCCCTCTTTAACCTATGGGAAGAGCATCACTGAGCAATTGGGAGCTGGGGAAGATCCACTAAATGTGAAAAGCTGTGGCCAAAACTAAACGCATAGGCTGAAGCAAACAGTCTTGTGCTGGAAAAACCGAGATGGTTATGGTTTCCTTTCTAATTTCTGTGTTCCTGGAACATGAGTAAGCAGCTGACAGTCTGTAGTCCATAAAAAGGCAGATAAGTGCTAGCAGACGTTAACGTACAGAGGACCCCAACGTACTTATCTGACCTCGGGTACCATGGGCCATCACATCCATCCTCTTACCCTGTTCTGGGCTTTCCAAGTTGGAGACACCCACATTTCTTTGCAGTTTGACCCAAAGCACATCTGCGTGCTGCTTCCCCAGGGCTGTCGTGTGGCTGCTCTCTCCGGGGCTACACCTGCTAAGAAATACAAGGAAAACTGGCAGGACCCATACTATGGGAAAAAGAAGTCACACAGCTTCGCAGCGTTAAAGAGGGCCACACGTTAAATAGCCAGCTACACTGGTCTGTAAGGACAAATAGGATCTCCCCATGAAAAAGCTCCTCTTCCTGTCTGTTGGACCACAAAAACCATGCTGAAGAAACGCAGAGCAACACCTGGTGCTCCAGGGGTTGTTTTTCAGGTTACTAGAAGAGGGAAGTTACAGTTTTAACACACAGGCAACGTATCACAGCAGCATGCAGGTCACTATACATGTATTAAATTAAAATCTTGCCTTAAAATGTGCTGAAGTTGTGCTTGTGTTTAGAAACAATAAGTGGCAAAGAGATGCACGCTGAAAATACAAAGTAGAAGCAGTTGTAGTTTAATGGCAGAAAGACATGGTGGTGGGGAAAAGCACCAGCCTGGACCGTCTGTGCCCAAAGCCCAGAGAATAGGGATCCCAGAGTGACGTGAGCCCCCTTCTCCCACCTCCATCCCCACCCAGGTGGCCCTGTGGTACCCAGTTTAACTGGCCAGAGAAGTGACATTCTGCTCCTCTTAGCCAAATATACCGCCTCTACGGCATGGTCATGGCTGAGAAACCATAAAGGATAAATGAGACTTCATACACACATGTATTCCCCTAACGCCTGCACGTCCTGCACTGCTGGTGGACCCCAGAGCACATTGTCAATGGCAGAGAGCTCTGATCTCGTCCTTTGGGCTTCTCCACACGACCTGCCCTCGCCCAGAAGGTGCAGAAGCTGATGCTTTTGGTATATTCACTTGGGAGCTTTGCCTTGAGTGGTCTTGTCTAAGGCAGATCTATGGTTCATTTACTCTGTCAGCTGGACCTGCCATAAATGCAACGAGCCATAAATATCCTTTTCATAAATAAAAAAAAATTCTACTTAGGCAGCAGCGTAAGGTCTAGTCACTCTCCTTGCTCTGAGCAACCGTTTGACTCTTTGGAATGAAGTGATCAGGTATTCTGGAAATTAAATTAATTTCCAAATATGTGCAGGGTCACAGAGTAATTCTGAGACAAGGAGTTAAACTTGTTTCCTTTCCCTTTATATTTAAGCTCATTTTCATTATGTACAGAGCATATCTGAGATAAACTTTGCAGTAAACACGCGTTAGTACCCGGTTCTGCAAGGAAACATATTTTTGTCTTTTTTTTTTTTCCTTAAACTAGGGTTTTAAATGGATCCTTCTATGCTTCTCAAGGTCATTGTTAAATATTTTAAATAGTTGGTCAAATGCCAAACTATTTTCATTGCCTGAATTTCTCTCCTTGGAGAATTATTGCAGACAATGAAATGTGGCATCTTCAACATTTGTGTCAAAGAGAAACCTACCATGACAAGCAGTTTAGTAACTCAGGAACTTGACTAAAGTTCAATAGTGTATTGAGTAGGACAGAAAGGCTCACGATGTATTTAATCACCAGATCTCTTTGGCATCCTGTACTGCAATTATTATAGCTTTTACTTATTAGGGGAAAAGAGATCTCATTTCTGCATTTTGTATTAAATTTGGGCTGAAACCATCTGCAGTCCTTAGAAATCCCTGGATGAAGCAATTGGGAAGGCTTGGTTGCCCCTCGTGCTTTCAGTGTTAGAGCATGCTCTCCAGGAACATCCATGGGGCTGGGGAAAGCAAAATGGTCAAATCGAAAGGGAAGTGAATTTTTCCTTTCTTCGGTTCCCAAGCATGGTGTATCGATTTGCAGTGAAAGCCTTTTCAAGACAGTGGGAGAACTCCGCAGTAGTTTGGGTCAGGCCTTGACCTACAGTGGAATACCTGAGCAAGCCTCGATCTTGCCATACAGCTTGGTCTTCTGTTTTCTCAATTTTATACTGGAAAAAACCTAAGGTCTTTCTATGATACACTTTTCACCATCACTTTCCTCACGGAAGGAGTTGAGGGGGCTTAAATGAGGCTGACAGACACGCAGCAGTGAGAGGGCTTGTACGAGGCAGATGGCATGGCTACACTCTATATGGAGATTGACCAAAAATGTTCAAATGACAAATATGTTCTCTGCCTGATCGTGAACTCTTCTTCGCTCGGAGAAAGAAGTAAGCAGAATTTTCTGAAGTTGGATTATGAACAGGTCAGGCATTTGTCTTCCTTTTGTGAGAACAAGCAAGCATTCTTAGCCAGAAAACAAATGAACCTGTACTCGACCGAGTGAAACGCAGTAATTTTTGTTTCCTTCAAAGCCCTAACTTTGATTTCTGCACTTCATTGACACTGATACTCCAAAGTCTCTGGAAAGAATTGGGCATTTATCCCTGTTACAAATCTGCAGGCCGGGCTGGTATTCATTTCCCTTAGCTTACCCGTAAACGTCTGGGCTGGGGTTTAGCGGGTACCGTGCCCCGTGCTAATGGGCCGCTGGCCGCGGGGGTAACGTGGGCTGGCGCGGCAGCTCCTGCTCGCCGCTGCGGCAGGGAGGGAAGGGCACGTACCGGTGGCCTTGCAGCAGGACACGGTGTGGTTCTGACATCTGTGGGGGACACGCGCCATGACCACCGGCGTGGCCTCTGACAGCGGGAATGAAAAGACTGCATGGAGATGTCTGACCATAATTTAATTAGCGACAGCAATGATCTTGAAGGATTTAATGAAAAAGATTATGAAAGGCGTTTTACTTTGGAGAGGAAATAAAGAACTTTTGTTTTGCAAGTAGTTAATCCTTTTTTTCTCCCCTGTGTTGCTTTTTTTCCCCTTTAAGGGAAGGAGAGAGTAGAAGTTGTGATTAATTTCTTCCTTCATTTCCTTGCTCTTACTGAAAGTTCAAGTAAGCACATCCCATGGAGTGTGGGGAGAAGAGTCCTCTGGCAAAGTAGGGCAGCTTAGAAATTTCTGTGTGATTGCTCTCGGTTAAACCGCCCAGCGCGCGGGCAGTAGGGAAACAGCCCACATACAAGGGGGTTTAGCTGCTGCAGAACAAATTGTGCATGTATTTGTTTCGGCAGTGAAGACAAGAAGGAAGTGTTGCCCTTTGCTTTTAAGATGCTCCTTCTGTAGCTTGAAAATTATTTTTAAAGCTGGAAACTAAGATTCTTGGGAAAAAAAGATAGTATGGTCTTAATACAGTCTTAACCTTTTTAACCTCACAGTTTTAGCTGTTCCAAATGCGTTTACCTGACAAGTTTATATGTGACTGTGTTTGTTTGGAGGCGGCATATTTTGGCTCCCTAGATATTATCTTACAGCGAGGATCAACATTTCTAAGCATGTATTTCTACAACCAGTAAATAATGCAAAGGAGACAGTGAGGTTCACAAGATTTATCAGATGGAGGCATCGCCCAGCCCCAGAGGAGGCTGGAGCGATGCCGCTTTGGTGCTCTCTGCAGTTTTGGGGTATTGGCATGGACACAAACTGGCAGGGAGACAAAAGGTGGTGTCTGCAAACCTGGCTGGCTAAAAACCTGGCTGCTTTAAACAGTAACGCAGAGATGACGCTCGAGAAGCGTATCGCTAGAGATATAGAGATAAATATATCTAACTATAGAGTTATTTCTTTATGATCTCTTTTCTGGCCTACTCAATATTTGTTTTAGACAGCTGCCTCCAACATCTGCTTTTCATCTCTGCTCTTTATCCATGTAGGTATTCAAAAATGCCTTTCTTCTTTCAGCTGCTTTATGTGTCTCCTGTCTTGTCAATGAAACATGCAGCTAATTGACTTCAAAAATCATTTTAAAATAGGCTATTGCGTATTTTACATACAAATAATAAAAGGAGTCATGTCAGCTGCCTTCCACATAAAGGAAGATGGGGAAAAACAGCAAGATGAGCCTGAAATTTCTCAGGAATCTGAAAGCAGGCTGAGCCTATTTCAAGCTGAGATCTTTTCCCACCTTTCTACCTGACGGCTTTTAAGCTGCTTTTCCAGCCTCTCCCTTCTTCACGTGGGGCAATTAAGACCCAAACTGTGGTTCAGCCTTTTAGCCCAGGATCCATCTCCAGAGCATCGGGCTTCCCGAGTGAGCAGCTTCTTCTGGTTGAGCATCTGGCCGTAATGTCAGAAATAGATGATTATTCATCTCCTGTTGTCGGTTGGCATGAAAACGTTGCCGAGCAGCACCGCTGCCCTGCGACAGCGGGTCTCAGCAGCTCTGCTTCACCCCGCTGCGATTAGGAGGTTTGTGCGTGCAGGGGGGCCGGGTTTAAGCAGCTATTCTGTACCAGTTTCAGCCTGCAATCGTCTTCCCTTCTCTCCTCCTCCCCAATAAATGCAGGGTTGTTGCTTTTGGATAAAGGAGGCCGCAGCTCTGAGGGATTTCTCAAAAAGCAAATACAACTTTTGACCTCAGTGAAGAGCAGAGTTTTGCCTGGATTGAAGGTCAGCAGCTCCACGAGCCGCATGGGCTAGAGACACTGATGCCTCCTCCCTCTCATACTCACTGCAGCCTCCTCAGAGAAAAGCCCTTTTTCTTCTCAGAAAAACCCTCTCCTTTTGATGTTTTTCCCATTCTTTGTTATTTATCTCCTTGGACAAAGCTTGCTCTTTGAATAACATCCCTCCATGCTACAGTATCTCTATATTTCTATGGCTGAGCTTCTCTTGCATCTTGAATCAGCCATGTAACAGGCAGATCTGCATTTTCTCACGTAGATGATCAACAGTGAGAGTAGCTGCTAAGCCCCACGACTGACTTTTATTAGCCAGAAGGTACTCCCGTGCCCAGGTGGGATAGTCTGAAGCGTAACCAACCCTTCCAGCCTGGAGGGCAAACGGGGTTTGCATCCCCCTCCCCTCGTCACCTTCCTCTGAGCTACCTGGGCAAACAGCCCATCAAAAGGAGATTGGAAAAAAGCTGCCAGGTCTCAGCTCCATCTGATGTCTAAAAGGTGTAAGGGATTTCAAGGAGAGAAACACGGAGCAGAATTGAGGCCAGGTGGGATTGGGGGCTGCAAGCCCTGGAGGTCCCAAAACCAGTCCTGCAGCGGAGCAGCACCGAGGTCTGGATTCACCTCCGCTGTTTTTCTTTAGTAGGCAAAGGAAAATCTGATATGTGTTTGCGTGTTTGTAGATCTGAAAATGTAAACTATGGTGAAGTATCTGCTTATAGTGTGACCTCTTAACCCGTGGGGTTTTTTCTGTTCTGGAGTGAATTCCAGAAAACCACTGTGCTGCTGTGTTTACAAGGAAAATGCCTGCTTTCTGTGTTCTCAGGCCACAGCATCTCTCATTAAAAGTCCTCTTTGGGAAAAGCAGGCTAGGTAGCATTGCTCATCCCAGTAAAGTTGCAGTGAACGAATATTCCTATCCACTATTTAAAAAAAAAAAAAAAAAAAAGAATTAACTAAAATCAGATTTAAATAATCATTTGCTACCTCCTCTGGTTATGCGTCTGTTCTGAGTTTTAAAACATCGAGGCGCTTGGTTACTCTACCCAAAACCAGCCTTAATGCCAGGGCTCAGGGCGGGCAGGGGGTGAACGCCCCTTGTTAGCCAGAGCCCCAGACAATCATTGCCAAATACCGGGAGGGATTTAGCCCTCTCTGGGGACTCGCCTGTGCAGGCTGGCAGCCGGACAGACAAACCACCCTTCCAGAAGGATGCTGGCTCCCCACCGTGGCAACAAACACTATTTTAGCTGGCGAGCGTGTCGGCAGAGGCGGCCCAGCCACGACTGAGGTTGAAGCAGGATGGAAAGGCGATGGATGGCTGGTGCCAGCACCCCCAGCCCCCGGCAAGCTCCATCGCCCCTTCAGCGGCCGCTGTTACGGGAGCTGTTTCAGCCAAGGGCCGGGGCAGATTACAGTTGCTGTGAATGACAGGCAGGGTCCCCCCCTTCCCGATGGTTACCCGGCTCTGTAAACAGGCTTCTGTGTGCCTGGCGACAGATCAGAGCCACACTAATCAGTCCGTCCAGCTCTGCAGCGAAGCTCCACAGCATACTCCAAGAAAAGCCAAAAACAATATGTTTATGAAATCAAAACATCACAAATATACTTTATTTACACTGCTGACATCGAAAGGAGAAACAGATGCTTCTGGTTGGGGTGGCTGTCCAGCCTAATTTCAGGAAAACACGGAGATCAGAGGGAGGGGAAAAAAAAAAGGAATCAAAATGTAGTCTGTCGCATCTCCAGTTTTAAATACTATAAATCATTCACGTGCTGCTACAGCAAATGGAGGTGGGCTCCGCTCTGCCAAACACCGGGCTGTGTCCCTCCGTGGATTGATGCCGTGGGTTAAACTGTCAGTAAACGCCAATCCTGCGAGACAGCCGCATCGGCACTGCTGCAGCGGCTCCTTTGCACGGCGGTACCCGGAGAGCGGGCACGATCCCAGCCCAGGCCCAGCAGGACGGGCGGTCTCTGAGCTGCCGAAGGGCTGTTGCTGCAGTTTAGCAACCTCCAGCGAAGGAGCCTGTGTTGGAGCCGCGTGTCAACCAGGGCAGCCCCCAGCCTGCTCCCGGCGGCGTGAAGGCTGCAACCGGGGGAGCGCTGGGAGGTGCAAAAGCGTTGTACGCAGCTCAGATGGGCCCTTGGCACAGGGACTTTTGCTGGATAATTGTCTTTATTGCCATAAAAAGTAAAAATAAACCACGAAGCAACACATTAAGCAGTGCTGCTGACATGCTGATTGTCCGACTGAGCAGTGCCTGGAGAGACAGTGTCCGAAAAAAAAGGATCAGGGCGAGAGCCAGCCTCTTCATAGCCCTGTCACTTTTTAGAATAGGCAGCCGGCAGGATTTATATCATGAAACATGTCATTAAAAATTCTTCCCAGAGTGCTGATGGGGTTGGAGTGCCTGTGTCTCGCAGGTACAACCCTGCTGAGTGGAACCAGCACCCTCCTGCGTCTGACGGCCTCGGCCTCGGCTGAGGACGCTCTCCCGTCTGCGGCGGGTCGGTCCTGCACAGCTCTGGGCAGCGCTTGCCTGTCTTTCCTTCCTGATAAGCTGCTGTGAGGACGTGAAACATTCGCCATGGACTCGAACGTTGTATTATTTCATATGCGTTATTTATTAATACGCATTCTACCACCACGTGAAATTTGACAGGAGCGAGTACATGGTGTCCCCATCTCTGGGAATTACCCCAAAGCTCTGAGTTAAGTCTTAATTCCATCTCATTCCTCTTAGCCAAATAGGTGGACAAGGCAAACAAATAATGTATTATAAAGCTGTCCCGCTTTCTGTCTGGGATGAAAATATGTTTTCATTGCCACGTGGACGGGAATAGTAGCCTGGGTCACGCCGAGCCGCTGGGTCTTGGGGTGACGAAACTGCTTTCTCCTCTAAAAGGCAGGACCCACAGCGCCAGCGGAGCGGAGTCACAGCCTCCCTGCCCCGGGTGAAGCTTGTGCGGGCAGAGCTGTGCCTGGACCTGCCGCCAAACCTGCCCCTGCCTCCCAGAGCAAGCCTCGAAGACATGCCAGGAAGGGCTCTTTCATCAGCACCATTTATACTTCGTGGCATAATTGCCATGGACTGAAATGGGTGAATCGCAGGAGCTCTTGCTGGGGATTCCTGGGGTTCGGTCGCCAGCCCCGGGGCTAATCCTGGGCTGCGAAGGGAGGTAAAACTAGCGAAGTTATCGGGAGATGTTAAGGAATTTCTCCCATCAGTTCCTCTGTTTCAGGGTTTGGGGGCTTGCTTGGAGCCCCTTTAAGCTGTGGTAGTGGGGCTCGGCGTGTGGTGGGGCTGCGAGCTTCCGCGGAGGGTGTGCTGGGGTACGGGGTCCCCGCAGAGCTGCTTTTTGGCACGTTCAGTTGTTCAGACTTTCCAATAAATTCTGGCTAGTTATTCATTATCAGGGTGTAGCTAAAAATAAATACATGAAGGAAGAGAGCATTTTTCTTTTGTCTGGATGAAATCATCCGTGTTTCCTAGTGAAAAGGATTCTTAATGAGGGAGTTGGCTGAACCTTGCACATCATGATTAATGTGGAGGGAGTTTACACCAGCTTATGTCTTTGGGGAACAAGCGGACGTGCCCGCAGGACTTACACCTGCTGAGGCACTGTGGCACTGGGAAGCACAGAGTCCCCTGAGAGAAAGCCACGATCAGGCCACCCGTGGAGCTGCAGAGCGGCTGGACATCGAAAGCACCACCCGCTAAACCCCTGCAGGGACAGCAGTGCCTGCGCTCCCCCTCCCACCAGCCGCCCTGCACCAGCCTCAACCGGTGGCTGCTCCATTGCGTGGCTGAGCCTGCACCAAGCGGGATCAAAACACAAACACAAATAATGCTAAACATGAAACAAATCCCAAAATGCCAGGAAATCAAATCATCCATTGTACGAGGTGAGAAGCCGTTACCTCCACGCAGTGCGGTGGCCGAGGGGACCGGTGCTAGCAGCAGTGAGCAGAGCTCACCCCCACTCTGCTCCGATGGGTTACGGTCCTTCCCCATCCCTGTCGCATCCTCACAGCCTTGTGTGCCTGAATGCACCGCTCGACTCTGGGTACAGCCTCCTGGAGCCACATCTGTAGCTACGATCTGCTTTTCCCCTAATTATATTGTAAGATATATGTCCAGGACGCCAGGAGTGCTGGGGCATGCAGCTGGAATCGAGCACTTTTTCTTGCAAAACGTCAAGCTGTGGGGTGACTTCTAAGTCACGGTGTCATCTGATACCCCGGTAAGCTCCTGTTAAATTGAAAACCATATGTCACCGAGGGAGCTTTGCGCGGGCTGTGCCCTCGCTGTGCACCCGGGTTCGCTCGCAGCGGCTCCTCTTGCAAAAGCGCAGCGCAGGTCTGCGCGGTGTGGGCAGGAGTCCCCTCAGCCCCCTGCCTGCACCCCGAGCTTTCGCTTTTCATCCTCAGGTGGGAACACATTGTCACGCTGTTGTGACAAATGTGCAGCTCCTGCCTGCCCAGGCACCTCCAACGGGGCCAGATCCTGAGCAAGAGCATTGCAGAGCAGTGCAGGACTCTCGGGTACCAGCAGCCCCCCGCTACTCCGGGTTGTCCCATCTTGGCGCGGTCAGAGGACTGCCTGGAGAGTCGTTAGGTGAGGATTCACACAAACCTGGTGTCTAAACCTGCTACAAACTGGTTACGTCTGTCCCAGGGCCGATTACTTGCTCTGAGTTAAGACCCAGTACGTGCACGCCTGCACTTTGAGATGAGCTACCTGCGGCTGCTCCAGCACGGTCGCCGTGGGCGAGCAAAGCCGGACAGGATGCTCCTGCCTACCCTGTTGCATGTAGTGTTCGTTATTCATAAGCAATCTAAACTCTGGGCTTTATTTTTTCCTGCAAACACCTGTTACTGGTAATTTCCCCCAGCACTAATATTCTGAAGTTGTTTGGTGCAGTTTTGGCTGTGTTGATGGCTTTGGCAGAAGGCTGTGTGCAGGAAGGTAGTTTTTAAAGGTCCTGGAGGTCACCTTTATGAGAGTGAAGAGGGATTTTTTTCCCCGTGGAAAAGGTATTTTGAGAAAATTAGTCTGATGAGAGAGAATTTTTAGCAATTAGAAGTTTCTTTTTTTAGGTGGCAACTTTTGTTCTCAGTTTCCAGAAGAAAAATTGAATTTTTAAGTTGTGTTGGTTTTATTTAGTTGAAAATCCAACTTTTCACTGAAAAGAAAACTCCAGAGAAGTTGCAGTCAGCCATGGTAGTGTGTGGGCCTCAATAGTTAAACATAAGCTCGTGCATCATGAAACAGAGTGTGCGTGTTTTTAACTGCTAAACTTTCCAGTATTTAGGTCTTTTGCAAGCAACGCACACATAACAACTTGATTTTCAGCGAAGTTTCCTATATATGGATTTCCTAATCATTTGAATGCCCTGTCGCTCGGAGGGGGAGCTGTAGGGCTGGTGTTGGGGCCGGGGGCTGCATTAAAGCCGGGGGTGCCGGCGAGAAGGCTGAATGGCCGTGCAGCCCCTCCGGAGAGCAGCGCTGCGTCCGTGCCCTCCTCCAGCTGCCGGTAGCCAACGTGTCTTCCTCAAGCCTTCCTCTCCCGGCCCCCCTCAGCCTCTCCTCCCTCGTTAATCTTACGTGCTGTACATGTGTCCGCCAACTAATGAGCCACAGCATCCCCGAGCCCTGGAGCCTGCTGTCACCTCCAGTGTCCCACATCCATCACCTGGCTGCCACAAGGCAGGCACGTGAGCGCAGCAATTATCAAATGCAGGGGATGATAGAAAACGGCTGTTTATGTCGTGTTTCTCCAGTAGCCTTCTTGCTGCCAGAGCCACAAGCGCAATTGAGAGAGAAACAAAAAATGCGCTGCGTATCAGAGCCCTTCAAAGGATGGGGATTGAACGTCTCTTGATTTTGTAATACTCTCACCAATTATGGGAGTTGTATAAAAGGCAGGTTTTAAGAAGCAAGTTTCTAATACTTTTGCTTGAAAAAAAAGGTTCTTCTGTAAAAGCTGTAGGTGACTTGTCCTTCCCCTTTTCCCCTTGGGGTTATCGTGGCGGGGCTGTTGTGTTTAAACTAAATGCAGTGAATCACTGCGGTTTGTTGCTCGTTTGTTCTGGATAGTCTGGGAAGGTGTGATCAGCTTTAATACTTACTTCTCCCCTTTTACCCATGATCGGGCAGGATTGCCAGATCTGATGGCAACAAGAGGGAGAAAGTGGTTTTCCCTGCATTTTAGTGGTGGTGGACTGGATGTTCGAGGATTTTTTTAAAATATGCTCTGAGCATGGACACGTCTCATTTTTGAAAATCCACCCTTTGCATGGATCAGTTTTGTTCTTTACGATCAGGCAGACCTGATAGCCCGCCGACATGAGCACAGGCTCCTCAGGGTGAGGGGATCAGCACCTCTACAGCGTTTCAGAAGTGGGAGCCCTGTTCTGCAGCATGCTCAGGTCCAGGCATTTAACAGGTCTGGCTTCCTGGGGCAGCAAAAGGCTCCGTAATCTCCGACAGCAGCAGAAGCGTGTTCTGGTCACAGCCGGAGCTGGTCACTGTGTGCAACCAAGAAACGTGCTGGTTTTCAGCTTCTGCTTTCGTTCTCAGAGAACTGGAAGTAACACACTCACAAATACCAAAAGTTAGAATGCAAATGCAAGCAGCAGACAACAAACCCACATTTGGGCTAAAAGTTTCAAAAAGGAGTGGTCTTAGACCAAACTATATGTCTATCCATGTTAAGTATTAATTTCCATGAGTATTGGTGTTTATTTGCCACAACCTAAGTGGGACAGATTTATTCTTCAGCATTGGCTATATAGCAAGGTAATTGCTTGCCCTAACTCAAATAATGCTTGGGGCAAGCGACTGGATAATCAGTCCCAGTGGGATTTATTTGGCATAGTTGCAGCATGCAAGGGAGAGCTCCCGAAAACAGGTCTGAATAAATGGGCATCGTGTGGCAGCGGACTGATGTGGCAGGTGAACGGTGCCATTGTGGGACCAGATCTGGAACAGGTTGTGACTTGCTGCCTCCTCCCAGCATCGCGCTGTGCCACAGCATCTGCCGCAGCAAACCAGGAGGATTTTCTTTTTTGGCTGGCTTAAGCCATTGCTTTCCCAGCAGAGGGCACGATGTGCAAACAAGAACGGTGATTAGCCCTGCCAGAAGCGATTTCAGAAATGATACAGCACAAAGGAACGAGTGTGCAGAGCCAGAAACCCCGAAGGCAGGACGCGTCGGGGCATGGCATACCCTTTGTGCGGCCGGGGCTGCTCAGCACCTTGCAAAGGGTCTGGCTGCCTCTCAAACCAGCACCCCGCACTGCTGACTGCTCCCAGCCCAGAACCCGCAGTGGCCAAATACCTTCTGCACTTTTGAAAGCACTCGTTTTCCTTATAAAACACCCTAAAGCTATTTTAAATGTAATTTAGAGAAATTTCTGCGAATCAAAGAAAATCAAGCCAGCATCTGTTAGAAGGAATGCAGTTGCTCCAGATTTTCCAGAATTTTGAGGCATTGTTGTCAAAATAGCAACATTTTCCAAGACAACTCAATGGCTTCTAGCAACGTAATTTACTGCAGGGAGCAAACCCATCTTTTCAGTTCAATCTGTTCATGTGAGGTCTAAATTAAAGTCCTTTTTTTGGATTAAGAAAATAGATCTCTGAAAGGTGACGTAGTTGTAGAAAAATACTTTCCTGTCTGACTGTTTCCTTCTCAGAAATGGCTGCCTGGGTTGTTATCAAACTTTATTTGAAAGCGGCTTCTCAGCAAAGGCATGAGAAAGGTTCAGTTCTCGCCTTAATAATTAAGTGACGCAAACATGCTGTTTAGCCTCAGCTGAATATTTTAACTGTTCTGGTCATTCCCATGACCTGGAAATTTCCCTCTTTGTCCACCATCGCATATCTATTCCAAAAATTCTTTTATTTCAACTTTCTGCTCGTATAGTACTACCGCAGTAATGTGATTCCTGACGGACACACACTTAAAAGCACTGAAACATAAACCCATTTTCTTCCGAGAGCCAAAGTTTACACACATCCTAGATCACTGCAGTGACCAGTTGGGCTGAACGGACAAAAATCACCTGCTCTGAGCAACTGCCGCATGGCGAGAAGGGAAAAATCACAAGCACAAGGTGCTGCCACCCGAGAAAGGGGGCTGTGCTGCCCCGCTCCCTTGGGAGCTGCCTGCTAGAATTGCTTATCTGCTCATGGTTTCATGAACACTGTCGTCCGTTAGTATTATGAGACAAAATGACTGGGCCGTGAAGCTTCAGGGTGTTCAAACAGCAGATAATGAAAGGCTCGGCAAGGATTTCACACCCCTGCCCACTGGGGCTAACGTGTCTTTTACAATTTACTTTATGCTGCTTGGCAGGTGTTGAAAAAGAGAACTTGCACCAAAGATAGCCCTTGCGCCGGTCACACGGATTGCTCAGCAGTGCAAAGCTCTCGGCACAACCCAGGTTGGTTGGGGTTTTGTTTGAACCTGCTTCTAGCATGTTCTCCCAATAAACAGCAGCCCGGCTGGTTTTCCCAGTTGAACCATTATCTTGAGCCAAGAATTTTTTCCAGCTTTGGAGAGATTTGTCTAAGGTTACCAACGCCTAAACCACAGACAGGCTGCGGATGTGCTCTTGGCACCTGCTTTCTCCATCACCACCAGCTTGTGCTCGCCCCGTGGTGTTTGCTTTTTCTTGACAGCTCTTCCCAGTCCCACCACTGACGGCACCCCTGGCCACCTTCTTCATAGTTTCTAGCAGATCTCCCAGGGACTTTCGACCATTCCCCATGGACCCCCGGGCCTCACATCACTTGGAAAAGCCCTTAAAAGCACTGCCTCATCTGCACAGCAGGTCTTACTCTTTAAAGCTCTGGAAGGATTTTAGGTTGGCCCCCAAAATTTTGCTTTCTGTTGCGTCTTCAAGGCTCAAAATACACGGTCGCCACCGAATGCAAAGGGAAGGTCTGGTACCCACAGGTAGTGCCGCAGGTGGAGGTAAAAGCATTTACAGGTGGTCTCTGAGGGGGAGATCAGGGCATGCCCTGAGCCATCACTGCTCACAGAGGCGTCTCCTTGCCAGGGCTCGGTGCCCCCTCGCTCCCCCCCGCCGGAGGATTCCCCTCTCGCTCGCGCAGGACACGGCCCGTGCGAGAGGCTGGTGCCTGCCCGCAGCCCCGCGCCGGGCTCCGTCCGGCCCGTCCGTGCCTCCCGCTGCCCGTCCCGCCGGTTTGCAGCCCCCCTGCAGAGGGGTGGGTTCCTCTCCCTGCACCTGGGAAAAGGCTTCTGTGGTCAGGGAGAGGATCGACTGGGCTTCCTCGGACGCCCGCAGGAACAGCAGCGTCTGCAGAGCCCATGAAGAAGTGCCGTAGTTTTTCAGTGCAGAAAACAGCTCCGAGCTCTTGGCACGGACAGATGGGTCTGTGAACCTTTCGCAGTGACCTGACCTCGCAGCCACAGCTATGTGAACCATCAGACCTGCTGGTTCATGAACCAGCCCGAATCGCTTAGGAAATCGTATTTCAGATATAAAAAAAAAAAAAATAACCCATGTAGAGCTGTAGAGAAATCCCCTTTCTTTTAATGATTTTGAAACTTCATATGAGGATGCAAACAAAAGGAATAGAGGGTCTGTCATCCACCACAAAGCGCTTTGGGGATTCCAGCTATGCAAATCTCTTGGAAGCTCGGTCTGCTGCCCCAGCCGCGGGCCCAGAGCACAGAACTTCCTTGCGGAGCATCTCCTTCCCTTTCAGCCTGACCGCTGCCCAGAAAACCCGCCTGCTCTCGGGAGGGACGCCGGCGGCGGGTCGTGCGCGGGGGCGAGCCGTTGCGTGCACAAAATCCGCACCAGCACAGGGAAAAGGCTGCTCAGCCTCGGGGGCTTGTTTGCACCCATCGCTGCAGGGCGCACACCAGCAGCTCTTCAGCCCTGGGGAAGGGGAGAGGGTCTCCCCTCCGCAGCACCCACGAGCTACGTGCTGAAACCGCGAGTAGACCCTGGATCTTCAAGCTGCCTGGTGGCTTTCTGCTGACAGGGGAAAGGAAACCCTTTCTATTTATCAGTTTTATCATCCTGTGTGAGTTTTGTTTCCTTTACATTTGAGAAGGTGATCAGAAGTGGGGTGATGGGGACAGATTGCTGGTGGGCGTGCAACAGCAAAAATGTCGATGTGTTTTCTGCTGCTTAGATTTAGGACAGAAGATGCAAGCGTGCAGCAGCGTCTCTCTGTCATTCGGGTT
Source organism: Pelecanoides urinatrix (assembly GCA_013400755.1). Classification (NCBI taxonomy): domain Eukaryota; kingdom Metazoa; phylum Chordata; class Aves; order Procellariiformes; family Procellariidae; genus Pelecanoides; species Pelecanoides urinatrix. Next base: position 37,844 of record VZTQ01015738.1, on the reverse strand, counting down.
TTCTCTGTGTCCCTCTCTGCCACCTAAGGAGTCAAATGTGGTCTAAATGTTCACTATTAAAAACGTTGCCAACTTTGGCTGTGATAAGATAATCATCTTATCTGTAGATCTCAGCTAAGCGAATCCAATACCTGACATTTTATTTTAGGCCTGTCTCAGCTTTGGTGAGCGTATAATGCGACTTGGGAACCTCTGTTCCTCAAACCGTGTCAGGTGGGGGAAGTTTTAAGCTCCACTCCAGACCTGATCCGCAGTCACTGAAATCAGAGATAAATCAGGCCTCTGACTTCAACACAGATGACAAAGCCCTCACCAGGCTGTTCTTCACCTTCCCTGGGATTTTTCTTGCAAATCCACCAAGGTGGAGATGCATCAATCAAAGCAACGGGAGCAGCCATGGTTATGGGGTCTGTGGTTGCCTTTGCAGGATGAGGATAGTCCCTAGGCTTTTGTGTTTGGCTTTAGTATATGCTTTTATTGTTGAAGACTATTTGGGAGATTCATTTGCCTTTCAGAGGAGTGTGTAGTTAGAAGATGCTGCAAAAAATCTCAGTGTTGTGGGATTACTTGTTTCTATGTGTATATTCCTCAGGTTTTGAGCAGGAATGGCCACTAGAGAGTTCACTGGTTCTTAACACATACAAGAGCAGGCAGCAGGATAACAGATGACCCCGCTCTAGAAACAGCCAGGTGGTTTCCCACCAGGTTCTGCAGATAACCTACTTTTATTAGTATTTTTTTGATAGATCTCCATCACTGATTTCCCATAAGATAAAAACTGTTGTGAAGAAGTACCCAACACAACATTCTGGGGTTCATTCTGGCTGGAGTAAGCTGGTAACTATCATCAATTCCTTTGCTTGTGATGGGAAGTGCTATAGTATTAGCATCAGCTAACATGATTTTGGTTGCTAGCTTACTTAAGATTAGTAAAATGTTCATTCGTACTATGGAAATGAGTCACTTGGGAGGGAGAAAAAATTTCTCGAACTCTCATTTTGTACAGTGTGAGAGTCTCAGCTCTGTTTAGTCATCATTTTGTAGAGTGTCTTGTATTAAATGATTCACTCTTTCCAGAGCATGTGAATTTTGGATGTTTCTGAATGTTAGAATAACAATTGCTCTGGTGCCCAAAAGCCAACAGAAACAAGTGGATGGTGTTATTTAAAGCTTGACCTCACAGCCAGCTGAAAGACGTACCCTGGCGTTGTAAGACAATGAGACAAACTCATTGCCTAAATGCCTCCTATCCCAAAGGTCTTGAGGTAAGACTGAGAAGGCAAATAGAAAAGTCACAGTGGAGCAGAGCACAGCAGAGCTCTCTGCAGGAGCCTTTCCGTCAAGATTTTTCATTGAAAAATGGCAATTTAGCAAAATCCTCTATGTTGTAGTGAAGATGTAGGAACACTGACCAGTTTCCAGCAGAGCAGAAAGCCTGAAACGCGGGAGAGCTCCCCGGCGGTGGGGGGCTGTGGGCTCACCACATTCAGGACCACCAGGCTCCCACTCACCAAGCAAAAGTCCCAATTCCCGGCTCTCATCAGCGCCTTTGAGCGTTTCCATTTTGTTCACTGGCTTTCTAAAATTGCCAGGGCTGCAAAGCGTCGATCATTCCCTTGCCATTGCAGGTGGGGGAGCTGGGTTGTCAGGACAGCTTTCAAGCGTTGCAGGGGGCTTGCTGGCATCTCAGTACAGTTGATGAACTCTCCATCTTCAGAGGTCAGCATCACCTTGTGCTCAGTTCCTCACTTTTCTGCACCACAGCCCTTTTGCTTTGATTTAAATACTGCCATGACTGATACTGAAGTGGCTGTGCAGTTTTATCAGACACAGAGGCAACACCCAGGAGATGAAGCCACTGCAATAACTGTTTTATTAATCGTTATCAATATATCTAGATAGAAAAAGAATGATTAAAAACCTTAAACAACAAATTACAACAATCAGAAAAGGGCTTCCCTTTGCTGTTAGACAGTAATCACCCATCTCCCTGCAGAGCACCTGGGGCAAACTGGAGGGCTGCGGGAATCCTGATGGGGAACCGCATCCCCCGACCGAGGCGAGGAAACGGTCTATGAGCAAGGACACTGAGCAACAACCTGAAAAATGACCCCACCTTCCCTCTTGCCCACTCAGCATCTCTCTCCACTTGCTGCCCAGGCAGCATTTTTGGCCTCTCGTGTCCCATTTGACCCACCCAGGGGCCAGGACAGCTTGCAACGTGCTACACTGCAGGGAGGCACTCCGTCTTGCACAGGGACCAAATTAAAAGCTACATCAAATTATCATCCATGAAAAACAGCATCTCTGCTGCTGAATCCACTTGTCCTCACTTCCCATGACCTCGGAGCCGAGCTTTGGACTCACCCGTTCACGTATTCTTGTCAACGTGAAGCTCAGCTAATGGTCTGGGCGTTTGGGAAAGTGAAGCAGGCAGGTTTCCCCTCGCCTGGTTTCCTCCTGCCCAGAAAGAAGCAGCGCTGCTCTACAGCTGCTACAGGTTGCTAGAAGCTCCGTGTCCCCATGTCCCCCGGGCACGAGAGCAGAAGAAGGTACCACCCACGGCACCCGCTCGTACACGCGCAGCTCGGTCCTGCTGCACCCTGGTACCTGGGCTGCTGATTTCCAGAGACAAGTAAATACCTGCAGTATTCTGCTATAGGCTACCTTCTTTTTATGTGCTTGCTGTTTAAGCCAAGTCACGCTCAGTGTTTGCTTTCATTAATTTCTTAAGAAAAGGATTGTCCTGAGGGCAGAGGCACTTATAAGGAAAATCAGGCAAAAAAAAAATTCTTAAGCTAAGTGATGAATTCAAAGATTAAAAATCCCGTATGCCTTGTGTACCAAACACGGCTCCGGTCCACTGGTGAACGCTCAGCCATCTGCATGGGCTTCTGTAGGAGGAGCTGAAAGTATAGCAGATCCTCAGAAAGAGTATACATTTGTAATAAACAATGCACGCGCTTTAACAAAACAAAATTTTATTGATTACAGCACTTCAAATAGCATTTCGTCTCTCCTGAAGGTGGCACTTCAGGCTTCCAGAGTAAGAACAGTGTATCACAGTGCATCACATTAAGACATCCTTCTTGCGGAAGGAATCAGCTTTGTTAGGCAACATCCTAATTGAAGGGATTGCATCGAAGTTTTTTTAAGTGACTTGATTACATTTCTGTTCTGCTTTTACTAGATACCCAGCCCTTAGCAGTGTTTCCTTTCAGTCTTCTGAGAAACAACATCAAGCACTCTTCGCTCGCTTCTGGCCCTGCGCTGCCCGCAGCATCTCTGACACTGCCAATATTCATCGTAAATAACTGCGCTTAGGCAGGTAACTGCTGTGAATTCTGATAATAACAATATTCATAGTTTTTTGAAGTGTATTACTGCAGCCAAAGGGATTAGAATATTTTTAAAGATTTTAGCAGTTGTAAGAGCTCAGTATTTTCATCTCTTAGAGCCAGCCAAGTACATCCACATTATTATTGCTTGATTTTTGATGTAGAAACAAAGATTCAGCCATTCTCAGAGAGTGTAGCAAGGGTTGTGAAGGAACACAAAGAGAAGGGGGAAAGGAAGCAGGAAGGGTCTCTAAAATGACTCTGGAGATACTAAGCAGGACATGTAAAGAAGGTTTTCATTAGTGTCCTTGTCAGAAAAAATGCTCTTGAGTGATCTCAGAGATCCCAACGTAAGATGCATGCTCCTTGGGCCAGGATATTTGCCTTTCATTAAAACTGAGCTGACTTTATCTGACGTACAAAAAACCCTGTTTTGGTTCATTTAGTCTGGCTGCGATGCAGACAGTCCCGAGGGGAGGAGGACCTCCCACTGCCGGCCGCCTCCTGCCCCGGCAGCACGACGGGTGCTCCCGGTTTCACTGCCCCGTTTCTGGGTGTTGCCTTTCAGTAAAGTTAATCTTGGTGAAGGAGGAAAAAACCACTTCTGTGACCAAGTACAAAAAGTGCGATTGCAAAATTTAGAAACTGGCTGGTGAGCCAGTTTTCTTGGCTCTGAAGCAGAGCAAAGAGCCGGAAACTCCTCCACGCTTGCTGTTTGCCTTCCTGATCTTCGGTTGACAGCTCCTGTGCCTCTGGTCACCTTGGACTACAGGCCACTCGGGAAAGAGGTCACAGCTCCAATTTTCAGCTCTGATAGTCCAAGTGCCAAGTAACTGCTACCAGCGGGGCACGTCAGGCATTCACTTGTACCAGTTTGAGCGTGAGGACCTACTGCAGGCTGAAGGAGGGAAGGTTTAGAGCTGAAATTCATCACGCTTGGGTTTTGTGCCCCATGTCCTTCTTCTTTTCAAATGGACAGAGGCTCGTTGCTGTGTTCAAGCTGGCAAGGTGTATTGAAGGTCTGGAAGCATGACGGAGGGAGGCTGTATGTAGTGTTTTGGCTATTAATACTTGGGGTTTGGCTTATTTCACTTTTCTTTCCACCTTTTACGATCTGTGGATTGCAGAACATATCACAGAAGTTCAGTCTTTCAAAATCACAGTCTTTAATTGAAGCTGGAGGCCATCTCCCACGCAAAGTGCAGGAGTAATTGGAAGTACCTGTGTCCACTTGTACGTGGGGAGCATCTGAGGCATCTGGAGTACTTTATGCTGATAACCTCCCAGTGCTTTGAGGAGACCCCAGGAATCACCACCGAGGTAACGGCTCTGTTCTTCATCCTCCCAAGCCCCAGTGCAGTCAGAGCTGCATCCATGGCCCTGGTCTTCTGCACCACTGCCAAGGGAGCTGGAACAGCACTGCTAACCTCGGCGCATCCCTCCCTGCCTCCGAAACCACGGCCACCGAAATCACGGCTCCCTCTGGGTACAGCACATGGAGCCCTCAACACGGGGGGTTTCTCAATCCCCCTCCCCCCTTGTAGGGCTGCAGCAAACAACTGCATTCTGGCTTTCCACCTCCTGTTTATTTCTGAAGGGGGATGTGAGAGAAGCTGTTTATTACTTTGTTGTAGCAACCTCCCAAGAACAGCTCCAGGCGAGCACTGAGGTGTGGCGGCTCAGCCCTGCTCTGTCCTGGGGCCTCTCACGGTGGGGCTGATGCTGCCTGCGGGAGAAGCCCAGCTAGGCTAGGTCTGCTCGGTGCTCACCTTGTCTCTCGATCCGACCTGCTGAGCCCAGTGGGTCACCTGGGTTAGAGGTATTTTAGGACATAAATCATGTCTTTAGTTTACAACTAGATAGCTCTTGGCTCAACGGATCCCTGAGTAAGCCTCTAAGCATCCTTTTTATATAAAAATATTTGGGTTGCTTTAGTTTTTGCAACCATGCATGAAATGTCATTTGTTTCACGTGTACAGTGAATAAACTCTAGATGGAGAACATTCAAAGCAAGCCCGCGGTGCTCTAAGGCTGTCAACACAAACACCCACGGCCCAACTTCATTGTGTTTCAGTGCCAAGGGGCTCCTCAACCCCAAGCTCCTCACAATAACCAAGGCTAAATAACATCAGAAAACAGGAAGGTTTAAACTCAGTAATGTGCCGAAACATGAGCCTTGGCCCTGGTTATTGAGCAGTTTTCAAACCAATAGTTTGAAATTGTGTTGAAGTTCCTTCTGTTTGGTGTCACAGCGCTGCTTCCCCTGGGAATAGGCGCTAATTTGTTTTTAGTGTAGATCTGTTAGACATGCTAAAAAATATTTTGTAGTAAATGTATACATTGACAATCCTTAAAAGAATCCCCATGAAGTAACTGAGGGACCTGAGAAGGGCGGCAGCCGTGCTGGAGAAGTGAAACAACAAAACGGAAGGGCTGCGGGTGGGAGCAGAAGTGCTGCTGGCCTTCAGGAGGTCATCCGTCTGGAACAGGGCACACTCCGCAGTCACCAGGATCCAGATGATCCTGGATGTCAGTCTGGCATTTTTCACCGTCCGTAATTGTCGAGACTCTGCGGGGAAGAAGGTTATCAGGTAAGCCTCGAAGGCAACGCAGCTTAGCAGCAAGCAGCTGATGTGTGCGTTTGCAGTGAGGAGGTTCTGCAGCAGGGCTGAGGTGAACGTTGTAGATGAGATACCGACATCGAAGGTCCATACGACCATCTCGGAAGCAATGCTAACACAAACCGGGATGTCTGCCTTTGCTAGGCTCGAAATGAGAACCGCCGTGGACTTGGACGAAACCTTTGCAGACTGCAGGATGATTATCGTGTACAAACTGCCCAGCAGGCCCAGAAAAGTGCTGATAGCATTTGAAGAAGACAGGACAAGGTATTGGATATATTTAAGTACCAGGTATCTTCTGAGATCTTTCATGTGGTCTCTCACCATAGAAATGCCAGTTAGGGAAGAATACCTAGAATACATATGAAAAAGGGTGGTTAAATGTAAAATTAGTGGGGTAGATTCCAGACAAATTATTATGTACTTGCATTTGTACAGTCACATGCTGGCATCCTGCACACTCCAGCATTATTGTGGCATTGGTTGGTTACCCAGCTTCAGAGGTGCTGAGTATGTGAAATCCTCAGACTGCATCAATTATTAAATAAATTGCATAGAAACCCAGGCGATAGCATTTTATTATAGTTAATGCAGGAGTCATTTCAGGGAACTGGAATGACTCTGGACTAATACTGGAAAAATTGAGGTCAGAATAGGGCTACTTTCATTATGCAAGTTTTTTTCTGTTTGCCTTTGTGGGTCAATTCAAGAATGAAGAATCCATTCTCTAGTGTTGCAGCAAGAAAAAGATTTCCAGTTGTTCTCTGTGGAAGAGTAAAAGAGATATTTATTTACTCATTCTGGGAAACAAAGTAATTAACTAAAGGGAACTATGCAAGAAATGTCCCAGTTGAATCAGTAGTTGAGAATTACCACACAAATACCCATTTGATTTCCTTTTCCGGTCATTAGCTCAACACTTCAGACACATTCATATGGTGGCTATAGCTTCTGAATAAATTGAATGCCTGGGCCCAGTGTGGGAAATGGCAATAAATTACAGATGCTGGGCTACTGGGGAAAAGGTGGGCTCAGCAGTGCCCGCTGCTACAGCTTCACAGGCGCACAACTGCGGGCCGCAGAAGCCCAAGGGGGGTTTTAAGTTTTGCTGAGAGGGATGTGGTCTCTGGTTCGATGGGCGGTTGGTGATAGCATCCCCGTGCGCACTGGAGCTCCTTGTGCCTGAGCACAGGAGTGGAGCTTCCCGAGGCCACGCCGGCTGCCGCGTGGCTGGAAGCTGGTCCAGCTGGCGCCCAGCCCCAGCTACGGCACCATTTAAAACGTTTCTCTAACGTTCAGATTTTATATCTACATTTCTTTGGAAGTAAACAGAAAGCCAAGAGCCGCTTTAAGCATTATTGCTAAAATGTATTGTTTAAGTTTCTTTTTCTTCAGTACCACTAACAAAACCTAACTTGCTGTCCCACCGGTGGGGTGCCTGTTGGCAACCACTTGCATTTTACTCCTTGGGCTTAACAGAGCTTTAATTAGATACAACTCTAATTTGCCTCTGAGGCAGCTATACTGTTATGTTTCCAGTTTGATTATTAGTTGAATCTCTAATGCATTCAGTTGGATGTTTATGAATCAATTGTGAGATCTCATCCGGAATTTGGGGGAAAGTTTATAGCTTGTGGGAAGGTGCACAAATGAGCCTTGGGATGAAGGCATTTGGAGGAAGACCACATCCATTGCTCCTGGTGCTTCTGGGTGCCTGGAGTCCTTTCATATTTCCCCGCCACTGGTTGCCTGCAATCTTCTGCAGCAATGGTGCGCTTTGGGGTTGAGTTTCTCTCTTGACGGGCCTGATACAAGCCTCAATTCACTAGGGTGTGCGAGCAAGAGGAAAAACTGCATCCCTCCGGCTGTTAGCTAATGCTGCTCAACAGAACCAGCCGTCAAGAACGGCACGCTACTGGGTGTGTTTCATTGAAACAATGACATTTATGAAAACAGCCAGTTCCCATAGGCTGCCAGCGGGAGTCCTTCTTTGTCTGACCATTATCTCCTACAAAAGGTTGTGAACAGTCCCGTTGCCTTAAATTCAGGGGAAAGAGGTACCTGGATGATCTGCTTCTGCCTGGGGATCCTTCACATCTCAGTGGGCGGCTTCGAGTGAAGTATTTTGCATCAGTGAGATTACGTTTGCTTAACAACTCTTCACAGTCATTTCGTATCAACATGCTGAACAAATCTCGTAAGTCAGGTCTGCATCCCAAGGCTTTACTCACTTCCTATACAGGCAAAGTACCCATCACCTTCAACTACACTTTGCGTGACGTAGAGAATTGGCTGGAGATGACTAACAGCCAGTTCCCATAGGATGCCAGCGGGCGGCTGCGTGGTGTTTAGTTGCTGGCTAGGGTTAAACCGCGGTGAGGAAAGAACCAGCAAGTGTCATGTATCTTGAATTTTATTAAGACTTTCAATATTGTTTCATGAGGCATTCTCATAGAGGAGCAAGCTAAGGAAAGGTGGACTAGATGAAACTACAATTAAGTCGTGCATAGGTAGATGGGAAATCAAGAAAAAGGTAATTATCACAAATTAGAGGAATTATGCATCAGATGGGGTTCTGCAGAGATTTAACATTTTGTGCATTGTCATTAACTGCGATAAGGAATAGAGTTCATCCTTATTAAGTTTGCTTACTAAGTCAGCTATCGCAAATCTGCAAGTACAATTTCAGATCCATACAAGAGCTGGTCCTTGCGTAGCAGTGAGTGAGAGGAAGAACAAATGTGTTGCTCAGAAAGAACTAATCTCAATCATTAAAATAATATCATTGTTATATTTATACTAACAATTTTGTATGAGCCATCTACAAAGCCATTTGTGTTGTGTCTCGAGTTCATCACTCAGTTGTGCCTAAGCTGTTTGCTGTAATGTTTCCAAACGCATCTTTATCCAGACTCTACTCCTACTAAAACTTTGACAGTTATTTCCCTTTATTTTGAGTATTGGATCTAAAATTGGATCCGTGGTGAAAGGATCAGAGATTTAGCTAAATGTAACAATGCCGTTTCTTTCATATTTGAGCACCCATCTCCTAATGTAAATTCTCAGTATTCCTGATGTGAACACCTCGGAACTTGTACTTCGAAGTTTTTCCAGTACAGTTACCAAACAGGTCTGGGTGGTTGCTTTAGTCCTGGCCTGTTTTTGCTTTTGATGTGATGATGGGAAAATGATAATTCTGAGTGATTCCTATGAAAAGTACCAAGCCAACTTTTTTCAGACTGGGATTCCCATTGATTTGCTTGTTGAGACTCGGTTTGTACCAGGTTGACTCATCCAAGATTCACATGCACCTTTTCTTTTTTTTTTAAGTATCTGAGCCAACTTGTTAGTGGAATCCTCTATGGAAGGGGTAGGAAAAATTTAGTCCAGTACTTCAGCTGAACTGTGATACAGTTCATCTTACCCTGGTTTTCCACAGTGATTAACTAGAAAAATGATTCTGCATTTTCTGTTTTGACAAAATCTTTCTGAAATGAGTGATCTGTGCTCTTTCCATTAAGTCAAGGGGCTTTGCCACTAGTCCTGGCGCAGCCCCTTTAGTGTATACTAACTCACCAAGAAGTGGCTTTGCTTCACTGCTGAGGATGCAGGAGGTGGGGAAGAGGAGGGTTAATCTCTGAGCATTGATGTCTGAGCATTGGTTTGACCATTTGTTTCGATACGAAGCATCAATGAAATTAAGATCTATTGGAACAAAACCATCTGAATCCACAGCGTGAAAGCTCCTACCACTCACTAGCTGGCAGTGGAGGAGAACTAAGCTGTCATACGTACAGCTGAATACTGATTTATCTTGTTATTCAAGCAAGGTACTTCTTCTCTGGAAAGGTACATTAAGAATGTTCTATCTTTTTTTCTTTTTTAATGCAGCCTATTTCTGTGTATATTTTCATTAAGTATATTTTTGAGGAGATGAATTATATGCCTTGATAGACATCTTTGCTCATTTTATGGCAACTGATTACTGTTGTGAGTTGTTGTATGTACATGTAACCTGGCCCAGGCTGCTGTGTGCTGAAGATCAACATACCTGGCCACAGAACTTCAGCTAAATTCAAGGCTGTGATTCCCAGATGAGGGGTAGTAAACAAATCTAAGCTGGTTTGAGCAGCTGAATGAGTGAGCAAAATGTATAGCTCATTAACTTTGGGATTTTACATCTCCTCTGGATAATGTCAAAATAAAACTTCTTTGGAAAACAAATTGAATCAACCAAAAGTTTGCCATGTGGATAAAACCAGATTTCTCCAGTGAGCCTGTCTCATTCACACATTTCCTCCATCCTTTTTTTCTCTTAAGAAGTTCAAAAGGAAGAAGACACCAATGGCTGGATTTACAGCAGAACTTTATCTTGTCCATGTGGAGCGTTTTAACTCTGAGCTTCTGGGCATTGGGTCCTATCCTACACCCCAGGACTTGGGGATGAGCCCATAGGCTCTTCTAATGATGAGTATTAGAAAATGATGCCGAGCAGCTGGTACAGCTGGAGGAGGTGCCCAGAAGCAGCCAGTCCAGACGCTAAGGAGCTGGAGGTGTTTTTCACCTCTTCCCTTCTTCAAATCTTCGGCATTTTACATAATGCTGCCAGCATTTTACGTAACACGGCGATGTACTTTGGAAAGGAACTGGAGTTTCTGGATGGAAGATGCCTTCCCACTTTCTGTTAGAGATGTGTCAGCGGTGTCCTTCCTTTCAAGCCATGGCTGCCCCAGGAGACAGGATCATTGCCGTGGCTCCTTCCTGCCTCCCTCCACCCCTTTCACACTATGATTTAGTGGTTAAAACTCTCATCCAGAATGTAGCAGAACAAGGTTTGATTTCCTCCTTTGCTGCAGGGGATTTAGATGTTTATCTCTCCTGGATGTCCCAACCAGCAGGCTACAGGCTCTCCTGAGGCGGGGATGGATGCTTTTCGTACCACCCAAGGAATCTGGGGTGTAGGAAAACAGCTGACACCTCGGCCAAGGGGCAGGGATCAGGAAAAGACTCATGGATCACAAGACAGGTAGTTGTGGAAGTTTGCTAGGGAAAAGGGCATCCCGTTTTCCAATTCTTGCTTCAAATGTTGTTTGGATACATCTGCCCTGGTAATTAAACAGAACCGGGAGATGTTCCCGCGTGCTGGAGCTTCATCGTCTTGAGAGAGTTCCAATGGCCCCCAGGACAGTTTTGGCACCTCCAGTGCACACCCTCCCAAACGCTGTGCGGGCTTGGGCTGGGCTTGAGCAGGAGGCAGGGAGCGCTGCCCGTGCCACAGGGATGGTTTCAGGGTACGGTCCTCGTTGCTCTAGCTGAGCTCGGTGCCAGGGTCCAGGCCAGGGCACATCTCAAGTCAGACATAGCCTTTACATATGTAATATTAAAGAGTCATTGGATAAAGAACAGATATACGAAGGGAGTGCAAAGCAAGGTCTGAAGCCACAGGCTCCTTCTTTGAAGAAGGTGGCTGCCAGCACGGCTCTCCCGAGCTCCCGCTGCCAGCATCCTCCTCCACAGCCAACCCAGCAGCTTCCCTCCAGCTGGGAAATCCTGCCAGCTCGCGAAGGACCCCGGAGGGTGGCGAATAGGTGTTCTGCAACGGCAGACCCTTCCCTTTGCCGGCACCCGCCCTCTCTCCACCCAGCCAGGGCAGGTGGGATCACACCTGGGATGGGGCCGGTGGGAACAGGAATGGGGGGCTCTTTCCAGAACAGCCGCTCCTATCCTGCCAGAACGGCCAGAATGGGTGAAGAAGGCACCCTGAGCCAATTCATCTATTTATTTACAGTTTTCAAAGCAGCCTCTCGTGGTATCCCTTACAGGTCATCCGCAGGGGGATCGCTGCGCATGGACGGTGGCACTTAGACAGTTTTTGTTTAGTCCTTATTCAGATGAAACCTCAGTTCAAGCTCACGGGAGGTTTCCTGAACTAGCACTTTGTGTTTTCAACGGTACTGTTTTTTACCTCCACAGCAATTGCTCTCCTGAGACACCTTACAAATTCCAGTTAATAATATCTTCTTATTTGTCATGGGTATGCTGTTGTAGTTTAAAAGGTACAGAAAAATATCTCCTACTCTTAAACAAATACTTCCTTTCAAAATTCCTCCTGGAATTGTGTCAAAGAATATACAGAAGAGGAGAAAAAATTTGAAACCCAGGTTACCACTGAATATCCTGACTGTAATGAAGTGGTATTAGCTTTTACTTAGTTTAAAAGCAAAAATACTTACATTTGCTGGGAACAGCAGCCAGGAATAATTTTCTGCATCACTGTATTCTGTGTATGGTCTGCAGCAGAGCTAAAATGTGCCGTTTCCCTTGGATTGCTTCCTGGTTTTTATATATAGCGTTGCATATTCTGTACCACGTCAGAGCATGGGGTTACGCTGACAGAATTTGTTTTGCTAGGCAACATCCCCAGAGCTGGTTTCACAAGAATTACTCACTTGAATCATGGTGGCTATTAACTTTCAGCTGTCTGGAAAAATTGATGCCCGTGTGGAAGAGGAGTCCCAGACATTTCCTCAAATACATGCTTCGAGATGGAGCAGATTACAGGGTGTAATCCTGAACTCGTCTGGGTGTCGCATGAGCTAACACAGATTATCCGTGAGTAAAAAAATTATTCTGAGCGAAGAAAAGATATCCTCTGGCATGAAAAGCAGCACTATACCTAGCTGGACTGGGCTATCCGCGATGAGTGTTTGTGTTGGTGTTGCCTGGGATACCCAGATTTGGTGCTGATTACATTTGCGCTAACCCTCCTCTATTGTTCTCCAGGCATGACGTTGGTTAAGCCAAGTTCATCCGTGTTTCGGGGCAGGGGAGTCTCTTCACGAGGTCTCGGTGCGGTGGGAGAGCGAAGAAGCATCCCACAGGCATCGTGGAGAACAGCAAACCGATATGTTCACAGCCAGGTACCGCAGCTCCCAACCTTACCGTGGATGCCGATCTCACGCCGAGCATCGGTACGTGAAAGCAGGGAATTAAAGGCAGTGACGCTGCACTGGTTTCTGATCAACGGGGAGGGTTTGTTGCCAGTCCAGCACCAGCTCTGCCAGCAGCACGCTATTCCCCTCACCGCTTCTCTAAGTGACGGAAAGCTGCAGAAAGATAAAGCAGCTGAAAATCCAGGTGATGCAGAGCACCGTCGTTCCAGCCGCAGCCTGCGGATGGTGCGGGGGAGGCAGCCCCGTGCTCTGCCTGCTCAGAGGGCAACGGCAGTCCTGGGTTTGCTGGAGCACTGGTGAGAGGACATCTGCCAAAGCCAGAGAGGGTTCCTGAAAAAAGGGATTTGACTGGTTGGTGATTAATAGAATTTGTGCTTTGATTGATGTGTATAAGTATTTGTTCTTGTATTTGATTTTAATAAGAGTGAGTTAGCTTTTGCCTGAGGCTCTCCATAGCGCTTTTGGTTTTTACAACTACCGTTTCTATTATATTTGCTTATTTTGCTTGCATGCCAAGATGACAAAACAGAACCGTCAGCTGCAAGAGCATAAATTCTGCAAACAAGCTCACACACTTTCTCACCAGCTTGAAATTTCATAATAACCCACAGAAAAGATAAGGCAAACCCTCTGCTTCTCCAAGGCACTACCCATTTCATCAGCGTGCTTCCCCCGTGGCACCGACTCTGTGAAAACAACCATAAAATCACCGGGAAGGCGGGAGGGGTGAGGCTGGGTGCTCCGGACCCGAGCCGTGCCCCGCTCCGCCTCGCAGGGCTGGCAGGCATCTGCAGAGCCAGCGGAGAGACAGGACCGGCCGTGGGAAAGGCGGCTGCGGTGAAACCTTTAATCAGTTCCCCTCGGTTAATCTTTACCTGCATTAGTAATCGCTCCCGATGACTGATGGCTCTCAGTGCTCCTCCTTGAACCCACCGGTATCTCCCTTAACGCAAGCAGAACGAACACAGCATCCCCCATTGATTTCTGCTGTGGCATGAGATGGTTTCCAGTATTTTTCCATAACCTGTTTATTTTGCACTACCCCTTTGTTTGAAGGCTTTGGCCAGCTCCGCACATTGATTAGCAGCTCTTTACAGCTGAGAACTTTCAATTTTTTTTCCTCTGCAACTGAAATACAATTGAATTTAATTAGAATTCAGCAATAGGTAAGAATATTTTAATTTTCTTCTGTCCAAAGTACTCCACTTTACTTTTGACTCCAGAGGGTTTCCAGGACTTTTCCCTTGCTGTCTCCTCGGAGTCCCCTCTCCACCTCTTTGTAGTGCGATTTTGTACACCCCGAAACACTGCCAAGGGCACCGTGAAAACTGCCCGTCGCTCCTACAGCCTCTTTCTCTTGCTGGTACTGAAAACAGTGCTATTCCTATTTCTTTTCCTTTATACCGTGCCGAGAAGAACTTTGTCGAGGAAATACAGATAAATTACATCATCTGAATATCTTGCATTTTTGGGAGGTTTTTTTAACACACTTGAAGATTTTGAGGAAATTGTAGGAAGGCAGTTTTCTTTTTAAATAACTCTGCAGCTTGGTCCTACGAAACAAGTCATAATTATTCTTTGGTGGTTAACCATTTAGCTGGTTCTAAAGTTGTGCCAGCTGCTGCGATTCCCTGGGCTACCCTGTGGTATGTACAGCCCGTCCTGCTCTTCTCATTTTTGCCTTAGGTTTTTTTTTGCTCTTAGGTTGCTTGAGAAACCAGAACAATTACTGTCTGATCTTCAGCCAAGATTTCCTGTTTCTCCCCTCGTTAAACGGATGGAGGGTCTCCTCTCTGAACATCGCACTTTATATCATTTCCCGTCTTTATTATCCTCAGAGAACACACATTTCTCCAGCGCCTTCTCACTGAAGTTCTCCACAATTCCTTGTCATTACCTTCTCTGCCTAGCCTCGCAGAGTTCAAGAAACTCATTTTAAAATTGCAAACCAGCCAAATGACTGTCTCTTCCGATTAGAAAAGGGAGAAGGGGAAGCCAGGCAGGTATTTGCAAGTATGAGGAAGGGTTGGGTGACAAAGGGAAGAGTCTCGAGGACAGGAGTGACACGTAGCAGCTCCTACAGGCACCGCGCCACAGCCGGTACGGCCGGACCTTCACCGACAGCAAACTAACAGGAGGGCTTCCCAAAAGCTGCTGAGCTGAGCTGCTTTGTGCCCTTTCCGATGGAAAACCAGCAGAGCCTGCATGCTGGGCAAGCAGGAATTGGAGCGTTTCAGCCCTATCCCTGCTGGTTCAGGGCTTCGAGCAGCAGAAGGATCAGCGTAGTCCCTGAAGGAGGGATGGACTTTCCAACGCGTCCTCAAACCCAACGCAGCTGCCTCTCGGACATAACTGACATCCTCAGGCAGGACGCAAGGCGAGGCGATCGCGTCTTTGCTGGCAGAGGACAGCGATTATCGCCCCTGGCCGTGCACAGACAAGAATCTTCCAACATGTTCATCACAGAGAGGATGTTTTATGTTGGCCCCTTGGTAAAACATGAAGGGGCAGCTATGGAGATGTGTGACCTGGGTGTATTCTGCAGATCTCTCAAGAACACGAGTTTCCACTTTGCACCTTTCCAAACAGCTCGTCAGCAGAGAAAATAATCAGCTCACTTGTTTTATTGCCTTTATTCTCTATTTTCACTAGGGAAAAGGAAATTCACTTTTAATGAGGGCAAATGCTGGGATAAAGCTTTACTAATGTAATGTTTATTCCTTGCGGACAGTAAGTGCAGGGATAAGACATCCGTGCAAGCGGCTTCCAGGACTTCACCAGCCCTTTTTGCATAGCTGACAGAAAAGATTCCCTTACAGGGAAACAGTGCAAAGGTTGATGGCATAGTCCTTTTTGTCTAATGTATTGAATGTATCAAGATGACAGATAAAATGCATAAAGTGGTGGTGATTCATAAAACTGGGGGGAAAAACGAGGTACAAAATGCAAATCCCACTTGGTTTTGTCTTCCTTCTTCACAGACTAACTCACATTTAGTGGTAACAGCACTTGGGGAAATGCCCCTCATCCAGGTAAGCTGAGAAAGAAATTGTCCATAGTTGCCCAAAGCTGAAGTTTTGGGAATCTCTTGAATGAGTTTGCAAGTTCTCAGCTGACAACTCTTCTAAATGAATAACGCAGGAAAGCCTGAAACCTCCCTACCGCCCAGGTCAACCGCTTTTGGGCTCTAACCCTGCAGAGCTACAACCCTGCCTGCACAAATCCCTCCTCAGCAGCTGCTCACAGGTTTCTCTCTGTGCTGTGCAATGAAGAAGCCTTTGTGCCTTTTATATTTTTGGTCATGACGTGGTTTTACGTGCAGTCTGTCATTCTCCTTTGGGGCTCGCAGCAGCCGCAGTAGCTACCACGGTCAATTCAGTCTGTTTACAATTAAGGGTCCAGGGAAGCGCTTTCCTTTGAGTCACGGCATTCCTGCGCTGCCGTCGCTCAGCTCAGCTCCCAGGACGAGGGCGGTGGGAATTTCCCCGGCATCCACAAACTTCCTCGGCTCTGGCACCGCAGCTTTCTGCTAAACCCCTCCACTTTCCACGCGGTAGGAAAATAACGGAAGATCAGCGAGGAGGATTGTAAACACGCTCAAGTGACCTGCAGCTGGGGTGTCAAAAACCACATATATCATAATAATTGTTGTTGGGTCTTGTGTGTTGGACAAGTAGAATATCTGTGTTTCGATAACACGGGCCTGTGACGGACTCAGAGGCACCTGTGCTTGAGATTCCTGCCCCGCTGCGGGAAAGATCAAAGCACAGTGGTAAACCACGCCTGCGCGAATCCCGGTTATACAGGCGAAAGCGGCAGGGTCGGCCATCCTCCAGCAAGGACCCAGCTCCGCGGTGCCGGCGTTCCCGCGCGTCTGCCCCTGCCCGGGTGCTGCTTCGGGGATCCCTCAGTTCATGAGGTAATGAAAATAAATGTACTCTTTGCATTTCATCCGTGGTTTTGTGGTTGTTCCTGCATCCCGCCTGTGCCGGCTCACACACCCCCCCAACGCCGTGCCCTTGACCGGACTGTCACAGGCAGTGACAGCCGTGTGTTCCTTGTGGACCACGCAGCATGAAACTACAAGCATACAGTGTTTTCTTCTCGGTGCCAAAAATTAAATGTGATATTTGCTCTACCCTCGGAGGAGCATTAGAGGCAATTTTGGTATGTCCTCTGGTGCCTCCATTTGTCCCTACACTAAATTCTGCCCTCTTGCATTATTCTATTTCCAAGGCATAATATTGTTACTTAGCTAACTGATTCATAAAATCAAGTATATTTGAATTTAAAAGACCTTACTACATCCCATCAATGTAGAAGGTTCTTTTTTTTCACTGCAATTATTTGTCGAGTACTTTGTCTCAATTAGATTTTAATGTCTCCATCTAAGAACCTTTCCTCCCCTTCCTCGATGCACAGTCTAGGAGCTCTTCCTACTGTAAATGGCAGGTTTGCTTGTTAAGTGTCCCCTTGTTACTTGCCTCCATTTATCTAAATTATCATTTGTTCCTATCCTGTGTTCTCCCTCTATTTTTTACTTTATTGGTGTTTCTTTGTACCTAACACATACGTAGAAATTTATGGCCTTACTCAGAGAATCTAATATTGTATTCATAAATAGGGCCAATTGTTTTGACTTTTTTAGCTCGAACAAGATGCGTAGGACAATCAGTAAGAATATATGGTGAATTTTTACCAGCTTTTCCGGGAAAGCAAGAGCCAAAACCATAATCATCAGCAAGAAGTTATCCTGTATGCTCTGTGTGGGTAAGGAAGTCTGTTTTTCAACCTCAGGCCAAGATACAGATATACAAAGTTTTACTTTTCTCATATTTCCTGCATTTCATAAATCACCTGACCAAAAGTCTTTCGAGACTTTTGTTTTCCTTCCAGTTCCTCACACCTGAGAACAAACAAATACACCGTGTGAAGCACATGAGAAGGCAGAAACCCACATCCCCTCGCTTGCCACAAAAGAGAAAAGTGAGCTCATTTCTGTGGTCTTTCAATAGGAATTGCGTTGACAAATTTGGAGCTGCATCCTACATGCAGCCTATATTTTTTATTATTCCTAACAGCAAACCAAAGCACGAGAGCAGCACTGAGGTTCCTCTTGGAAACACAAATGGCTCCAAGAGTTGCTCTGCATCCAGCCCCCCCAAGCGATGGGAAAATGGGAGTGAGCCGTGTCACTGGGAGCGACTGGTCCGCTCACTCCCTTGTTTCATCTTAGAAATTTTTGGTTATTTTCTTAACACGCGTGTAATAACGTTGAAATTGAATTGAACTTTGCTCCACAGTAGATGAAACTGCAGCAAAGTATGATTCACGTCCCACACCACCACTGCTCAGTGTTCAGGAGTCGTCCCAGGACCTCTGTGGTTCGAGTCATGCTGGGAACTTCCCAGGAACAGACCGCTGTTCCCACATCTGTCTGTGATGCACCCCGATTTCGTGCTCCCCCAGGCACCTGCCCCCACGGCTCTGCTCCCCCAGCCTGCCCGCTTCGCTCTTTGCCTTCTGCTGCTCTTAGTCGTAGCCTTGGCACAGTCAGACACAACCAGGCTGCTGCATAGGCTTGGTCCACTTGAAGCTCTTTGTTGTTGTATCCAGTGGCAACAGCAAATTTACTTTTTGGCCTGATTTTTTAAAAGTTCTGGCAGCCTGAGCATCTCCAGTCATTGACGCTGGTGGGTGCTGCTCAGTGGCCAGCCAGGCACAGGAGAAAAGCCGTTCTCGCTGTGTGCGAGCTCTGAGTCCCAGCAGGGCAGGGCAGGAGCGGGCACCGGCAACGTGCGTCCCATCATCCGCCCTTGCACGGGTGGCAAACGGACACGTAGATACTCAGCCGCTTCTCAGGACCGGCAAGCTTTGCAACAGGCTTGGGTGGTCTCTCTTCCATATGGGTGCAGTCCATCGCGGCACCAGCGGCAGGATAGACTGGATATCTGCTGGTGCTGGTGAACATCCACCAGGCAGTTGACGGGGACACGGTCACGCAGACCTGTGGTTGTTGCTACTGTTCTGGAGCGGGTTCAACACAGGCTTCCCAGAAAAATATTCTTTGCTGTCCTTGAGACCCTGGAGGATACACATAATGTTGCTCCCCCGGACTTTCTTTGGGAATCATTTCCTCCACAAACACTTGTGATGCTTCCCCTGAATATGAGTCTAATTTTTATTTTCCCCTGAGGGGAAATAGAAGATACATCAAGGAAATTGTTTTCCAGTGACTGGGGCTACATTAGAAGAAAATATTTGCAAATGTGTTTTTCAACATCAGTTGTTTAGTTGGCATTAGTTGTTTTCCAAGGCTATCTCGGTCTGAGGTTGAGATTTTCTTTTGGTTTTGGTGGGGTTTTTTTTCCTGATGTCTGAGGGTTGGTTTACTTTGGTTGTTTTTTTTTAAGAAAACAGTTTTGTTCAGACTTGTAAACTGGAATAGCAAATTATCATTGAGTAAAGAATGAAGAGCCCCTGGCACTGAAAATTTAGTCATGAACAGAAACCAGTGCCTGAGGTCTGGACATGTTGCAAATGGTTGAATTTAGTAGAACGAGATCCCTGTTTCCTAACAGCACCAGGAAACAGAAGATTTGCACAGGTCTTGTTGGGTTTTAATTTGGGATGGGTGACACATAGCGCCAGTGCCATTTCCAGAATGAGGTACCAGCCCAAACGGGGTCTTGTAGGTCATGTACAAGCAGAAGTAATGTTGTCCCATGTCTCGTCAAATGCATATTTACCTGGAGTAAGGGCATTCTCCAACCTTTACACCTTCTTGGCAAATGAAAGCAGAGCAAAAGCTCGTTGCAGTGGTGGGAGGTAAATGCAGAGTCATGGGAAAAAACTGAAGGAGTATTTGGAATTGTAAGAGCTTAGTGAAGAGGTGGCTGGAGCGTGGCAGGATTCGAGCAGACGAAGCCTGTGCTAAGCAGTGGTCTCTGATAGCTCACTCACAGCTGAACTGGAAATCCCGACCCACCAGCAGCACTGGAGCTAATGCCATGATTTGCCCTCGTCCAGATCATTGTACGTGCAGTTATCGCATAAAGCAACCCTTCTGCCGCCCAGGGGAGCTGAAAAAAGTGCCAGATGAGTTACTGGTACTGCCTTCAGTGTTTGCCAGAAATCTGCTTTCTCTGTATTGAAGATTAACATTGGTTATCTTCAGCTGGCATGGGGGAAACTTAGTTGACAGAAAGAAAAATGTATTATTTCTTCAACAAAAGATCTTAAGAGTTACTTAGAGTGTTATTGTTGCCTAAAAGAATGAAAGGACGAAACAAATTCTGCACTACTCCATGCAATTCCCTTATTAGTACATGTATTTTATTTGGTCAGCTGACAGGCATTAGTAAATTGTTTCCTAGTGGGACCACACAGCTGGCCAAAATAACTTACATAGAAAAACAGGTAATTAAGAGAGCAACTTAATTGCACCATTGTCAAAATTCAGCACTCTGTGCAACCTCACTAGCAACCCTAGAAAATTATTTTGGAAACACAGTTGCCCTAAGGGAGCTATTTAGGCCTATTTAATGCTTAGATTGTTTAAACATTGAAAAACTGGCCATTGTCCCTTATTGCCAAGATTTCCTTGTGTTCCCATTTAATATTTTTGACAGTCAGCAATGTAATTAAGCACGGGCGGGTTGAACCCGGCGGCACGCAGGCGCCGGCGAGCAGTCACCGAGTGGCACGTGGAGGGAGTAAATCCTGCAGCTGGCTGGGGAAAAGGACTGTACAGGCAGCCCTGTGGATGGAGGGGCTGGCAGGGACTGCCCTGTGCCGAGTTCTCCCTGTGCTTTCCTCCTAAAGGGAGACTGAATGTGTTGGTTTTTCACATTGAACACAGCCCCCAAAGGTAGCACAGCAGGTCCTGGTGAGCAATCACAGGTTTATGTAGTTCCCGTGGTCCAGAGCAGGCAGGCAGGGCTGTTCTTGCAGAGCAGGAGGGGCTGGGATTTGGTAATTGCACAGCTGAGGTTGAGAAGGTCAATTTGGAAGAGGGGGAAGGTGGGTTTGACCAGATCAGTTGGGATTCAGGAAAGGGGAAGGATAGAGTTGTTCACATCTCAATTAGTCCTGGCCAAAGGATGCTACTCCCAAGCCACGCAGAGCCTCCAGCACACCCTCAGCTCTGGTCTCCGTGGAAAACCCTCCTTTCTTCAGTGGACCCGCCTGCCTTCGCTCCCCAGCTTCATTAGTGCCTGGCTCCGAGGGAGGAGGATCTCAGGCAGGATTTCAGCACAAGTGATTCCCCTTTCCCAGCACTCGCTCCTGAAGTGACTTGTTCCATCTAATCTCACCTATTTAGTGCTTCCTGATGCAGCACTAACGTGGCTGCAGACCTGCTCTCACCGCTGCGGTGAAAATCACTCCTTTTCCTGCAAGCGCAGGCTCGTATGAGGAGTTAGAGGTGAGAGTACTGCCACCTTTCTCTTCTATTTCCTCAAGCCTTTGCCTTTTCATATTTGCATTATGGCCTCTTGCTTCACTTTCTCTCTCCCGCTGCAGCTCACATGCAGCGTTGCAGGTTCTCGCATGAGCTGTTACTGTTCTTTTGCTTCTCGTTGTCTGTAATAGCGATGCTGTAACTCTGAGAAAAAGCTCGGAGGCAGCATAAACACTTATTGAACAGAAATGGCGCTTTGTTCATTCTTATCCGCTCTTTCAGCTGTCGTATCTCTCCTGCTCCTTTTTTGCGCGTGGCTATTGCACTAGTTCAGTTTTCAGAAGTTTGTAACAGAGGTGGGTAAAATTGCAGTTAAGGTAGGGCTGGCTGCAACACTGCAAAAGTCCTTTGGTGAGCTTCAGCCCCAAGCTGTGTCCTGCCAAGCAGCTCCCCAGGACTTACACTCGATGCTTTGCCCACTGAACCCTCCTATTTTGTAGAACTATAAGATAGATATAAAATGTTTATTTCTGGTTGACAAGGAATTATTCTTAAACCACGTCCTTTCTGGAGGGCCCGTTTCAGCCTGGTACCATGGCCTGGCTGGGCAGAGTGGTTACAGATGGGTCCATCTAGCGTCTACGGGGCCTCGGCCAGCCCCACCAGGTTTGCAAAGGTTGGGAATAAGGAAGGGCCAGAACAACCCAGTCTGTCTCCTGAGGTTCCTCTTTATTTTCCCCATGAAAGGTAACAGGAGAGACATGATTGTTCTCATGAAAATCCTCAATTCACTGTAAGTACCATGTAGGTTTTTTATGGCAAAGACAGAGCTTTGGGCAAATTGCTTGAGACAAGTAGACCAGGGAGAGCATTGGTGCCGGTGGGAGGGGAAGAGAGCTTCGTACGAGCTGGGGCTGCTGCAGCTTTTCTGATCCAGGGCAATAGAGAGGGAAACGTTGTTCACCTCTCAAAGAAATTCTGGTCTTAAGATCAGAAAAAGCTGGTATCAGGATTTTCAGGGCTTGTCGCTTGGCAGATCACAAGTCTGTTGAAGCTGATAAGATAAAAGATCTGGAGAAAGTCTGGGGGTAGGAGGTGTAACATCTGTTAAGTGGGGGAATTAACAGAAATTTGTTGGGCGGTTTTGGGGTGGGTTTTTTTCCCCAAGGCGACTCCAGTGGTTTTCAGAAGAAAATTACTTTCATTTCCACCTGAAACTGCAGATGGTGGGTTACCCGCCTCCTCACAAACCCACCCCAGTGGGCATGGGTGGCGGTGCTATTGCCAGTGGTTATCACCAGGACCTGCACAGAGAAAGCTAAAGGATTCCCAGCTTTCTGTAATTTTATTGGGATTTGCTTTTTCCTCTCTTTTGAAGAGAGCACTGGGACGTGTAAAATAGGACCTAGGACCCATCCGCTGTGCTGGCAGTAGTCAATGTGGTTGCAGAGATGCAGAAGTACTGAGAGCTGGCCCTTGGCAGGGAGATGTGGCAGGTACTTGTGCTGACTTCTGCGCTGGCACGGCCCTATGGATTTGCTAAAACAGCTACTCCTTCCAAAATCTCTGATGTCTGTAAAACAAAAATAAAGGCTAAATAATGATCTATGGTGTCCGGCTGGCCCTTAGAAAAAAGCATTGTGGGAAACATTAGAAAGAAAACACAACATGGAAAGAATAATGTATACAAGTACAACTAAATAAATAACGGAGCAAGCCAAGACTTCAGCTACTAATGGCTCATGGCTCTGGCAGCGAAAGTCTGAGAGCTTGGAAAACATCAGCTTGGAAAACATCAGCTTGATGCTTTCTAATTCTGTTCCAATACAGAACTTTAAAGGCAGGAATGAGAAGCTGAAATCTGATTTTTGAAGGCAATGGAAGAACTTGAATGCAGGTAGACTAATCAGAAGACAACGCAGAAATCGGCTGTTAGGTTTAGAACTGGGTGGGCACAAAAAGCTCCACTTTCTGCGGAAGTCATCGTCTCTAACTGGGTTGCTGCGTTTGGGTCTGCTGCCCTTCACGGCGGACAGGCAGGTACAAAGTATGAGGTATACAGTAACATGACTTGCATGAATGTAAAACATGGTGCACATCAGGAAAGGCCCTGGAAGAACAGCTGCGAAGGAGAGCAGCCATCCGGATCAAGCACAAGTATCTCAACATATGGCCTTTAACATCAACTCCTTGTCAGTCTCAGCCTGTAAGTTAAACAGAAGCATAGCGCATTTATCTCGGAAGTACTCAGTTGCCCAAAAAAGGCCAATATTCATGATGTAGGGTGATATTCAGGGAGCAAGTGTCAGCCATAAATCTGACAGATATGTGCAGACAGTTTTCACAGAAGTCTGAATTCTGAGAAGAGGTTGGCGTGGGCTGTGGGTTTTTGTGTCAGTCGAAGGTCAGAAGTCACTCCTGAGCCTGACCTCGCAAAGCCAACGTGGTTTTGATGCACGAACAGCCAAGGAGTAAACAGATACGACTGTGTTGGTGTGCTTTATATCTACGTGTACTTCCAAATTTGAAACAAAACCTCATAAAAATGACTTCAAGGAGCTCATAGAAAGTTGGGGAAAGACCTGTCCCCACCAGTGGTACCTCTGGGCACTGACTGCCCAGAGACCGGCGTCTCTGTAACTGGCAAGCTGATGGATCAGAAGCAACACAAAGAGGGGTTTAAGACATCGCTTGGCAATGGGTTATGAACTCCAGTCTTTACTGGACAGTAATGACAGTACTGCTTTAGCTCTCTGCTTCTCGGCACTTGGAAATTAACTGGAAGAGACTAAAACGGCATTAATTCCAACATGAGCACGTCTCAGTTTTGCAAAAGCTCCACTGATAACCGCTGGACAGGGTATGTTATTTGTCATCCCCCCATAGGAGAATTTTTCTTTTCCAGCAGTATTTTTGTATTTTGAGCGATCTTCAGATGAATGGAAACAGAGACGTTGTCTTTGGATTTTAAATGCTGTTGCCAAAACTCAGCTATAAAGCTACGCTTTTAATTGCTGCGGTATTCAATTTGAGATCAACACAAATAAATCATTTCATGGCACGTTCATGGCTGGTACCCTCAGTCGGAGCCCAGTGGTGTGGCTTTCCCTAGAAGTGGCTGACCAAGGACTGCAGCCTGGGCTGCGGGTTGTTCCCAGCCTCTGCCACCACACGTAGTACCGCCGCATTTTAATTACCAGTGATCACAAGGGAGATGATTTTGTGTGTGACTTTTTTTTTTTTTTTCATCTACTGGGTTTTTGTCCTATTTCCCAACTCCGAAAGAAGGCTATTTCATGGTTCCTCAGCATGGCTGTACAAATTAGTTTATTAAGTGTTAGAAAATCAGTTCTTGTTCATTGTAAGATACTTTACTTTGCCTGGTATCATAAAAGAACATTAAAATTAATGCCTCTGGCAAGAACCACCCAGATGGAGCTCAGAGCTTTGGTATTCCAGAGAATTAAGAACCATTATTCTGAAACAGGACAATCAGTTGGCGCAGTTGCTGTCTCATGCTTCATTGTACAGCTAGTCCCCTCTTACACTCTTCTCTTGTCATTTCCTTTAATTCAAAGTTGTTCTGATTTGATTGTTGTGTTGACTCAACTCATCTGGCTGCAAAAGAGGAAGAAAAATAGGAATCATGTTGAATGACTTCTGGGCTGCATCTCCAGAGCTAGTTAGTCACTTATTGCTGATGGTTTTCCTCTCCACCCAGGGAGCCCCTGCAGACGAGCATGTCTTGGAGCCTGATGGATTAAACTCTTAAAAGAAATTAAATAGCTGAAGACATCTGAAACCAAACAAAAGAGGTTTCATACACTTCACTGAACCTAACAGCCAGAGATTTGCGATGTGATTTAGAAATGCCCAAGCAAGGGAGGGGAAGAGGGAACATGCAACAGTCAGAGGTTATTAACACCGGGAAGAGAGAATAATTATTGGAAGCGAGACGTCAGGTTAGAACTGGAAATAATATTACTAAGTTAAAATAGAAAGGTCATTTGAGAGTAAACATTGGAATAACTTCCTAAGAGAGGGAGGTCCCAAGTGGATTTTGGTTTTCAGGAATTAGATCAACATACGTGAATATGTAGAATATGTGTCTGTGCTTAGCTGAAGCTGATGGGTAAAGTTTGCAGGCTCAGATTTTTAGGGAGAAATCCCTTTTCCCAGGGCTGCTCCTTATTTCTGCTCCGTGGGAAGTGGGAGTAACGTTAGGAGAAAAGTGAGTCCCACGGTTTTGCTCAGACCTGAAAGGTTAACGTTTTTCCCAAGAACCAGCAGAGCAACTTTTCCGAGAGAGTTTTTTATTATCTTCCAATATGCACAGGCTGCACTTGCCAAAAACTTTTTGCCTTGTAAACTGGAGGAAAAACAAATCTAGAGCTGCGTAAGATCTGATGTGGTGCCAGGAAACGAAACCACCCCGGTAGCGCTGCGTCCTCCCCTGCCTTCGGTGTGCGCCGGGCTGTGGGTGAGCGGGACCAGGGCTTTATCCCCGTCTCGGAGCAGGTTCGGAGACATCCCGGTGCCCTCCCCAGCCCTGCACCCATGTCAGGAGGAATCAGGAGTGTTTCTTCCTGCAAAATTTGACTTTGAGAGGCAGGGTAAGAAAGGTGACTTGTTTCCTGTGTGTGCTTCATTGCATGAAATACAGTAGAGCACACTAAGGGCAATATATCGTGCTCTGATTGCGGAGTAGCTTTTTTGGTCTACCATTAAAAATCACCTGTACTAGCCCATCGATTTTATCGCTGTCTTTGGATGTCATTTAGGCAGCTTCCAATGCACTTTTTACTTTCTAATCACAAAGACTTTTTTTCTTGCCTGTCCTTTGTCCTCCATTTATTATCTGCCTGAGAGTTTTTTTTTTTTTGAATGAGCCCTACGTGAAAAAACATGTATTGGTTTAAATTGGTTTAAATGCATTATTAATGCTTTCCACCAAGGGAAAAGAATATCAAAGTGCAAAACCTTAAAGTGCATTTCAAAATATTGAGGATTGCATAACATAATTAATAAAGGGGGAAAAAGAAACAGGTTTTGGGGAAGACATTGCACCACTGGTTTGACAAGAAATAATTATTTGTACAGCTACAGCAGCCTGTGATTAGCATTTTTAGCAATGGGACTAGATTACATGGATGTAGCGATTAGTGAATATATGCAGGTACAAAAACATTGCAGAATGAAAAATAATGCTTGGTTTACACTGGTGAAGTCGTGTGTGGTTTGTAGCTATTTTGCTTCACAGGCAAAGAGATTTGGCACTTGCTGTCTAAGAGTGGCTGAGCAGAGATTCCTTACTCCAAAAATCCTGGCAATCTCCTAACCAAGCTGAGGAAGAGTCCTGGTTGTTTCAGTTGGACTAGATGATCATTGTAGGTCCCTTCCAACTGAACTATTCTATTCTAAAGCATATTCATGGCATTTTATGTGCATGGTCTGTAGAGGACAATTTGAGCATGTGTGTTAAACAGAGCTTACGCTTTGTTGGAAGGAGGACGCTCCTCGCTCCATCGTTGGGATAGCAAGACGTCTTCCATTGCAGTCAATGGAAAGTTATCTCATGTTGTCAGTCCATGGAGGCAGTCTGCGTGATGTGAATTTAATGCGTGTAGAAGCGGTGCTCCTGATGGGCAGCTTGGGAGGCTGCAGTTGTCAGTCCCAGGACCAGATACGTACCAGTCAGGAGTAGCGTGGTCCCCTCCGCTTTGTGCTTTACGTGAGAGTGGAGATGAAAGACATCATTTCACAATTTTTTCCCAATTTCTGCAATTGCTATTGACCACAAAGGCTTGAGATCGTGCTGGTATCACGCACTCGTGCCCCACAGAGCACTCAGTGCCCGTCGAGCATCAGCAGCCCGTCACTATTGCCGGGCGTTTCAGCTCGGGACAGGGTGGTGATGCTTCCTCCCGGGAGCACCGCGGGCGAGCAGGCAGCGCTGCCTTCGCCTTCGCTGGGCTGGACTGGCAGCATTTTGTCATTGTGGGTGGACATCAAAACATCCACCGCTTTTGAGCTAATCTAGAGCAAATACCCATTCGTGAAAACTCCTGCAGGTGCCCGTTGGCAGATGCTTACACAATCCCTCCTGTAAAATCCCCTGGTTTTAAGTCCAGTGGAGAACAAGTCTTTTAACCAGGGACATGGCAACACATGGAGCTGAGCAAGGAGGAGCAGAAGGGATGGAAAAGTGCGATCCTCTTCAGTCCATTTTTCTCCTATTTTAGAGAGATTCTTAAATCTACAAATATGCCTT
The DNA here is from genome assembly GCA_013400755.1 of Pelecanoides urinatrix. Classification (NCBI taxonomy): domain Eukaryota; kingdom Metazoa; phylum Chordata; class Aves; order Procellariiformes; family Procellariidae; genus Pelecanoides; species Pelecanoides urinatrix. The sequence continues at coordinate 10,260 of VZTQ01015738.1, read as the reverse complement.
ACATGATAGTTAGCTCGCTCAGTAAAAGCCAAAATCAACTCTTCATCCTGCAGACGGTGGCAATGCAGAGGGGTTGAGTCATGGCAGAAAAACAGTCACATCCTTCTCCGGTGAGGGTTGGGGTTTGTTTGGTATTTTTTTTTAATAGAAAAAAGCCCCCATTTCTCAGCATGTTCAGATAAGAGCAGCCGCAGAGAGCAGCAGGTTCTATAACTGACGGACTTGATTCGCAGCCCGGGGAAGGCATTTTCAGGGCTGATCAGAAGCTTATAGCCAGCCTGGGCCAGGCACATCATTTGGGGGCTGAGACCACAGCTAATTAAACCCAAGTGGAAAGCATGGGACAGAAGTATGGGGAGTTTTGAAGCAGTGGATCACAACTGGATGAGAGCTCAGGCAGCTCAGCGTGGCGGTGTGTGCCACACAACTCACCTCTCTGACCGAGAACATGAACTATTTTCAGGCAGTTCCACCAGTGACGTTCAGGGAATAAGAGGATGTAACTATTAAAGCCCAAGCTTCTACTATTTCATAAACTTCCCAGTGATATCTTCCACGATCTGTTCTAGAAGCAGAAATACAACGTCTTTTCACAGACTCCTGGTATATAGGGTCCCCTTATCTGAATCTCAGATTTGAACAAAGAGCCTCCTTAAGTATGTCACCATTTGACAGGGGTTTTTCTCATTACATTTTTCCCTTTATATCAACAAGAAAAAAAAAACAACCAACAAATTGAGCCCTTGAATGCTCAAAGAACAGGAAATGTCTAACACTATTGCCTCTGGTGATTTTAACCAAATTTGCGTATCTGATGATCTGTATTTATCATTCTCATGCTGGATGTCTCAATTTTTGTTGACTTAAATTCTCACGATGCAATTGCATATCCTACCCTTGCATTAGTTGTTAGACGAGGCAAAATATTTATCTGTTGCTGTGTTGCCATTAAGAGCTACAGTTTATTTTGATTCAAAGTTGATTGTTTGGGTCATTTTCTGTTTGGGTTGGTATTAGCTCCCCTGATATTTTCGTTGGTTGACAAACTCCTCTGCACAGGCCTGGAGGTGCATGTTTAACCATCGGCACGGTTTGCAGCCTGCTTTCTCCTTTCTCTGAGAGCTTGAGTAGGCTTTTGCTATGTTAGTTTTGCTATTTTTTAATTATATCCTTCAAAGATCTTATTTCTCTCCCGCTTCATGCAGGGTCCACCCGATACCAGTGCCTACTTGTTGCATTCATTCCGTCATGACCGTTAGAAGCCCAGGACTACTGAGCTCCAAGGATGCCCACCAGCGATCTCAGCTTAGACACGGACATGGGGCTTTCCTTGTATGGACCAGTCAGTAACAGCATCGTCCTCCTGATTATTCATATGATCTAAATATAGTCCAGAAATCAAGGGATATTATCCTAAGAAGAACTAATAAGAAAGATGTTCTTTGGACAAAACAGTGAAGTGTCTATTCCAGTCGAGATCAGAGTACAGAAGCTATGGATATGGGACAGTAACTACTCTCTTCATTTAAAAGTCTGCCACATAAAGCACTGTGGCAATTGCAAAATGAAAAAAGAAAGTGTGATGTGAAACGGTAGGGACCACTTACACTGGGCACACAGCCAGTGCACACAGTCACAGGGCAGAGCTCGCTGGCAGAAGCCATTCTCCACATCGGCACGCCACGAAGCAATACAACACCGCAGCAGAAGGACGCTGGCTCCTCACCCAGGGCTCTGGTCCCACGTCCTTCTCCCAAGCCCCTGCCGGAGGCAGGCAGGATGCCTACAACTCCTCTTCCCGCTGCTGACTCTCCTGGTCACGCAGTCACCTACGCCCAGCGGAGACAACCGGCCTCTCTTCTCAGCGTCCACGATGGGACAAAACGACCTTTGTGTGCAGAGCTTCCAGGCACAGCAGGCTACTCACCACGTAGTAGTGTCCTGGTAGTTAATGTGTAGGAGTAGAAGAATGAATTTTCTCCTGGGAAGCAGCTTAGCCAGTCATATCCTTGTGTTCCCCGCGTCTTCCTAGGGTAAAACTGTGAATAAGAACAGATGAGCACAGGTGCAGCCTTGATAAAAAGGAAAGATGCTGGTAGAGAAAGGAAGTAATTAAAGGGTTAAGCCCATGGCAGTGTGTGTTTGATCAGCAAAGATTAACTGTGCAGGTTTTAGCCGACCTGGTATTTCTTCTTAATTAAAAAAAACCCCAAACAAACAAAACAAAACCTTTGGCAAATCAGGCTGTTTTAAATGCCCAGCTTCTCCAGAGGTGTAAATCGCAAAGTGCCGATGGCTGCGGAGCTCTGGGAAGCGGCCGGCCACCTCCACGGGCGCACAGGACTCCCTGCCACAGCCCGAGGGATGCTCCCGAGGGATGCTCCCGGGCTTGGCCGGCACCCCGGACACCTCCTGAAGACGGAGCACATGTTTGAACACCGTGTTAAAGTAAGTCCCTGAAGCAGCCCTCGCACGAGGCAATCTAGCCCTAAGGAAAACCTGGGTCTGACTCCCAGCTGGGTGTACCGGTACAGCTAACGTGGAACTGTTCTACTGAGAGGCTGGGGTTCGTATCCTGATGGTTGCTTCCCAAGAAAAGCCTCTGCTGGACACCAGCTGGCAGGGCCTACAATCTTATTCAAGTACGAGTAGATTAACACCATCTCTGATGTTCTGTGGTAATTCACCTGACTTACATTGTGTCAGAGATAATTATCTGGCCATCCCCAAACACGTAGCAGCAATGTATATCAGATGATGCACTAGATAAACACAGGTTTAGTTGATTATCAACGTTAAGATTCGGTACTGCACATGAATTTGCCTTTCAGCTTAGATTTAAAAAAATTTCCAAGTGATACAAGCCCCGAAACCATTTTCATACCAAAAAACCACATATTTTCATCTTGTCTATTCCATTCCCTTTCCAAAAAGAGAAAGCCAATTTGCATATACTATTTCTGGCTTTTTAGATTACTTTCCAAAGGAAGATGAAAACAAAATTTCCCCATGAGAGATGTTTTCTTGTGTACTGTTGAATTTTCCAGGGCTAAGTTTGTTTTTTCATCTTCCAGAGAAAAAGAACCCTGGTAGTTTATGTAATCAGAAAACTCTGCTATCAAAAAATGAACATCAGAAAATTAAAATGCTACTTTACCTTTACTATTGTGGGTGGGAAATAACTGTAATAAAAATATTTTTATTTTTAAAAATTTGTATGTCAGAATATTTTTTTACAAAAAAAGTGGTAAGGAGCAATAAAGCTAGTGTCAGTATCTGAAACAAAACTAGAATATCGAAGCACAACCTTTTGTCTTGAAAATAAATGCTAGTTAAGATTACCTGGACAGACTCCCCGTAACCCAGATTATGAAGCCTAAAGTCACTGCTGACCTGCACAGACCCTCACGCCCAGTTCCAGTCTAAGGGACAATAAATGCACCTTAGGTCTGTCCCACTCCAGAAGAAATATTAGAATGATAGAACACTTTGGACAGATTTGCATATAATACAGATTTCACATCAGTTCTAACAAAACCAAGAGAATTAATATGATTTCCCAGCTCCTGATAAATGAAGTCTCCAGGAACGGGAAAACATTCTGCTGCTTTTGCCTGAAAACATGTCATCCGCAAAGCGACACGGGACGTTTCTCTTTCCTTGACTGGTGTGTCTGCAGTGTGACTTGTGAAATAATGGAGACACGGCTTAAAGCAAGCGGTATCTCACCCATCTACTGACGCACTCGTTACATGTACAAAACAGGAAGAGGAAGCAGCAATTGGCTCTGCCAGGACAGCATCTCCTGACAGCCTGGCTATTCTATTTATCACGGGTTGGCATGTTGGAACCATAAAAAAACCCCAAGGAAATCCAGCTCTTCAAATCAGCATTCCAAAAGTCTTCATGATGCCTTTAACCTTTCTCTTTTTCAAGGTGGTTAACCACGCAAGGGGCTTGGGACGTTAACCTGCAAGACACCGGGAATCCCTGCCTGCCATCGAGCACAGCAAGACCTGGAGGTGTTCAGCATCTGGTAAAGCCAATCCCATAATGCCTACAGAAAGGTAAAAATTCAAACCTTGTCCTTTGCAAACACATATGTAGTATTCTTGTGTGGAGTATGATCAGCGGATGGCACATGGGCCGGTTCTTATGGCTTGCTGAGGTCCTTCACCAGCTGAACCACAGCAAAAGAATATCTCAGGGTCTGGAGTTTTGGCCTGACAAGCCCATCCTTTCATTTTGCACAAGACGAAAGGATCGGAGCAGGTTAAAGGGTCCCTAAAAGCCCAACTCCCAGAAATTTTCCCTGGCAGAAGACCCTGAAGTTACTGCTCTCTGTCCCAAAGAACCCTCCAGGCCCAGGGGTGGGTGAGTCGAGGGGGTGCACCCAGCTGCAGGAGCACCATGAAGCACTTTGGCTGCAGCACCCTGGGGAGGCTGAGGCAGCGCGGGCAGCCCCGTGCCCGTGCCTCTGCCCGTGCCCGTGCCTCTGCCCATGCCCGTACCTCTGCGGCGGGGGCCGCACGCTCTGCTCCACTTCTCAGAAAAGGCAGCACAAACTCTCACCTCTTGGTTTGCATTTTGAGTGGAAACCACATGAACCCTGTCTTCTTCGATGAAACAGAAACAACGTTGTTCCCTGGCTGGTGTCTTCTGTCATTTCCCAGATCAGTCAGCCAACCCCATTACTGCCTCCTTTTGCAAAGAGATTTGTGCCAGTGAAAATATAACATAATTCTCAAAGTATTTAGGCTAACAATGATGGGATTGCTGAATGCTGCCCTTGCAGTCATTTCTGGTAGTAATTTATTTCATTCGACTCAGGAGAGCAAGTGCTTTATTCCAAAAAATGCTCACTAGAGACAGTGCTGAAGATGTCCTACCACCTCACCCATCTTTTCATCTTCTCTCAGTTCTCTTTTCCACAGCAGCTAGTTGAAAAGGTTGCATTTGCAGTAGGATACGATCAACAGCTTCATGATCTGAGGGAGTGACAAGGGCTGAGGTTTTCTTCACAGATAGTTCCCCAGCTCCATTCTTCTCCCACAGAAATCAGGGGAACGGGGAGCTTCACTGGTCTCCTATGGCTGGGGTGGAGCAGCTGCCAGTAAGGGCCACATATATTAACATCAGCCCCTAAAAACCAAGTGGAAGACAGGGCCAGTGCTGGAACTGCGACATCAAGTCTCTGTGCCTGGTCTGGGAACAAATGGAGACACAGGTCTAGGTGACAACAAGGGACGGTCCCCGGGAGAACCAGGTCCCGCTGGGTGGGGACCCTCACAGGAACTGTTACAGCGAGAGCAGAGCAGAAAAGCGATTGCCTACCCTTGGCATGAAGCAGAAATTAGTTTTCCAAGTAAGGCATCACATTTGCAAGCTTGACGAAGAAGGAGGGGGGCATACCCATCCGACTCCGGCCACTGATACCGTCGTTTCTCGGTGTGGTTTTCTGCCACCCAAACAGGCTGAGTCAGCGAACCCGCAGGCTACGCCGCACTTGCTGCTGCTCAGAAATGGAGGGGACGGCTCTGGCTGAGCAGCTCCCGCGCAGGCACGAAGCAAAAGCCGCTTGTTTCAGAATGACTACGGGCTGTCAGCCATCAAGGCACAGAAATTGTTGCATAAAAAAGACTCTTCATCTCCTCTCGCACAACATCTCCAAACCTTCCATTTCCCTCTGACTTCCCCATCCCTTTACAATGCTAGATCCAGGGCCACCATGCCAGTGCGCTCCCTTCACTGAANCCCTGGAGGGATTTAAAAGACGTGTAGATGAGGCGCTTGGGGACATGGTTTAGTGGGCATGGGGGGGTTGGGTTGACGGTTGGACTTGATGATCTTAGAGGTCTTTTCCAACCTTAGTGATTCTATGATTCTAGGATTCTATTAACCACACCAAAAGCTTTCGGTGCCCCATTCCTCCTGGTTTTTTTGCTCCTGCTTTCTTCATGTGCTTTATTTCATCCACGTCAAGGGAAGGACGTGCCTGGGCTGATGAGTCCTCCCTCGGCGGAACACAGGGAGCGCAGCTACGCGCTTTCCAGGTTGGGGCTGCCTCGAGTGCAGCTAGGTCAGAGCAGGCAGAGCAGCGCCCAGGTCTCCATCCCCGACCTCGGGCATCACCACGGTCCTGCTTTTCTGTAGAAAGTGCAGCTGGCAGATGACATTGCCGCTAGTCATTCTTCCCCAGTGTCACAGAGTCCAGCCTACTCTAAATAACTTTGAGCAGGTCTGAACTGAAGCTGAGATTACCAGCCTTTTCACACAAGATTGAAAGAAAAACAACCTATTTTAGGATGTCCCAGGAGAGGAAAGAAAGAGCAACATGTTAAAAAGATGTTTGCTTTATCACGAAATGCTGTCTTTCTGACTTCTCTTTCTTAAATAGTCAGTGTGGAAGCAGTTGCCAAGGCTGAAGAGCTTTTTCACTCAGGCTACAAACTATTTAGGTGTTTAGGAAAATTGTTTGAAACTCCAGCGGTAAAGGAAAAAGCAGCCCAGTGCACTGGATTGATATGACATTTATGACATTTAATGAAGGGCTCAACATCTTGGAGCCTGGTGTCTGACGGGAGCTGTGGGCATTCAGGGGCCAGGAGGAGAAGGCAATGGAGGGTCAGTCAGTGCTAAGTGGCACTTGGCCCTAAAGCACGATCAGGCTTTTTCCAGATTTGGATGGTCCCAGACCCCTAAATGACCCGTAACCCTAAATTGTGCCTTATCCCACTGTCCTGTGAAAAGGGAATCAGACTGATTTACAGCCTAAGCATCAAATTGCTCTTATTAAGCACTAACAGAACAAATCTTCAGCCTCCAGATGTCTACCAAGCCATTAAAATCTGTGTTGTTGTTAATTAATAATCACCTTTATATCAGTGAAAATCTTTCCCAGAGGCAAAAGGTATCATTTCTAGGCAAGTCCCTCTGGTGAAATACTGAAAGAGCTGATGCCTCCGACGCGGTCACCGCTCGCACAGAGATCTGCTGCCGTACGGGAAGTGCAATTAGCACCATCAGGCTGGCTGTGAGCATCGGCCGCATCACTCGGCTTTCTGAAGTGCTCTGAAACTCCCAGTGCAAAGAGTCTGCAGACCGATGGCTGGTTCCTCCCCTCCTAGTAACGTAGCTAAATGACCCCTTCCAAAACGTGTCTGGTTCCCTAGTATAGCTAGAATTCAAATTGTCACTTAATTAGCCCGGACTTCTAGCGAGTCTGAAGGAGAACAAAGAAATCGCTTTATGCCACATTAGAAGCGAAATGACAGGGTACCCTTGCCCTGTCCCAAATCCTGAAGTGCAGCCCTCCTTCTCTTGCTGACCTCCATCCCTCTCCCAAAACGTCCTACAACTCTTTTCTCTCCTCTTTCTCTCTTTACCTCCAGCCTTCATCCCACCCCCATCATGCAAGTTGTTAGGGCTTTCCCTCCTCTTTCAGGCTCTGTCACTGCCTTGTGGGTTTTGGCACGGTCTCACCTCTGTAGTTTTCTTTTTGCCTACCACTCCCCCCTCGTCCTCCTCTGCTTTATGTTCCTCTGGATTTAGTTTCTTACATTTCCTCCAGCCCTTGTTTCTTTGAGCTCCCGGGTCTAAGCAGGATCTCTCTCCTCGGGACACAAGTTGCTCTCAGCTGCTGCACTAGACAAAACCATCCTTGATCCTGCCACCTCCTCTTAACCGCTCCCCACGCTTTCACCACAGCACACCCACGCTGCAGACCCCAGCGCCTCTTCTCCCATCCTCAGCCTCCAAGACCAGGTTCTCGCGCTCCACGTCATGAACCTGGTCTTCCTAAAGCCTCCCCATCCCTCCAGTCATGGGCTAATTCTGCAAGCCTGACCGCTCTTGAGAGGTCATGGTAACCTCATCCTCCAGACCTGACGGGGATCACTTTGTGGGGGTCTTCTTCACTCGCTTCTCTGGCAATGCATCCAGGGGCTCTTTGGGGAGTCCTCCCCTTCCCTCGCCCTCCTCTGGGTATCTCCCCTGCCTCTATACATGCATGTTCTTGTTGCCATCTCCTCCATCATTTGCACTGCCCCCTCCCAATTCCTTGTCTAACCCACCCTGTATCATCTTCTTGAGACTTTGAATTGTCAGTCCCTGTGACATGACAGCTCGGTTTGGACTCCAGCTTACAGGAAGGCTCTAACAAATCAAGCAGGGGAAGAAGAGCAAGGAGGTGACCTTGTGTGGTGTTCCCTGAAGTCCCCGCGGTGCATGGAGGTGTCAGGGTCGGCCACGCTCCAGCCACCCACCCCAGAAGACAAAAGGTTTCACCCAGCTCCTCGCAGTGTCGACATATTCAGTGAATACCCCAGTCCTGCCCCTCGTTACCACGCCTGGCCCCCATCAAATACCACGTGTCTTCTTGGCCTCGTTGTATCAGAGCTGCAGTTTGACCTCTTCTCAGAAGTCCAGTGAGGAAACCCTTCCCACACCAACACTCTGGCTCTTCTGCCAGCACATCTGGAGCAGCAGCAGCCTCCTCGATCCCACAGGCTGACCTTGCAACTAGAAATCTTCCTGTTCTTGAGAGTAAAGGGCAGAAAAGAAAAGAAGAAGGAGCAGCAAAAAAAAAAGGAGAAGGAATAACAAAACTGAGTAGCAAAAAGCAGAAGGAATAGCAAAAAAAGGTACCAAAAAAAGCAGAAGGAATGGCAGAACGGAGTAATGTGCACCGTGACTAAAGCAAACTACAGAACCAGTTCACAGTGTAGGAGATTGCAGGCGGTGCAACGGGTTGCCCAGTCTTGGAGGCCCTTGGACCTCCATCCTTGAAAATCTTCAAGACCGGGTGGGATAAAGCCCTCAGCATCCTGGCCTGGCCTGGTCTCAGCAGGAGGTTGGACCAGAGATCTCCTGAGGTCCCCTCCAACCTGAATTATCCCATGATCCTCCGATTTGACTGTTCCTAATATGCTCTTGGGAGACGAGCTGGCTTTTCGGTGCCTGGGGTAGGCGAGGAAGGCAGGGAAGGCTCTCAGGAGGGGCAGATGGATGAGGTGTACTTACTTCTCACACACCTTCACTGTTGGTAGAGAGTGGTGCAAAAGAGAAACTGCCACCTCCACAGCACCATGCCTTTGTCTGAAATGCAAGTCTGCACGTTCTGGGTGTGAGAAGGAGCCAAGGACCTGCACCAAAATTGCAAATTGCTGGGTTCGACAGCAGAAAAACCTCCTGGGACACATCAGGGTGGAAGAGATGCAAGTGAAAAAGAAAGAAAAGAAGACCTGGCGTCACAGCTGGAGGAAGCAGGCACACGAAACCTCCAGGCGGGTCTGTAACGGGTCTGTAACGGGTCTGTAATGCCAGTGCCAGGTGGACAAGGACTTTGTCATTATATTCAGCCCATCTCCAAGCCTTTGCTTTCCCTACGCAATGTAAGAGAGTGAAAAGGGAGAACAAGAGCATGGAGAACAGCAGCTTGCAGTGGCTGAGTGCAGTGACACTTAAAGCACACAAGTACAAAACTGAAACCGTGCAGCCCGCGCAGAACCTGCCATAACAGTCTCCAAAGAGACCATCATCCACCCGCCGCCCACGAGAGCAGACTCCAGTGTACTGTCGATCTTATTTGTGGTTCATTCCTAGAGAGCAATAATGAGTTTATTGACATGGTGGCATTAATTTCATTCTAAATCATTTATTTAAAAGGTTCGAGGTGGCCAAATGTGTAATTAGTGCTCTCCAGCAGCCTTCCCCCAGCAGCTGCTCAGCTCCGCACCCTTCCAGCTCTCCCAGCACAGCACCTGGATGCCTCCTCCCCCACTTATGGGGCCACGCTCGGCCCTTTGCACCCGCATGTGCTTGCTGGCTCAAAATTCGGCCGCGCGGTCGCTCAACCCCGCAGCACTGCGTAAAAGCTGGGGTGTCTTTTCCGCGGGAGCACCTGGGGTCGCTGCTGACAACACCCCCTCGTTGAAAAGGAGCTGGACAACTGGATCTGGGGACACCAGCACCCCGGGAACCGGGGATGCACACGAGGACCGAGGTCTTCCCGGGGAGTACCCCGGCGGGGCTGCCTTAGGTGCTGCAGTAGGTGCAGCTTGGGGGCAAAAGCTTCCCCCCAGGGGCTCCCCCGCCGCCCCCAGGGGAGGCGGCAGCTCTGCAGCAACCGGGAGAAGACGAAAAGCCGCCGGTTCCCCCAGCCCCGCCATCACCGCGGGGGCGAACGATCGCTCCCGGCGCGCAGCGGCTCCTCCCGGCGCGCAGCGGCTCCCGCGGGGCAGCTCCAGAGGCGGGGAGGGG